>MU117983.1:0-245040 GCA_014904855.1 Thelephora ganbajun | reverse complement strand
AGTGCAAGGTCCAACGCAAGCCTCATAAGGGTGCCCTGTTCGTTGAATTACTCTCGATGTTTCTATCTCAAAATCTATGAATTATATTATCGGGATGACCTTCCAACTGGACTGCGATGATGCGTCCAGCGAAAAGACGACGATCGGCACTAAAATTTGGCCGCGCGTTGCCCATCCCCACTTCATATGCAGCTCCTGATCCTCGTCATGAGCTACGTGATGACCCACGAAGTGGTATCGCGATATTTTGAGTAGTAAGACGGTGGGCGAAAGCCCGAAGGACTTTCCGACCGAGTGGTGTGGACCTGGGTGCGAGGTCAGCTGTACGGGCGGATGAGACCGTGCTCGTTGACTTGGCACCCGACGGTCCACGCCCGATCGGTAGCTAGTGTGTCAGCGCTCAGCGCCTCAGCAGCGGAGCACACAAGGTTCACGTTCAATCTTGGTATACTACAGGGAGCGGTGGGTTGATGAAACGAAACGAACGACACGAGAGCGACGAGGAGGTGGATGTGTTGTCGAAAGAGCAGTACTCGTACTTGTCGTTCTCTACCGCTCGCGCAAAGGCAGCGTTCTCTTGCTCGATCATTCCTCATTCGAACGAGACCTTCACTCCTTACAACAACAATTAATAAGTATCTGGCTTAACGATCCCCATTCCATGCCCGAAGCCCGTGACCACGACCATCCCCCGAGGTAAATATATACAGCCAAACTCTGATGAATAAGCCTGTGCGTTCATGTTTCCCCGATGATCTGAACCAGAATCTCCTTGACGGTCCTTCGATGGGATTCCACCTTGTCACATCCAGTCAGGACAGCTGGGAAAACAACGCTCGAAAGGACCTCATGGTCTGGTCCATCCCTAACCCGGAGTCGATGGGTCAACACTCGGGGAATAATCCTCGCGATATCCACTTCCGATACATCCATCCTCTGTGACTCCAACTGGAATGTGTTGTCGGTACACCTTGTGGAATCTAGCCCGTTTTCCGACAAGACCGTTGTTCGAATTCTTCCCCTCGCAAGCCAGCTGTCGTGCCTGAGCGGCTGTGCTAGGTCACATAAATCGTTGTCCGGATCGATAAACCCATCTGAGGATTCCCCTTCGGCCTTATCCTCCATCTCATACGACCGGATTAGCTCCGTTGAAGTGCTGTCTCCAGAAAGCAACCGCTGTGCTCGGATCAACGATTCCGCATCCCTGTGGGCCCGAGAAGTCAACAAGGTCCCATCGAGCTCGTGATGATGTCGTGCGGCCGTAAACAATTCGTCGACGTATAAGGATAGCGAAGGACTGACGTATACGGAGAGAGAACGCAAATATGATATATCAGAAGGAGAAATTATGGGTGATGGATTGATGGGCGGTGCTTGCATTTCCGAGCGCACGAGGGAAAATGACTGACGGGTTGACGTGCTTGGAAGGACACTGACGCTCATTGCAAACCGGTCTAGCTGATTATTGTTTGAATCAGTGCGCAGCGCTCAGGTGACAGAGAAGAAAAGTGTATTTACAAGTGACTGGTGTATCTTGGGGCGTTCCCAAGCGTCGTTGACGCACACATAGACGACCATGAAATCCGGCGGCAGTTTCCAGACAGTGTCTGGGTCATCCTCCAAGACGAACGATTGATCAGAGAGCACCTGAAGCAAAGTACGCTGAGCAGCGGTTCCGGCATATTCCAACCCAGTGATAACCACGGCCTTCGGAAGTGATGGGCTATCAGATGAAATGACTGAAACGGTGTCAACATCCCCAAGGGAGATCTGTGGATCTGTATGCGACTCGGGCAATCTAACTTGAGGGCGCCGCTCCGGGACGGTTTGTCTACCTGACGCTCCATCAAAGCTGTTGCCTTCACTGAGAGGGGTCGGGTTGGGAAGCTCGTTCGGTTCGGATGAGGTTCGGGGAATGCTTCGGACGGGTCGGCGTCCACCAGGTCTACGAGGTGGGAATTTGTCGTTCAAGAACAAAGAGTGCAAAAAGTCTGAAGGAGAGTGCCTGGACCTGATTCTGACTTTCTGCGTCGGGAATCCAAACGCTTTAGATAGAGTCTAAATTAATGATTATCAGCAGATGGATCCCCGATCGGCCCGCGAGATTGATACGTGGCGTTCGCATACGTTCTTGTGGAGTGGGGGGGGGGATAAGAAAACCAGAAACAATGCTCACCAAGGCTGTAATGTTCTGGATGAGGGAAACATCCTCGTCGCTGGATCGAAAGAGGAGGTTCCTGCCTCCGGAAGCCAGGATGCACAACAACAAGGATCGGAACACCACCGGATCCAATGGGAGATCTGGAGCTGCGGAGTGAATGTTTGAAAGGAGCACGGGATAGAAGCCGTCGGCGACTAGGTTTCTGCCCGAGGCGTACACTATTTTCCGGGCACTGTTAGAGCTCATTGGGGAGGAGGGAAAGATATAGTAGCCGTGGGAAAGATGATCCAAGGATGCACGACTTACAAAGGAGAGGAATGTCTTCTTTTCCTCTTTCACTCGAAGATTGCTCCCAGGACTGAATAGACCAGGATGGGTCAAGGGGAGAAGTGTCCTGAAACCTATTTACTGGAGAAATCTAAACGAACGATATCGCATCAGGGGTGGCTTGATGGTCATGACCTCTTATGTACAAATTCCTTACAGCGGTCGGTATGGTGATATCAGCTGGCTCATGCTTCCAGTGACTTTCCGGCCACCCGGAGAAGCGTTTTGTGGGATATATACAGACCAGCGGATGAGGGAGTAAATGTTCGAAGCCTGCCCTCCTCCTCCAGGCTTTTTGCTCGGCCGACGCATGTATGGCCGTCGCTTTTCAGCTTGGGATCGATAACACTTCCCCCACCATAAGATATGTCCCCTTTCTCCCTAATACCGTCGCCCAAGACGCGACCTTGGGCTGGACTCCCTACTACACGAATTCTGGTTTTCCTTCGACATCGGGACTGGTGGGCGACGGCACAAGTTTGCAAATATCCTCCAAGAACGGCAGCTTGTTTTCTGTAACCTGGTTTGGTGCGTCTCCATTCTCGCTCATCCGAGAAACCTGAAGATCCCTCACGTCCCTGACTTTCGATCGATTGACTCCCTGCACAGGCACTGGCATTGATCTCTACGGAAATACAACAGGATGCGCCACTTTCGAAGTCAGTTTGGATCGCAAGAGTGGTGGTGGAGGTCCTGTCAACGCTCTGGTCAACTCCAGCTCGAACCTCCTCGTCTCGTTCTCAAACCTACGACTCGACAACTATACGGTCACCCTAACCGCACAGACTTTGTCATCACCGTCTTCATTTATCGCGTTTGACAGGGCGGTTATCACCAGCGCCGTGCAAGTGAACCTAGACAAGTGGGTCGATGCGTCAAATTTTTATACCCTATTATTAATTTGTTGTCAGTGTGACCGTTCGCTCAGGGATGGTTGACGACGCCAGTGTCGCATATAAAGGCCGGTGGTCGTTTCAAGAGAATGTTGTTGCCGGCAAATCCTTCCACGTGACGAGTCGGTTGGGAGACTCAGCCCAGTTGACGTTTAACGGTAAATGATATCTGCCTGTCACCCCTCCGCATGTCTCAGCTCACGTTGCCCGAGTAGGAACTGCTGTCTCCGTCTTTGGTCTCCGAGACCCCGCGACCGGTTATTACAATGTTACCCTCGATGGAGAGACGACACAATACAACGCCCAGTCAGTATGGAAAGAAGGGGCTGTTTTGTTCTACATGACTGGACTTGATCCCGGACGTACACACTCCTTGATCATCACGAATGCAGAGGATAATCAGCTTGCCGTTGGATACATCAACATCACCTCCGTTTCAGGGGTGCCAATGTAAGCACCTTCGCGCTTTTGTGATCCATTTCAGGATTACCCATAGTTCCTTTCACAGTCCAACCTCTCGCGGTGGCATTCCGAAGGGTGCTATTGCGGGGATCGTTGTGGGTATATTTCTGGGAGTGATCGCCTTCCCTGTCCTTGGTTTCATGCTCTGGCGCCGTCGTAGGCGGAGTGGAGACGGAGACTTCACTTTCATCGAACCTAGTATCCACAAAGGTTACGACATCACCGAGGTTCTTGGGATCCAACCTGGTGGTCTGGGTCAACAACAAAAGACTCCCGTACAATCGCCAATCAGCGAGGTTTCACTTGATCTTTTTCCCGTTACCATTCCACAGATTATACACTCACGGTCAAAACCCTCTCCCCCAACTTTTCCGCGAAGCCCTACAACATCTTCGCCGTCTCCAACTCAGCACCTGCATGACACTAGCGCCCGTGACATCATTCACTCACCAGAGGCCGTAGACCAGTACCTGAGTGTACATATCCGGAGCCCTCCGAAAGTCAACTCGGAAAACACTCCTTCTCCAAGCGTCAACCGACGAAGCAGTGTTCCCAAACCTTCTGGACCCCGCCCCCAATCTTACCGTGCCAGTAACGATGATAGACGGACCTCAGTCCTCGTGCCTTCGGTGCAGATAGCAACTGACCCCGACCCCACCAAAGGCAAAGCACCGCCGGAACCACCAGAGCCCAAAATGCAACAGATAAATGAGGGAGGGAGGGTCATGACCTATTCTTTCCTGGATATGAACTCAACCTCCGGAGCTCCATCCACAATGGAGGGTGCAGGACAATCGCAACCACACAATTCCAATCAACCCCCTCTCCCTCCCAACACGAATCTCGATTCCCCTCGTCATTCGCTTATCGCTGGCACCAATTCCGCTCCATCACGTCGCGATTCGGATAGGCGGCGAGAAAGTAGAACTTCAAAATCGCTGTCCCTCTCCGCCGTCATCCGACAACTTCCAACTCTGAAATTACGGCCACCGACAGAACCTCATCCCTACTCCCCCTATTCCGCAGGACACCCACAGACCTCACAGTCTCACAGACCCCAGACCGGAGGTGCCTCGCCGACGGAGAGTATACCAGTAACGACGTCGGAGGTCTCTGAGATTCGTTTCCGTAATCCTGGAGAAAGTTCCGATCCAAGCGGTTCTCTGCAGAGGAGCGGGTCAGATTTACGGCCGCCTTCTCCTAAAGTTGCCGCCACAACTTCGCCAATATACAAGAAGCTCTTCGGGACCTATCAGGGAGAAGTTCCACCGGACGGACTATTGACGAAGAAACGTCCGTTGCATCGGAAAGCACTCTCAACTTCAGTATTTAACACACCGCCTCGGATATGATTCTCCTATGTTGTGTTTGTTTCCTCTTCGACGCTTGGGACTTTCTCTCTATCACGCTCTCTTGTCCCGTAACACTATACACTTTCCTTTTCTTGTCCGTTTCTTGTGTGTCCTAGGATATACCTGGATTTCTCTGGGACGTTTGTACCATAGTCATACCCCTACCCGTTACCGTCGACCCACCTCTTTCGTCATCGCATACACAGACACTCTTGGAAGGTTATCTCCGCTGTATCATATAGACGTCTGATGTATTTTCATAGCAGGTAGCGTATATTAGCAACACAGTCACTCCATCCCTCCCCTAGCTACCGATCTGTATCGAGGCCGCATCGGTTTCCATCCTGACAGACTCAGAGGCTTGCGCGGTCGTTTCATGTGGCGAAGGGTCTTCCGTTTTAACGACCATCTCGTTTCCACGGAACAGAATGTGTTCTGGACGTTCGAAGAACGGTTGTTTGTACACAGCCTTCTTGGGCCGCTTGCACTTTTTCCCTTCGACTCCCACACCATCGAGTTGCATGGCCGACTCAGGATCTGGAGGACGATCAGCACCGTCCTGAGGCGGAGGCGGTGCCGGCAAGCGTCGTGTAGTCTTGCAATTCAGACACGAGAGCTTGATCACTTTTTTGTGCTGACGTGAAGCTGCGTACGGCAGTCGTGGTGAGTGTGATTCCGTGATAGGATGGCATGAAACGAACATTTTAACCGGACAGTTGTTGTCATCCCAGGTATCAGGAGTGTGTTACAGCCTTTGCATATCGTACGCTTCACAGAAGGGTCCCTACAAGATTCAACATGTCGTGACTTCCAGCCATGTAGGAGTGAGCGATCTCACAATTTTACCACTGTCTTTTGGCCGATGGCTTTCATAGAGCTGACATATGCTCTGGACAAATACGCAGGAGTAACAAGACAGACTTCGTCTGTCTGCTTCTCTTTCCCCTTCGGACCGGACGGCGTGACAGTTTGGGCCTCGGGTTGCGTTGTCGGGGTCGAGCTACTCTTGGTAGCAGAGAGAGACGATAAGTAAGTGCTCGCCTGGTACAAGAAGTTCAACCTCTGCATGGTATCTCTGTTCGGGATACTATGAGGGTTCGGCGGTGCAGTGCTTTGTTGTTTCTTCGCCATGGGAGGTCGCAGTTCCAAGTCAAAAGCCAAATCGGATGATCGACCGGTATCGATCGCCGTTACTGAGCCCAAAACTCAGCAGCAGCATTCCAATGGAATGATTGTTTCTATTGAGTGGAATGGAGGTGTGCTATATTTTTTCGAATATATGGCATGGACCTACAGTCCCCCTAGATATACGCTAAGTCGAAGGAAGAGGGGTTGGTATATATCTCCCGCAACCGCACCGTGAGCGGATCAACCAGTGTGCGAAGGGTGGAAAGGAGAGCGCTTGCAGTCATCTGCAAGCTCCAAATTCCAACCGTTCGGACGCGGTGCGGGGTATTCGCCTGGTTTGAAACATGGAAAGCCATGGCGTCATATACCTTGCGGTCAGGTCAGCCAGGTGAACAGTTGCTGAAACATCGAACGGGCACATACCTTGATGGCGATAGCGTCCATCAATCCAGCTAGAAGGAAATTTTAGTATCTCAGGGCAGGCTCGGGCGTCTCGGTGCACTTACTTTCCCACATCTGCAAAGAGCGTGAACGTTCAGCGTGGAGTCTGGCATGGATCAACGGATGTACGTACAGTCCAAGAGCCATCAAAATCGTCTATACTCGTTATAACCCTACAATGGATTGGAATCAGGGTCTTGTTTGCGCTAGTGGAGTGTCAGACCCCTTATCCGTATTGAAAATCATTGGAGATAGCAACAAACTCACTTCATGAATGCAACAATGGGCCGAACTGCAGCATTGTTTACGTATGACAGGTCGTTGGTGAAGATGGGGACGGCCGCCTTCAAGTCCCTGAATCGCAAGTCGATATCGATGATCAAATTCCTACCCTTCTGCGATTGCTCATCGTCTTCCGCATCGGAGGGAGCGATCAGTGGGGGTTTTGCTAGCTGCCTCTGACCTGGAATTCGATCGTTTAGGGAGAGTGAGGTTGTTGCGGTTGTTATTGCGTCTGCAATTTCACCGAGGATAGCATCGAAGACATCTCCCTCGGTATCATGAGGGAACTTGATATCGAGAACTGCATCGACCTTTCCCGACTTGATCCAAGACATTGGTCCGCCATCGGTGGTAGCCGCCTGGATATGGTCAACGTTCACACCGTCAATACGGAAACGAGACTGTCACGGGTCAGCATCAATCACTATTCTAAACGGGGATGGGAAGAACCTACCATTCGGGCCCACTTTCCGTCCAGTAGGTCTCGCTCGTTGGTACGTCCGATGCTTTGCGGCTTGTGCAGACTGAACAAGCAGTTATCAAACTGTCCCACGATATTCTCTGCTGAAAGGAAATCGTAGAACATCCATTGTTTTCTGAATGTACGGATGTCAGCCCGGAAGATGGATGCGGTATATGGTCGGAATCTTCCTGGCTGGTAAACTGTGACAAGAACGTCTTCTAGCTGGAGCGATTCCAGTTCGAAGCTCCCAGGTTGTGCACGATGCCTGAACAGGGCCGGGTCGAGTGGATGATCGGGGTCCCAAGCGATCACTCTACGGTCTGCGTCTGTGGGTAAGTAGAGGCACATTAGGTGGGAAGGAAGAACTCACCGAGAATCCCACGGACACCCTTTATCACGGCATCTTCGACGAGCCCCTTGCCATCCAACCACCTCCATAAGGAGAGAGTCACATCGATGGAATCAATCGTAAGGTCAAATTGAGTGTAATTTGTGTCTTCCTCAATGAGGTCTGGGATATGCGGCTCTTCCTCCTCTTCCCCACTTCCGTGAACCAGTGGATGGTTACTAACGTCATAGCCAATGGCAGTAGCTTGAACCCCGCCTTGCGGCTCGTCTCTAGCGACCGTTGGGCGACGAACAACGTAAACATTTTTGAACGATATCCGAGAGTCTTTCCACTTCGGCACAATAGCAGATTCGAAGATGATCTTCACACCAGTTTCGGCGGTCAGATAATCGCTCAGCGCACGGGCAATGTATTCTGGATCGACGACTGTGAGTGTCAAGTAGATCACGTCGGCAAGCCAAACAACAGACCTTGCAGGCGCAGGCTGTTCGCGATCGCGAATATGACGGAAAAGAACGTCGTACTGGGTCCAGCCTAAGTATCTACGATTCTTAGTAGATAAACCAGCACTCACGTCCCCACCAGAATCCATATCGTTTGGCTCATCAAGAACCATGTTACGAACGCCGAGATATCGTCGGCGTTGAACTTACGAAACGACTTGATCGTGAACCACCGGAAACGGATGCGAGTACGCTGCCAAAATCCGTCTGCGACTGTCAGTAGGTCGTCTCTGGTTGGTCTATGGATATTCGGCACGGACATAGCGAGACGGCGAAGGAATGCGGGGTAGTTATCTAGATGACTGGGCACACGACCGTTGTCTTCGATTTCTTCTGCTTCATGTTTGGCATCCCGGTAGGATTCCTCTGGGATTTGCCCATGGGTCGTTGCGTGACTGGATGTCAAGGGTCGTGGCGGTTGTGATGACTGCCCTTGCTCCAACAGTACATTGGTCGTGTGCAATGCACGAGCAGACGTCCTCGCCGCGTGAAATGTCGAACGAGTGAGGAACGACTCTCCGTAAGAGGCTCGGTACCCGAGGGATGCAGGGCTTGGAGGGTTCTTTAGCGAAGGAACGCGTAGATGTTGTTGCTTGAAAAAGCTACGGATTGCGCTGTATCGTTCGAAAGTGGCATGTCGTGTCTGTTGATGAGCGGCCTGGCTCAACGATGTTCCGATGTCTCTGCGTAGTGGACAGGCCAGGAAATGGGGTCGAGGGAGCGGCATGGAGGAGGCAAGGGGCAACGGAAGAGGTCACTCCGGCAGCATTTCCGGAGGCATTCAACGCAGTTGACCAGTTCTGTTTGACGCAGATTCAAATTTGCACTAATGGATCCTCTTATATATTGCCCCGTGGCTCAGTTGGTTAGAGCGTGTGACTGTTATCCTATTAGCCTATCCATCACAAGGTCGAGAGTTCGAGCCTCTCCGGGGCAGTACATTTTTACCTCATCCCCGGCAACTGTTGTCTCAAAACCGTAGTTTTGGAAGTCCCAATCCAAATTAACCTATTCTACCGTACATGATGATCTATGTCTTATTGTCTTATGTATGCGATGCGGTCGGACACGATAAATAGTGACGAGAACATGAACGAGGGAGGTTCGTCGGACCTTAGTCTGAGGAGGAAGACCTTCCCATCCTTTCGAACTCCAGATTTTCCCGCTCTTCTGCCTTCTTGTATGCAGCTTCTATAGTCTCCAACTCCCGTTGATACACCTCCAGTTCGTTTGCCAATTTCGTGACTTCGTCTTCTTCCATTAGATCCACATCTGAGCTAACAGAACCGCTCAATGCTCCCTCGAGTTTTGCCTTCTGTGCAACGACCTTTCCGTAGGTTGTGATATATGGTACGTAGCGCTCACGATATACAGCACGGATCCCAGCGGGATCAGAGGGTAAGGGTGCCCTCGTCAGTGGATCGCGCTTTTTCTTGTGCTGAGGGGGGATATTTGTCGGGATCTTGGGCTGAGATGCTTGCGTCTGCTTCTTGAGGGGCGTCTCGTCATCGGAAGAGGTGTATATCGAGGACCCGCGTTTGAATTTTCCATTGTGGGGCTTGGATGTGGCCCTCACCGTGGTAGTGACCTTGTCTGGAGGAGAATCCCGGTTCTGTTGTATCGAGGGGGTAGGGCTTTGCCGAGACTTTCGAGGAGGGGGAGGGGAAAGCTCGCGAGCCTGGACAGGTTTAGGGGGAAGTGGGTTTGGTTCCCTCTCGCGCTCGCGAGGGCGTTCACGGTCCCGTCCACGTTCATGGTGGCCATCGCGGGGAGTAGAACGTGGGTCGTTGTCAAGTTTCGGCTTCTTCCTCACGATCGGGGACTCCGGGAGCTCACCATCCTCGTAGGTGGCAGATCGATCCCTTGATCTTGATTCCCTTGATGACACCTGAGAATTATCATCCAGGCCCCGTTTCTTGGGTATACGAGCGGTATGGAGTGTTTCCGTCTGTAAATCTTCCTCTAGCCGCTTACGCTTCGGTGGAGGGTCACCCCCACGGGCCTTTTGTGATTCCGCCATCTGCCCCGTGATAGACGGAGCGGGATTGGGTCTAGGAGGCAACTGTGCAGCCGATAGAGATGGACGAGATGAAGAAGCGAGACGAGATGGCTCACGTCGCTCCGCTGTCTCTGTGGGATATGAACGTTTCTGGGGTATTGTTGCAGTAGTCGGAGAAAGGAAACTGGGGGAAGGTGCCTTGGCTTTGAAACCAGAACC
Source organism: Thelephora ganbajun (assembly GCA_014904855.1). Taxonomy (NCBI): domain Eukaryota; kingdom Fungi; phylum Basidiomycota; class Agaricomycetes; order Thelephorales; family Thelephoraceae; genus Thelephora; species Thelephora ganbajun. The sequence goes on along the minus strand of MU117983.1, from coordinate 234,461 downwards.
GGGAGGCAGTCGTCTTATCGGAGGGTGGGGAGACGGGGTAGCCTTGATCGATCCACCGACGGTTTCTCTCAAAGGAATGCTGTTACCAGTTGATGAGCCTGAACTCTCGTTTTTTGCGAGTGTTGGAGTATCTGCCTTCTTCCTGGCCTTGAGATCCTTTCGTGGCATAGCCGGTTTCTTGACTTCGGGTACAGGAATAGGAGAAGCACGACCTTCCGTGTGGGTAGGGGTGGTGTTACGCGTTACATTGGCACGTTCCACCTCACCAGTAGTGGGCCTTGAGCGAACTTCAGCCCGGTACTGCGTCTTCAAAGTCCATACATGGGGTGTTGGGGAGTCGGTATTTTTCTTGGATGATGGAGGTGGGTCCGCGATCTGCGAGGTACCACAGTCAGTACATCAACATTAAAGGGGTCTTGTCACAAACCTCAACTAGTAGCTTCAGAAATTCTTTTCGTGTATCTGGGTTCGGATTACGCCCGAGGAGCAATTTAATACTTTCCTCGGTTGTCCGAGGGCTAGTTGCGAAACATTGAATCAACCTGCTTCGAAAAACGCTTCCAAGGGATGAAGTGGACGCGCTCGAGCTCGGATTGTTCAACGATGGAGTGGGAGTAGGTCGTTGGGGGGCGGGGGCGGATTTCTTGGATTTGACGTCCTTGCGTTTCCCAGCTTTCAGGACATCGGTGGGGGGGCCGTCGATCATCTGGATCTTTCGTTGTTGCCGCAGCTCCTCGGCGTCCTTTCTACTGCGACCAATCTTATCGCCTATCTCCTCGACGCGGTCGCGTTGTACCTCGAGCTTTCCAACAACCTTGGCGTAGTACTTGAGCGGTGGATTCTTCTGTCTTGCAGAAGTGGCGCGGATGTATATATCATGGACTGCATTCTCGGGAGCTTTCTCGGTCGGAAAGAAAGCGTCTCCCACTTGAATACCCTAGAAGACAGAAGGTCTAGCTGCTGCGATCTTGCGGTGGGAATCAAGCTCACCGATCGCTTCCCGAAGGTGAACTGAACCTGGGGTAGGGGCGATGCTTGCAACGCCTCCAGCGTCCCTGCCGACAATTTTAGAAAGAAGGCCTGCTTGGGCTTTGAATGTAAGGCGTCTTCAGGGCGAGAGTAGCCATGCAAAGAAATTGTGGTGTTCTCGGGAAGGGGCATGTCGAGACGGCAATATGGGTGGTAGTGGGTATCGGATGAGAAAGGATGGATGTGTGTTGGAGGGCGTCACAGAATTAAGCAAAACTTAAACGGGGCCGTGCGAGTTGGGTGGACGTCGAGGGACGAAAGGAGGCCGCTGTGGCCGCTATGAGGACAATAGGGAGCAGGTCCAGAGACACGACCCCGATCCCCGCACCACGCGCATATCCGGTTTCGTGAAAGGCACTGCAACCTGTGGCGGAATACCCATCTCCATAAACTCGCAAAAAATGACAAATACTCTCTCTCTCTGAACACTCAGGGTGTTTTTAAGAGTCTTGTCTATGTTTTACTGTTGCAAAATTCTTGGGGTCCAGTGGGGAAACCATGGCGCCGAGGACCAAAACCGGGCCCAGCTGGGGATGGTTCCACAAACGAAAATGACAAACCGCCGTGGAATAAGGACCCCCCGTGTTGCATGCGTCCTGAGGTTCCACTCAGGGTATTCATTAATCGAGAAGGATGCGAAGGGTTCGCTTCACATACATCTGGGTCTTAAGTACTAGGTGAGCGCACGACACCACCCGGTGCGAGTCCCACACACGGTCCTCAAACCAGTGCGTAATAGCATTTCCTCCAGGTGTCATGCAGAGAACTAACGTCTCTAACAAATGACCTAGCACCAGCTAACACCAAAAAAAAAAAGTATCTGTTCCAGTAGGGTTCTATTAACCGAGGTTTATTCCTCAATACCTGAGGCTCTCCATACCCCATGCACCAATTCAAGTCAAAGTTAGGCGTAGAGATGGCACCGGCAACTGGTAGGCTTGAGGTAGGTAGGGTTGTAGTCCTTCCATGCCCTGCCGCGTGTAAGTTGGACTGCCTTCGAAGGAAACGGCTGTTGCGTTGCGATTCCAGGTGCACGGTTTCGAGAAGATATCCGTGGCCCAGCGCAATGGATGAGCTTCTAACAGGTTCCTTTAAAAGCCCTGGATAATCTCCCAGGTTCATGTGTACGTGGTGTAGCGCTAGCCGTACGGGTCGTCACCCAACATCTAAGGCTGAAGATCCGATTTACCTGACGGTCCATCGGGCCTGCGAACCGGGTGGCAAGGATATAAATTTCCTCCAAACAGCTATGAAACTGGCGCCGTCGAAAGAGCGGGTAACTTCGTGGGAACAAACCATCGAATCCCGCCGGGAGAATGTTGGAGGCTCCAAGGCGGGAGAGACGAGGCGTATGGAAGGATGGACCACTAGTAACGTAGGCCATACCGACGCAAGTCCGCAGATGCAATAAGCGGAGGTTGTATAAACGCATAAAATTTTATACATCCATCTGATTACAATTGAAGGGGAAAAATCAGCGTGCAGCGGAAATTGGAAAAGTGTATTGAATGTTTATTGCATGACGCACCGACGTCGTGGTCCTCTCCATGCCTTCCGTCTGAGGCGTAGAATTTCCGAAGAGTCGTTACCACACACGCATTTAGAGCATCCTAGTTCAAGTGAGTAAATCCTGAGGCCTGACAGGCTGGGATTATCTGTGGGTCTGCGTTTCCACAGAGACCGTCAAGGGATATCTGGGGTAGCCGACTAGTAGAACTATAAAACTCCGGCCGATGTCTCGTAAGACTCAGGGCGGACGAAGTTCCAGGCCTCCAAGAAAGAAGCGGCAAAAACAACAAGATCGTGCCTTCGCCTGGCTGAAGGCGATTGGGCAGAAAAACAGAGAGACGGACTGGATGGACATTCCATTCTTTTCCAACGGATCACAATTTCGCTGGCGCCTAAAAGTGGGATCCGACGTCCGACTAAAATCCACGCTACAAGCAAAAGATATCGGGTGCAGTTGTACATAGAGCGCGGTCGCTAGGAGTTAATCGGCACAAAGCCGAAAGCGTCCGCGTGTGGTCGAAACAGTGACAGTTCCAGACCAACATTCACACTGTTCCTGGAAGTTAGTCTGTGTGGCGAACGATGAGATAAGTATATTAATCACCCACGGTGACCAATTCACAGACTCATATTTACACCACGGATTACGATTATGGACAAGGGAATGGACGCCGCGGTATCATCACTGAAGCGGAGGTCTATTGATGGGAATCAGGAGGACGATTCTCTCGTACTCCGTTGGGACTGATTTGTTGAATGGAGTGCACTTTTTGCAGCTCATACTCCGACTCATTGACTGATGATCTACCGTGTTCATCAACCCACTCGGTATACGTAGTGACTTTGATCTGTAGAAGGACAAGCTCGGCGTGTTTGATCTCGGCAAAAGGTTCCAGACGAAATTCACCTCCATGCTCGGATGGCCGGCTGGTGAATGTTTTCTCGAATGTCCCAACTTGAACACAGCCTTGGAACTCCTCGTCGGCGCTGTTCCGGTGGGTTCAGGGTTCTCGGACTTCGACGGCGAAATGAAGTTCGGTGCCGTCGGCGTCCTGTCATGTTGGTCTGAATACTTCGACGTAACCCAGTATATCACAAGTGCGTTGATCGTAACCTAAGCCGCGCTGGTGAGGCAAGTATTTCAAATCCAATAGATACGTGAGCTCACATCAACCCCACAGCTTCCGAAGCAGATCCAACCAAGTTGGCGGCCGTGCATCAACGTCAATACAAGAATGTTCGCACAGGATGTTGTGAGCGTGATGAGAGTGGACCATAGAGTGCACACTGCAAGGTGTCTCACGCGGGTGCTCCGGAATGAACTACGCATCACCGGCCACAGGAACAACCCGGTGAGGAGGGCGTCGGCAAAGCTATATTAACTGGTAAGTAGTTGGGTAAACGGTGGGCGAGGTGACTCGCAAGTCGTAGGCCAGCAGTGCAATGCTGGTTAGCTCCTTCAGGCCAATACAGCATGCCTGCATGCTCCCACCAAAGTATGGGACTCGGCCTAGATATTCGTGAGCAATACACTAGGATACACTTCGTTACGATGTAAGCTTTGTACTGGAATCTTCGTGAGTGTGGTGCAGGTCCCCAAGCGATGTGAACTCGTTCCGCTACGTGCGAGTCGGTGCTGAACGAAACACGATTGGTTGCATGGAAGAGAGGATGAACGTAGGGGAATATAGATGAAGAATTTGGATGACCCCATAAAAGATGATGCACGGGAGGATCCCCGTGGAACGACCGACATCGTTTCCGAACCCGAGGATTAGAATACCGGAGGCGAAAAAGAATAACCAAGAGTCGATAAAAATCAGAAGAACGCATATCCGGGGCCAGGAAACATCCCTCAGTATAGAATTACCACGGAGTATCGTCCGTCTAGAGATGATGTGTGCCTACTAGGGAGATGGATGATCGCACTTAGGACGTGCGCCCCCATGCTCGGGAACATCTTTGCGTTGGGTTGGTCCATGACGTTTCCGGAATGGCACGGATACAGAGAGGGTGAAGCTGAAGACATTTCCGTTCCAAGACCCGCTTTTATAAGTCAACGGTCGGTATCCGCAAGACACGAGAGGGTGCTCTGTCCCGCGTTAAAGACCCATATGATTTCCCAAGTATCCTGAGGTCAGAGACCCAGAAAAACTGGTTTGGGGGTATCAATGAATCATCCAGTCAGGACCCCCCTAGCGTCAGGCGATTGAATAAGATCGATCCATTAGGGGACACTTTGGCCGCAGACGTACAACTGTCTGCATTTCGATAGACAGTTTTCCACAGAATACGGTCCAATCTTTTGTTTCCTTTCGATAGTGTCGGGGCTTGGTATCTCGACATGACGCGCGATCCCAGAGCCAGGTCACATGGACAGAGCTTATTCCCGCCATCATGCTACCTGTAAACATCAACGATATATCCCCGGCATGAACGTTGATGTCGAGGTGCCGGACCCCAATGCCATCAAAAGGTAAACAAAAAATTGGGGTGCATCCTGTGGAAAATGGTTTATCAAAACCAAACAGTTGTGGATGCTGGTAATCCCGAAAAGCCAAAGCGCCCGTTAAAATTGACCGCCACATGCAACAATGTCCCAACCTGGGGCTGCTCATACACTGATACGCCCATCTCTTCATTAGCAAATCGATCCCCTTCGTTATACTTGACGAAGGGCCAATCGACTGGGTTCTGGAAAGGATCTTGGCCCCGACTTGGCTTTTCCCATCAAAACTCGCTACCTGACGCGGCTGCTCGACAGGCGGATTGCTGATGAATTAGCCTTGGGCAAGATGCTGCTGCCACATTCAAAGGATGCCGATAGAATTGCTAGCACAATCTTCGCCTCGACTGAAACCACTACTTCCGACCGCGCGTGGTAAGATTTCCCCAAGGATTACAGCCGGGGGAGTTTACACCCGTATCACCGCTTCGGGCCTTGTCCACCGGAGAGCAAACACGCCGGATGCCGTAGCCCTGAAAAAGCTGAATTAATGATCTATCTACTCCCCTTGAGACACGCGTAGTATTCTAGGTAAAGTGAATGGTTTTCCCCTTGCCTTTCTTAGTATGAACTCCGGCACCCTCGCGAAGAGAAGAAATATCGATGTTTGTCTCAGTATGGACCGCGATCTGAAGTTTTCGACCTTGATTATCGTGCAGGGGTTCAATCGGACTAAAAACTTACCTCGACATCTAGTGTACTAGTCTCACGAGGTGCCGGCTCCCGAAGGAACAACATTCTGAAGCCCTGGTCAAGGGCTACCAATGGCGACCATGAGTGATGCGATTGCCTATGGTTGGCGGAGATCATCTGGTCGATGGACGTGCCAGGGTCTTTATCATGCGAGGACACCTCCGGTGACATTTCGTAAACATGGTCCAGAGTCCTATTTGCCCCTGAAGGAGTCGGTCCTGCGGTACGTTCTGATCTGGAGTCCGTCACCCAGAATAACGCCAATGCATTCACCACGACCTGCGGGCAATTAGTTCATTAACCATTCGGGTTCGCCACACGAGCCGATAATCAGTCGACCCGGACGGCTAAAACTTACGTCTGCACTGCAACTTCCCAAACAGATCCATCCTCGCTGGCGACCATACATCAAGATCAAGACGAGAACATTCACACAAGATGTAGCCAATGCAACGAATGAAGAACTGGTGGGAACCGTGTTAGTATGGTCGACATGATGCAAAACATACGCACATGAGCGTTCTGACTGCGACCCGCTTGATAGTATCGTTGCGAAAACGCTTGCGGAATAGCGGCCATAAGAATAGTGTTGTCAAAAACAATGTAATAAAACTGGAGGGGGTGAGGATTTGTGATTGAGATATTAGGAAAAGGTGCTCACAGATCGTAGGCCAATAGAGGGGCGGAGGCAATAAACTTGAGACCAATATAACATATACCCTCTCGGATCCCGGATATGTTGCCTAGAACAACCAGTGAGCTGATTTCCTGGGGAGTGGTGTTTGGAACTACTACCGTAAAACATAACAGCAGCGACACCCAAGTAGAGAGTAAGGAGAGACACGCACACCACATATATTCTGGAGTGTAATCGAGGAGTCGTGGGAGTCGGACGCCAAACGACATGTACGCGTTCGACTGGAGGAGACGGGTATTGTCACAGTCGTTGCTACCAGCGGAGGGGGGATAGAACTTACTCAGAAAGAGATATATGAAGATTTTTGAGGTCCCGTAGAATACGATGCAAAGATATATACCAAGCGAACATGCCACTGTGCTTGTAGCCATTCCAACACCAAGGATCAAGATGCCAGCGGTGAAAAGGAAGAGGTATGAGTCGAGAAAGACAATCAGGACACAGAGCCGTGGCCATGTCATTCGCCTCAGAGAACATTGTACCCCATCGACAAGGACCCGGCGAGAGATCAGGTGGCTAACGACGGAAACGCCTAAGAGATGGACAACAGCACTAGCGATTGTGTTGGAGGCCATGAGAGTTCGTGGTTTATCCAACGCGCACTTTGAAACGGACGGAAAGGTGAAGTGCGCGAATGGAGGAAAGTGCTCTACCCTGTCGAATCAACCGACGGGCCACTTATAATAAATAGAAACCCCAGAGCAAACCACATGTTCTACTGTTTGGTCCACGTTGCGTGGGACTGATAACGAGATGGCATATTTGACAGCAAGATGGTCCTGATGGGAGCAGACGGCGGGGCCAAAAATTTTGGGGTTCTAGCCGAAGAAGCCCAGGATGATTGCGGCACCCGGATCTCCCGTCGAGTCCAATTGCCAAAATTAAACGCTCGCAATTTCAAAACTACCCAGGCCAACAACTTGTTACGAATCTTGTTACGGGTCTTGTGTCAAGAGAAGCGCCCGGAGTTATACCCGGCGACAGGAGGCCATGGTTATACTAGCTCTCGAGGAGGCTCTCACAGATTCATTGAAAGGGGTACTGTAGCGGGATAGGGAAGATGATGGGAAGCCGAATCGTTTGGCGCGACTTGGAAGACGACGTTCGTAGCGCTGGTAGCAGAACTTTGGCTTGTTCTTGCAGTCAACAAAGCTGATCGCCGTCGGTCAAAAGCCCCCGTACGATTTGGAATCCAGAGTTTCCCCGCCCTCCGCACAAGATCAAACACCGGCGGTAGGCCCAACTAGCCTCAGTTAGCTGTGCGAATATATTGCGGAAGCTCCTCAGGGTGATCCGATGGTGGATGTCAGGCAAAAGAGAGACCCGTGGGATTCTGGTGACGAACGCTATCAGCCTTCTTCCAGGAAGGCGGCCAGAACGAGATGGTGTGAACCCATTATGTCAGATACAACAGACGTCGGTATTTCGTTGGGTAAGTCTCCGGGGATGGAGAGGAGGACTGGTTGGGGTCCTGGCCACGGAGCAATTTTCGTGTTCGTTTCTTCGATGCCTGGGGGACAGACAGCCGGGATTTCTGTGCGGAGAAGCCAATAGCGTAGAAGGTTAATCTGAGGGGACGAATACAGCGGCAGATCTCCTCTGGCGTCCTCGAAGCTTTCAAATGATTAAAAGAAGCCTTGACTTGGGCTTTTAGCGTTCGGAGGGGCCGACGAGATGCTGTTACCCGAGGGGAATCGCACCGACGGATGTCCCACAGCACTTTCGGGCCGCCGGCGGAGGCTTCGGAACGAGGAACACTTCCGGCCCCATTCTAGATCAGTTGATCGATGCCTCCGTTCACCCATAGTTGCGAGAGTGTGTAATGGATGTAATTGAACCAACTTCCTTCCGACCGCGTCTGGGGATGAACGTTAACCGTCACTTGCTGCCTTACCCAACGTCATCCTCGTCGACAACGACAGGAATTCCCGTTGTCTTCAGTTCGGTAAGCTTATTGACGGTGGGAGAACGCCTCTTCATCATTATCAATGTAGGGTTTTCTCGTCCGGGATTTCTTTAGTTTCAAAGTGCTTGGAACATGTCTCCATCGTGCGCCATTTCGGGGTCTCCGGGGCTGCTTGGATGTAGAACAGCCGCCACGTCACCTATGTTATCACTGTCAGGCGTTCGGGGGCACGGGGAAATTTTTTCTGTGCAACTGCTTCCTTCACCCCTAGAGAGATGGTGTTATCAGTTTTGCAAATTGATCGATTGGAAAGAAAGCTTACCGCATCGACTTCTGCAGAACCGTCGCGTTTTCGGGAGGAGCGACTATTCGTGCTATGACCAGGGAACCATTGACGGCGACATACATGTATACGATTGCCGTTATGCTGGGCGTTTGAGATCCAAACCTTCCGAAACCCTGGACCCCAGGAGAATATTACAGGAAACAGGCGAGCACTTTACTCAATGCAGTCGACGAATTCGAACAGTTCGTCGATCGCGGCGCTGGAACGACTGGGACTGTATGAGGCTCAACTCAATCTGTGAGCGCGCGAGGATTCGGCAGAAAGTGGACTCCGGGGGTGCTGCAGTTGATTAGTGGTCCAGGCCACTCCTCACCTGATCCGGCCCCTTGGTCTTCACGGGAGGATGTGATATCCTGTGGCACCTGGGCCTCCCAAGCCGACGTTTATGTGCGCTTGTTGTGAAAGCGCTGACCAAGCTAGTGGCTCCAGGATAGGGTTTGGTGGGTTCGTTCCAGCTTTCGTCATCCATGCTCGAATACTGACGAAATCGTTGAGAGCGCCATGCATCATGAACGGACGTGTGGAGGACCACGGTGAATTCTGCTTTCGCTCTGGTTTGACCTGGTAATCAAAGATTTATTGATTCCACTTTTGAGGCTCTTCCTCCGACTCGGAGGAACCCAGACCCACGGCAAACGTTCCGTTCCCTCAGTGAGGTTTGGAGTAGCAGAAGGCTCGTCATGTGTCCTCGCACCAGGTGATATTTGGTTACACTTTACTGATGGCTAGTGTGTTGCTCACTGTTCCGCCGGGCGATCAGATGTTGAGCTATGCATCAGTACTCTGCTGTAGGACTCCCGCCACTCTTCACTTTCCGAGTCGGAGATCTGCGCGGCAACTCAACATACGGAGCACGTCCATCTTGATTTTCGCATTTCCAGCCTCCTCGTATAAGTATAATATTGGTGATCTTCAAGTACGCTTCGCCCCGTTCTACTACGCACCGACCATGGAACCGAGCAAGGCTTACATCGACTCCAATGATGGCAAAAGAATCTACGCCGAGATGCACCCAGCCGACGGCGGGACTGACGCAGATCCTACCCCGATCGTGTTCATCCATGGTTTCCTCTACTCTTCTTCCTCATTCACCCCCGTCTTATCGCATCTCTTCGCACGAACGCGCATTATCTTCGACTTGGAGGGCCGAGGACAGTCAACACTGGAGTCAATGACCTCCTGGTCACTCGACTCGGCCGTATCTACTATCGCCCTCGTCCTCTCCCACTTCGGTTATCCACCGGGAACCCAAGTGGACGTTGTCGCCCATTCGCAAGGTGGTGTCTCCCTGGCTGTTTTGTTCAGTCAATCCACCGATCCATCCACATCCTACAAAGTTCGCCGCCTGGTGCTCATGGGCCCAGCTGACCCCGCAGAGCCTCCAGAGATGGCGCTTGCATTTGCCCATCAGGTTCGATCACAAGAGACTGATGACCTCGTCCTCTTCTTGTTCAGTTGGCTCGGCGCCGACGCCAAGTCTAACCAGGAGCTGATATCCTCCATTTCCGACAAGCTATTCGCCGACGTATCCTACAATCGCCCGTTTGCCTCTCGCATGATCAAGGCTGCTGTATCGGCCCCAAGTATTTGGACAGCAAAGGATTCTGTTGATGAGTTGTGGATAGTGTTTGGACGACAGGATGGTTATTTCGGTTGGAGTGTCCGTACTATGGTGGAGTATATGAAGGATGTGGACACTGGTCACTTCTTCACCTGGGAGAACGCAGAAGCCACGGGCAACGCGTTGCAAGAGATTCTTCAACCTGGATCTTAGAAAACTAGACGCTAGTAATGAACGCCCCACAGTCACGATCAGTCCATATGTTATGTATCTCGAGTGTATTTGCGCTTTTATTTGCCCATTTCTTGGTCGTATAATCGTTCTTCCATTGGCTGTACTGCACGATCTTTCCCGTATGGCGTAACATCTTACATCTTGTGCGGCAGATACTGGTAGTTCTCGCGTACGGGAATACGGGAATACGTGGTGTGTTACTAAAGTCCGCGCAAGGCACCTTAGATCCGTAAAACGGTCGCGCCGGCTGTAAGAGGGAATTTAGTGGCTGGGGCGATACACACGCGAAAGCGAACCTTAAGACTCACCTTGAGAGTGTGCGCACGCCTCAGGTCTACGCGAAGAGGAGATGGGTTGACATGGTGGGGCAAACCCCTGGAACACTCCCCGATGTTCCCAAGCACAAATGGTCTGGGAGAGTGTCCGATATCGGAATTGGTCAAAGTACAGTGTATGTATCTAATCAACTTACACACAACGTTCTCAAGACCAGACCACAATACCCACAAAGGTCAGGTGTAGCCTCGAAGTCCCTTCGTATAGCGAAAGTTGTCAGGGAAGGGGTTAGAGAGGGTTATGGTTATGGTCGTTCTTCAATGGTGAGTGACTGGATACATTCGCATTGATATCGCATCGGATGCAACGTCAAGGGACAGAAGATTCCGACTCGGGCGAGAGAGGGAGGGGTGGCCTAGCCACATCCAACTCCATCAATCAACCGCGCCGAGGCATGCTGTTCCAGCCTGTGGGGGGCGTGGGTTGGATCGATCTACCACAGATAGAAGCCCAAGTGCAGAGGGTTTGTGATGCCGGGGAAGGCAAGAGAGTGCCTTTAGTTCGTTGCCAGTAGATTGGCTGATACAGCCACAGGTTTCGGTCACATCTCACATTGTTGATCATTAGTAGGGGCCAAAAAAGCTACCCGATCACCCCTACAAATCGGGTTAGCAACCAAGTGGTATATACGGGGTGCATTGGGATTTCGCGCCACCGACCGTGAAGTTTGAGAATAAAAATGAGGGTCGGTCGACCCAACGATGCACCTGGGAAAGGAAGTCCCAACACAGGTGATCGTGATCTGATAAGAATTTTGGAGCGCCGCGTGCCGTCGCCCCAAACTGTTGATCGGAGTCAGCGGTGACGGAAGGCAAACGACTGATTCTCGATTCCACTCGTGGCCTGGGTTGGCGTCGGACACAGTTCGCTAACTTGGCGAACTGTGTCCGCACTCGTCGGGTCGGGTTATATCAGGTCAGGAAGCCAGAGTTGTCGCACGAGGGTCAACCGGATCGATATATATGCATTATCTGGTGGAACACATCTGGTAGGTTAGGTAGCACCGGTTGTCACCAGTATGGAATGTCGGATAAAGGCTGGTGGCGTAGAGAGCAATTCTAAGAAGATCGAAGATTGTTTTATGCCTGTGATCTGCGGTGATATTACAAAACCGGGGAGTACATGGAAAGCTAAACATCTGGTATCGGAGGTACGAAAAAAACAAGAGGCACATCGGGGCCTAAAGGGTGTCTTTCAATGGTCAGGCCCCCGTAGGAATAAAAATTGATACAATGGCCCACCATAAACTCTATCGGGCCGCCACTCGATCCCCCGTTGGGTCAAACATCGAACAAATCCTCCGGAGCTAGTCGCCTTCTTTGATTCCACCTTCGTAGGTACTGCTGACACCTCTCAGCAAACACTTCGCAACCATCCAAGAATCCGGCAGGGATGAGGTCCTTCCTCTGGTCCCATGGTTTTATATCGACAGATTCGCACCTGTCCAGACAGACCAGGATGACACCGAAGCTATAAGCGTCCGCTAGACGAGGGTCTCTACACTCGCCACGAAGAATCTCTGGGGCAGAGAAGGGTCGTGTTCCTGGATGGATCTGTTCTACAGTGATGTGGAACTTGTGCCCAGATGAAGGGCGGGAGAGGAACTTGAATGGGTCTACGGGTTCGGCATCCGGGGAGGTGAAGACAGAATTGGATGAAACGGAACGGCCGAAGTCAAGGAGCTTGATGGTATCAGAAACATAGGTGACCTGGATGTTGAGGAGAGACAGATCTCCATGACTGAGGCCGAAGGAGTGGAGGTGGGTTAGGCCGTCCAGCAGCTGGTTATGGTAATCAATCTTTTGAGATCGGGATAACGGAGGCCGAACTTTGATAACATCGTAGAGGGTCCTGCCATCGATGTATTCCAATACCATCCCCACGTTCTCTAGACTCCCAAGGAATGTGGCAATATTTCGATGTCGCGTCACGGTAGTGTAAACACGTAATTCTGCGAGGAACTGGGTGGTGACGTCGTATGCGTTCGATTGCATTTCGCCATTGATCTCGATCTGTACCACGTTCGGCTTCTTGACTATGCACTTGAATAGCTCTGAGGCGGAACCATAGGCCACCGGGGCGAGGCTAGCAACGGGATTTGAGGGAGCAGAGTATGATGTTGGCGTTGGAAAGGAGAAGATGGAGTTTGGGTGCCTCGGAGGGTTGTACACGGGCGGCGACGGGGGCGGAGACACCTCGCGCGAGGCAGTGGGTGTAGCGAGGTGAGTATTAGCGAGGTGAGTATATCGGCCATGTGCTGTGGAGTGGGCATGCGTATGAACGTTGGTACCGTCTGCTACAGCTGTTTGGTCGGAGCTGAAAGAATGTGTGGTACCAGCAGGATCTTCTTTTGGATCGACTTCGACTGTACGATGATGGCATTATATCCTGGATGGTAGAAATGGATAAGAGTGAGACGGACCTAACCACCAGTTCTTCTTGGATGTGAGCGTAAAGGACTTGATATGCCTCGATTCCATCGACTGAGGCGACGTAGATGGTTCTGGGGAGCCCTGTGTCACCCGACTATCGTCATGCGCGTGGCGGATGATTCGGCGATCACACGTTCGTCAACCGAAGATGGATTGGGAGGTTTTGAAACCTGAGGACTGCTTCACGTCGGGGATTAAGGATTTATTTCTGGGCGTGCCGTGCGGGAGTAGGAAGCCGAGGACCGTGTAGGGAGACAGGGAGAGGGGAAAAGAATGGACAGACGCGGAACCGAACTTGCGCCCAAGCACGGATCGTCTATTCAGGCGCGTACACCCGGCCGAGTACGTCGACGAAGGAGCGGACTTACTTAAGTGTTAGAGGAGGGCGTGAGTCGCACTATCGGCAAATTCAGCAGTGTGGATCTGGTTGCTAGCCCCAACGGCTGAAGCGCTGATCTGTTGGCCAACGACGAGCATAAGAAACGCAGTCCTGTGTTGCCAACGACCCTCGACCCGCCGTGCTCAGCACCCGACCCTCCACGTCGGCATCAACCCCTTCGGGCTCGACCACCATCACCTTACATATTCCCTACACGCCTACCTCAGCCACATTTCCGCTCCCTTCAATAAAGGCGTTCTTTAGCCCTGAGACGATTCGAATCCCTGTCTTGGTCCGGTGCTTTCCCAATCTCAGTCTCACTAACACCGAGCGCGCTTCTGAACATCATTTCCCAACCTTCCCTCGATGGCGGAGTTCAGCAAGCGGGCCAGTACAATCTTGCCAGACCCTTCTCTCATATCAGAGAATAGAACCTGCCCCGGTTGTGGTCTGTCGGTTGTTAACGAGACCGGCGGTGTGGTCGTTGCCTTTGGGTATGTGTCACCTGCCAATTACTTTCGATTCTCCAGAGTTCACTCATTCTTCCGTTTCATAGACAATCTTTCTTTCACGTCGACTGTTTCAAGTGCGCTAAATGCGGTGACAAAGTCACAGCGGACACTAACCTGCTCTTGTTGTCCGACGGTTCCCCCATCTGCGCCAATTGTTCATACTGCTGCAATGTCTGCAAACTTCCAATTCTCGACGAAGCTATCATGACCGGCGATGACTCTTACCACGCACACTGTTTCAAGTGCAAAGTTTGCGGAAATCGGATCGACGAACTCGTATTTGCCAAGACAAGTCAGGGCATATACTGCATGAACTGTCACAATCAAAGGGTAGCGCGAAGTAGAAAGCGGCACCAGGAGAAAAAGGCTGCGCAAGCTCAGGCACAAGCCCAAGCCACTGCCAACGGCACCACCGGTTCGAATGGGAGTGGGCGGTCATCCAAAGCCCAAAACTTCAATGCTCCAGTCAGTATTGAATTGCCGCATTACTCGCGTAAGCTAACATACCAGGTCCCACAGCATACTTCTAACAGTTCAGGCACATATGATTCATTGCGTTCGAAGTCGAGTACTCTGACTTCACCTTCTGCCGATCTGCCAACCACCCCTTCCAAGCAACCTTTAGACCCCAGTAGCTCCGTTAATACACCACAGCACAATGGAGCTTTCAGCAGTCTACGTATCCCTCCGCGGAACCTAGCTTCCCCCGTGGACCGCTCTCAATCGCATGATACTGTCAACTCTTATCAGCCAGCCCACAAACCTTCCGGTTCCCGCCCAATGGGATCCCCCCCACGACACCGGTCGCAGTCATCAGGAGGAGGGCTTCCGATTCAAGACTCGGTTGTTCCACCCTTACTCCAATCTATGTCTCTCCAATCCCGCTCACTGTCTGATTCTGCACCTCCATCCGCCAATACACCATCATCTTTCCGGTCCCCAGTGGAGACGGTCCCCCTTCCCGAGGACTCTGGTCGACGGACAAGCCGTGACGATGGTGTACGCCCCCTACAAATATTAATGAAAGACTCTGTCAATGCCTCTGCCAACGGTTTGAATGGTTCCTTACAACTCCCAACGTCACGCGCTGCCAAACGACAGTCGATAAATCCGGCAATGGCTTTCGATTCTTCAGTTTTCATGGAATCCTCGCAGAAAAGGTCTTCTGTCACTTCAATCAATTCTAACCGTTCAGGCTCCCCTAGATACGCCTCGGAAAGTCTCGGTCGTGATTCTCCCTTTCTCCAATCCCCATTACGGGATGTATTCCAAAATGATATACCACCTTCCCTGCACGGACCCCAAGAGAGGTCTGCAACCCTCCCCCCAATACTCCCCCCCTCCATAGGTTCGGTGGACTCGTTCCAGCAAAGAGGGCGCGCCGCCTCTAGTTCACACTTAGATAACTCTTTGTACTCACGCCCGTCGCTGCGTCCGAACGGTACCGGTGACCATTTGTCCCAAAATGGTATTGATGCCACCGCGGGGTCACTCTCATCCCCTCTGGACCATAACTTCCCTGGGTGCTCGAATCTTAATGGACGACTGTCACCCCTTGCACCCCCGAACCGGAACTCTTCTATCTCGGTTAATTCCGACAGAGCCCCCTTCAGCCCTACGTACAGTGTCAATGGTCGCCTGTCACCAAACCCAGGAAACGTATCTCCAGTTTCACCTACATCTCCCAACCATCGTGTGGATGTTCCGACGGGTATCGAGAGCGAGAGCGATCGGGAGAGTGATGAGAGGGTAGGAACTGTCGACTCACCGGGTACACGTTCCACCCCACTCAGCGAAGACGAAGCCCCTCCTGCACTGTCATCTAAGAGTTCCAAAACCGATAGGCGTCCCCCGAATCTCAACATCCAGAGCCCTGCATCGACGACGACGATCGCGGAGAACGAGCTAGATGGTTCCGAAGTTGCAGAAAGCGAAGTACCCTCTGGATCCGAGATCTCACACGAATCTTCTCCCGTTGAGCAAACCTCTCATTCGACCTTCATTGCCCCTGCGTTACCACCGATTCGGTTCTCCATGAGCGGCTCTGACTTTGGAGATTTCATGAAATTTGGCGGTCAAGATCCCCAACGGTCTATGCACCTCAAGGGAGCGGCGTCTAACGTTCCGGAAGTTGTAGAAGATAGTGCTGAAGAGCTCGTCACGCCTGTCGACGAAAGCGGAAGAAACATCCCTCCCGTTTCCACCCCCAAGAGTGATATAACCATTATCAAAACGGACGCTACCCCGAAGAAGAACGGCATCTTGGTGAACTCCACCTCTTCGTCCTCAAAGAACGGTTTATTGGCAGAGCCGTCGGGACCCGCACTCACACGGTCGACGTCGACCAGGTGGAACCCGAAGGGGTTAAAGACTTCTCCTCCCCGGCGGAGGCGGGCTTCAGAAGCGGACGAGACTCCTCGAGTTGCTGCCCCCACCATATTCGGCGTGTCTCATTCGGAAAATCCCATGCAGTCCTCTACCTCTGAGAGGACTTCCTTTGACTCCGACCAGAAATCTGTCGAGAACCCTGGGTTGACGGAAAGGTTGGACTCAACCGTGTCAGTCAGATTTGTGCAATCCGTTTCCGAAGCACAAAAACTGGATACCGCGAGAAGGCTGAGAACGGACACTTCCGACCTTGTTGCGAGAAGGTTGCAAGGGGCGTTAGAGAACGCGGCCGATAGGGGGGCTCCTCACATGAAGTTCGACAGAGAGTTTGTCGAGGCGATTGCGACGATGGTAGAACAGCGAAAAGAAGAGTACCTGGATATGAAGAAGAAACTCGATGGGCTCAAGGTGCGTGGCCGAAGGATTGACTGCCTCGTGTCCAGTGATTAACTTCCGATATTCGCAGCGCGCGAGTCAGCAATATATGGACGGCCTCAACGTTGCCCAGTCGGAGTACGATCGCGAAGTTCGGGCTCGAAGAGACGCTGAAGCAGAGGTGACGCGGCTACGCGTCCTGCTCTCTGGGCAGGCAATGAGACTGACCGTACTCTCCGGGGAGGCCAAGCGGCAGGATGCTCATGTTCAGCTTACAAGGGAGCTCAGCGATAAGATGACTGGTCTGGAGCGCGACCTTTCTACCTTGAAAGTCGAGCGGGACATGACCTTAGCCGAAATGGAGGAGTTGACCGCATCAAAGGAGTAAGGTATACTACAAAACATTTCTTGCACAATATTTACCTTCCGCTGTAGCACCGACGACCCAAACCCGGATGAGACAAGTTCCAAGCTCAGCCGTAACCTTACCACTCGTCTGGATAAGATCAAGAAACAGTACAAACGGGAACTGTTGCCTCTAACCCAGCAACGCGAGCGATTGGAGCGGGAGATTGATGACCTCAAGGCGCATCGCGACCTTCTCCTGGAGGAAACCACCATGCTCAACCTACGCAACGAAGAGCTTGCTCAGCTTACTCAGCAGTACCTCCGTCGCGTGGAAGCTACAGAGGTTCCTGTCACCCCCGCCAAACGGGAGAAGTCCAGCCAATCCCTTGATAAAACTAGACCACCTCAATACAATGGGTCAGCTTCCACTCGTCCTATCCATCGAAGTTGCTCAAGTGGTCTGGGAAAGCGAGCAGGGAGCACCTTGCGAAGGAACCTGCGATCAATATCGTTCCTCCGGAAATGACGCCTTCCAAACCCCGCTCCATGAAGGAACACATATTCCAACAGTTTAGTGCTCTTCGATTTGCGAGGTGCGACCACTGTGGGGACAAAATGTGGGGAAGCCATCTGCGTTGTACTGGTCAGTGTCCCGAATTTATTTCCCTATATCAGCCGTACTAACTGACTTTTGATTTCAGGTTGTAATATGTCAGTTCACCCAAAGTGCCTCCCTCATGTTCATACATCCTGTTCTCCGGCTGGTGGCAGAAACGAATCAGCTCCTAATGTTGGTCCGCTACGTACGCGCAAAGTTTTGCTTTACCTTCCGCCACGATTTGTTCTGATATGGTGTTTTTCTATAGCGCCGTCTATGTTTGGTCGTGACCTGATCGAACAGGTTCGTGCTGACGCGAAAGGCGGGGAGCGCTACGTTCCTGTTATCGTTGAAAAGTGTATTGATGCCGTTGATGCCCTTGGTGAGTTGACTGTCTTCTTTCGATG
The DNA here is from genome assembly GCA_014904855.1 of Thelephora ganbajun. NCBI lineage: Eukaryota > Fungi > Basidiomycota > Agaricomycetes > Thelephorales > Thelephoraceae > Thelephora > Thelephora ganbajun. The sequence goes on along the minus strand of MU117983.1, from coordinate 216,205 downwards.
CGTTTCTCAGGTTTTAATTCTACCACCTATAGCCCTTGACTACGAGGGTATTTACCGTAAGACTGGAGGTTCTGGCCTGTCCAAGGCGATCACTCAACTATTCGAACGAGGCGACTACGACTCTTTCGACCTTCGTGACTCGGACAGGTTCAACGACATCTGCAGCGTAACATCGGTCCTCAAGACATACTTCCGGTCGTTACCCGATCCGCTCTTCACATACGCTTTGCATGACGAGTTCGTTCAAGCTTCCCATATTCGAGATCCGGCAGCCAAGAGCAGCGTGCTGTCGGAATTGATCTTCAGACTTCCCCCTGAACACCTGTACACCGCAAAGCTGTTGATGATGCACCTCCATAGAGTATCGCAACAGAGTGAAGTAAATCTCATGACTGCAAGGAATCTCGGGGTCGTTTTCGGACGTGAGTTCTCTGCTTGCCTGAGCAGTGTGATGAATCGTAAATACTGAACGTCTCGCAGCCACCTTGATGCGTTCCCAAGACTCAGGGGCCGAATTCAGCGATATGGCTGGAAAATCCCTCACAGTTGAGTGGCTCGTAGAAAACGCGCCTGCGATCTTCGACCCCGCTTCGCATTCGTCGAACCAATGAATTCTTTATGGAGTATCCTATCATGACTTTCACCTCGATCTTCTTTCTCTCTCCAATTCGAGCCGGCCCGAATGACCTGTGGTATACCGTTTAAAATTTGTGGATAACCGTATACCTCTTCGTCACTTTTCTTTTCTTTTCGCTGTTTCATTCCTGTTTACCTCGGCATGTACTCCCACCCCGGTATATTTTCTAAGGTTGTCTCAATACCTCGTTTTGGGTTTCCACTGTCTTTATTATTGTATATGCGTAGCTCCTGTCTCATACCCATCAACCCCCCATCACGTCCCCCGCTCCATTGCATCTCTAGTCAACCATCTTCATCCATCGTTATCCTACGACGTGACTCATGTGCCATACTAGTTCTTATGCCATATAAGTGGTACCAGGTGGTTGTAACGTCTCGCAGCCATGCTCTGGTACGGTGTGAAAGGCGCGCGTGCGACCACGAGTTCCTGCTCGTCGATCGGCAAGGACGCATATAAGGGAGGGGTCCAATGGGGTAGATAAGAATTCTCGTATTGTATGTGACCAGCCTCGATCAAGAAATGACCGTTGATATTTCCCTTGATCGCTTTGTGTGAGGGACCGTCTCTGGTTTCAGGGTACAGTATAGGAAGTGGCGCCTCGGACCGATCTGGGCGGTGGTGCCACTCTGGGCTCCTAGTGGAGTAGTGTTGAGTCCACTGCCACGCAGCCCCAGCGAGAACATACGATCAAAGACTATTAAGAGGACTGGGCGTAAGTGTGGAGTGAGAGGATGTAGAAAGGGGGGGTCATACGTGTTGCAGCAAAAGCTTTAGCCGTGATCTGACAACTGAGGTGTGTTAGACTGAGTGGTGGAGTGACACCTTCGAGAGTTCTGAGGTAACGGTACACCATAGATGGTTGACATGGTCCTGTGGGGTAGGTAAGAAACCGCGATAGGGTCGGAGAGATGAGGTAGAACCCACCGAAACGAAAGATTGCATGATAAGCCTGCCGCCACTTCTCTTCGAGGAGGCGAGCGCACGTGGGAGGATCAGGGCAAGTTGGACACTACACATTTCAGACAGTCGAACTGGTGAAATGCATGAGTGACGTACGCATTGGTACTCCTTTGCAATTTGAGTGAGTCCAAGCTTCAACACCCTCTCCAGGAACCAATTTCTCCTAGTACACGATGAATTCCTGCCCCTCACCGAATACCCGGTAACGACGAACCGCTTCTCTAGTTTCAGTAGAGTTTCTTGGCTCAGAGAACTCATTTCTTGCTCTGTCCACCCGTTCAAGTTCTCCAGCACGAATCGGCTTGCCTCACGATAGAGCTCCTCCTCTTCGAATAGCTCGGCGATTCGCATTGCTTTTATGGGTTTTCCAGCAGCATGAGTCAAGAGGAACGTCATACAACGTTGTTGAAGGTCGGGTACGGAAAGTTTGTGGGAGATGTTCATCAAACCTTCGACATTGTTCCAGGTGATAGTGCATTCGGTGCTACGATTTAAAGATAAATATAAGTCTACAAATGCAGCCGAATGCCGACTTACTGAGGGTAAACGAACTTCAAGAAGTCATGGAACGTAGCAGCCTGGAGGTTTGAAGATGTCTGTCGTTAAAACCTGAAACACTAAGGAGTTGCATAACGTACCCTCTCCTCTTTGAGAACGATTACGGCTTCGGGGATCCCGTTCCCTACTCTTGTCCAAGGGTCTTGTGCCTTAAATTTCTCTGATTTCGCAGGAGATGATCTGTTGGATTCATTAAGGAGAGACTTGGAATCCCCCTGAAGCTTTTTGAGGCTGTCGAGTCTCGCATCCGCGATTGCGCCTGGGCAGGTTTGGCTAGACTCCACATCACTGGCGGTGATGTCGGTATCCGTTTTCCGCGAGTCGATCAGTTCATCTTCGCCTTCGGTAGCTTCCACTGGTGCAAATGTCATGACAGGGATAGAGGCTTCCCCCGTCCTATTCCCTGGGTCGGAAGGAGGCTGAGAAATGGTAATGATTGAGGACATGGAGGCTGGGCGGCCTGTCTCTGCCCAATCGCCACTAAGGGCGGCTTGGAAAAATGGAGACGCCCAATACAGGACCTCCTTGTGTGCCCTGGAAGGTCCGATCTACGAATGGACGTGGGAACGATACGCAAGCCCTTACCAGAAGGTTGTAGCCTCAACAATTATCTTGACAGTTCCAGGCAATTGACTGTGCCTGGTGAATGTATCATCGATGTCAATGGAAGCGTCGTCCTCAGACTCGCTGACATCTGCGGCGATATCGACCTCGTGCTCCTGTGCCGTCCAGGGCGGAGAACCAGCGGACCTGAAAACGCCGGCAGCGGCAGCGTGAGTCTCGGTAGCGATGCTGAGGGAAGCAGAGGGGTTGTGGTTATTCCTGGAATTTCGAGCAATGAGAATGTGAGGCGGGTTGGTGGCCATGGTAGCGGGCGAACGGGAGCGCTCCGTTCACGTGACTGATCATCTTCTGGATTCGAGTATGGTGTTGCCGCGAGCTGAACTGGCTCAGAATCAGGTTTCAGCTCAGATTGCGGAGATCACCGAATTTACTTTCAAGTAAGTTTCGGCAGCGTCATCGGTATGTACGGGAGGTCGAAAACACTAGCGACAAGATGAATACTTGTTTTTTTTTTCCACGTGGTTATCGGTCAGTTAACTTCCGAGGTCCGTAACGGAATCCTGATCGGATCGTTGAAAACTGATGGAAGTTCCACGACGGTGTTAAGAACTTTAAGTCGAACTAGTGACCGAGGGCCAGGAACCGTGGGCCTTATCTGAAATCGGTGTTATGAGCCTCGTTATCGTACCCGCTGCCCTCGACGTGGAGCAACTGAAGGCTACAGCAGGGGTAATCCTCCGAACCTCCAGCATTCTTTGCTCATATCCCTATCGTGAGTGCCTCATCGCTTCTCGATGGTCTCCACGCGTTTGTCGTTGGAGAAAGCCCGACTTATTGGCGGCGGCTTCGTTCTGAATTCTTACCAAATCTCTCGTACATGTCTCGGTACTCGGTTGTTTGTTCGCATTCAACGGCCAACCGTTACACGATCAACGTAACCTGATCGCGTTGTTCTGGTGGAACCTAAGCGTTCTGGTCATGCTGAAATTTCAGTTCTACCAAGGAACAGCCCAGGAGAACGCTAATTGGAGGCGCCCGGCTATAAACCTGCTGCCCGGTTGCGTCCACCGGCTGGGGCGGCATCCTCGGGTTTCCCACATAGAAACACCAAGATCAATTATAACGCTATGTATCATGGCATGTCGAGGGCACGAGTACTGGATTTGCCTTGCTGCCACCCGGTCGGAAATGGAGCGTGGACATCTAAGGACATCTGGATCCATTCCTGAGGCGTGCCTCTTCAGATTATGCCCACCACCACACCTCTGGTTAGATCGATCAAAATTCTGAGCCCAACTGTGCTCTCGTCAATCTGGTCTTGCATGGTGTAATAGCGGCTCGGAATTTTTGTTCTGTATCCAACGCAGACGCGCACTTCATGATCGTCCAGTGGCCGGCGACCCACGAGCTTCGGATCTGCCCTTCTCGCCGGTGTCTTTTCCATGTTATGCCCGACCGAGACTGTGTCATATCCCGAAATCCGCCATCACTACCCACCGTGCCCGACACCAGTGAACAAATAGTGACTTTGCGCTGGAGAGTGGCGCGTTCTCTTACGAAATGAGCGGGAACGAATCCCACCGGCTTACAGGCAAATGGTTTTTCATTCCCTTTACCTGTCTTGACCCTTCTGAATATATTTGTTCACGCATCAGCTCACGAATTCAATGGATATACAGTACGCCACCCGCCATGACTGATCCGAGCTCTCGCAAGAGATACCCAGTCTGTCTGATTAACACGAACTCTACTGCTGTGAAAACCCCATTCGGGGTGAAACTCCGGAAGGTGGAGTACAGTGAATATCAACTGATCAACGTTCGCTGTGTTCCCCCCTTTAAAAACCTAAGAGACGTGAGCCGACTGGCTTCTCCCATCCCCGTCCATCGTGTAGGCAAAACAGCCATGTCCTCGAACCCCTACGCACCGAAGGTCCCGCCAGCGGTTCTTTATTACGAGCATGTGGCTTATGCCGGGAACGCGACCGGCGATATCCTTTACGGTTGGTATTTTCGCCATCACCGTTATGGATAAAATCGGTGCTAAAGGTTGCTGACAGGGGTACTCGCCATTCTCTACTTCGAGTGCGCAGCTATCATTCTTAATCCTCCTGACCGTAAGAGGGGTAGGAAATGGGGGCTGCTGGCATATACGACGTTTTTATTCGCCCTGGGAACCATCTTTACCAGTTGTAACCTCCGAGTGCGGCAATTGTCGTATATCGACAATAGGGGGTTCCCAGGAAAAGCACCATCGTTACCTCCTGGTCCTATCGGGTACACCTTGTTCTCCCAGTCAAGGTGGACGTCTATGTTGTCCAATACATCATTTACCGTGGCTAACTGGATGGCTGATGGTCTCTTGGTGAGCTCGTAAGAATCACACTTGACCTTACCCTATGCTTACCCGGAATTCAGATGTATCGTGTCTATATTCTTTACGATAGGCAGCGATGGGCCCTAATCCTTCCTACGCTCATGTACTTGGCCTCAGTTTGTACGATGTTTTCCTGGCTTCCATTTTGTCGCGGCTGACATCACCATCAGCGATGGGTATCATGACCCTTTACAAGACCTCCAGACCCGACTCCAGCTTGTTCTCTGGTATCACCGTCAGCTTCGGACTCCCATACTTCACCGTTTCCGTAGCACTTAACGTCCTCTTGACTCTAATCATTGCCTTGCGGCTCCTGCTCCACAACCGCAACCTCGTGAGCGCGATGGGATTCGCGTCTGGGATCGCTCCAGTCTACAGGTCGATCGTCACGATGCTCGTCGAAAGCTCTGCTCTCTACGCAGCTGCGTCGATCTGCTTTATCGTCCCTTATGCCCTCGGTCTTCACGCGTCTGCCATCTTCCTCCCAATACTAGCACGAGTTCAGATTATCGCGCCATTGCTCATCATTCGTCGTGTGGCGTCTCGAAGAGCCTTGACCTCCTCGAACATGGCAGGAGGAGTATCGGCGGAACGTTCGGCGCCGCGATTCAAGAGTACAAATGGAACGAGCACGCAAGACTACCCCCTGACCCCCGTTGTCTACGGCGAACATGGCGGAGTCGGCATCACGACTACTATCGAATTCGTAAACGATGGGGGCGACCAGAAGACTTCCCAGTATGATCAGAAGGTGTAAGGTTCGCCGGGAAGTTGTTTCGTATCGTTACGCTTATTCCACCTATGTGACTTTGTAACCACTCTATTTGACCACGTTACAACCGCAACCGTTTGAACTGTCTCGATTTTATTAGTATCTAACCGACTTTCTTGTCATTGTCCTTTCTTTCTTTTTTTTTGGTGTAGTGGCGAGCACTGGTATGTGCCTGGAATTTCACTCTGCTTTTACGCGCTTGCCGCAGAACAACGTTGTGTGGAACTCATCTTTCTCGGTTGGCCGCGGCCTTACCGGTTGCGTCCTATGGGGGCGCGTTGAAGATATATTGCATACCAAAACCCCCTTGAGGCGGTACCGGTCGGTCGGAAGGTTGTCTCCGTTTTCAGGCACTTTTTCCGCGTTCCCTTAAAGCTTCTCGTCTAGAGCTTTTTTACCGAATCTTCTGTTACTTGTTAGACCCCGGTCTCAGATGGTGAGTCTTTTGTTCACAGTGTGAGTCCATCTGTGGACGATTTCGGTTCTGAGGTTTCGTGTTCTGGTGACCCTTCGCCGATTCTCATCTTCCAGATGAGACGGTATGTTGCTTTGGGTACTATAGAATTCCATACGGTCTGTTTTTTTCTTCTTCTTTCGCTTGCTCTGGTTTGCCATTCTTTTTGAAATCTATCAGGTCGCGTCTCATATTTGAATAACCCAGATTAAATTCGTGAATATAATGATACCGCACGACCCTCGTCGGAACCCCGAGATCAACGAACCGACATCGATATCACCTACTCGAGGCGGGGTGGGTCTTTGCTTCCGACGTGTAACATTCCCACGGGGGTCCACAGCCAGCTTCCATCCATATTCTCTTGGTTTGGTTCCGCATTTTACACGTCCTCTTGCTCGCAGATTGAGCACGTTCCCCTTTGTTCGTATCCTTCGATCGGGGCCCAGCATTCACAGGCATTTTGTGTGCTCTTCCATAGGAAGTCCCTTGTCTTCCTGGTGACTTTCTTGTCACCTCCCTGTCTACTACGCACCTCGTGGTGTTGTACGCCTGCTGTCCGTTTCATCCTCCGGCTGCGTCATCGAAGTGGAATTACTGCACGAATTGTATTCGTTGCCCAATGAATGAAAGGACGATCACACTGTTCCACTGCATGAGGCCGCGATGCTCTTACGAATATCCTCGATGGTTGTCGCTAGAGTCTCTAGCAAAGGAGAAAGGTCCCTCAGGAGTAGTCCAAGGTGGCTTAGTGAAAATAAGAATCTTTGTCCCGTCTTACTTCGTATGCTGAATGTAATGGTCAGCTCCCACGTTGTGATAAACTGTGAATGTTTGAACAATAATCATGGATGGCGCTTTGGGGATAGTACATAATGGCACCGTTTTTTTACAGCCGACTAGGAGATGTGCACACTCATGGTGAATACATTCATGTGCAGACAATGATGTGGAGCCTTGAACAAGGCGTTCGTTGTCTAACGAGGAGGGAAGTCACCAAGACAGCGACGATTGCCCCGTATTAAAATCACAGTTGATACACTCAAGACTGCATTAGCCATGGCTTGTTCATCTGCGTCCAGGTATCTATAGATTTCCAAAAATGCGCCACAACAGATTTGTCCACATGGCGCCTGTGTGCGTCGATCTAAAAAGGGTCCGTGTCAAGAACGTTTCGACGATACATGAACAACCAAACCTCACCTTGAGTTCTGTCACGTTCCAATCCTTGACTTTCGGATTTTGTGGGTCGTGAGCCCAAGTAACATAAATACCCTTGACTGTCATCACGTATGGGCAAGATGATTGGACGGAAATCGTACTGATCAACACACCGTGATGGAAGAGCTGCTTGGGATCCTTCCACTTGTAATTTTTGAACTGCCATTCTTGACCGGTAGTCATCACACAGACCACACGATCCCAGGGGTCGACACCAAACTTTGACAAGGCTTCAACGCTGTCGACAACCACGTAACGCACGTGTGATTCCATTTCTCGACCAGATGAATCGATGTGGGTCCGCTTTCGGTAGATAGGAATCATATCGTCCGGCTTCACGTTACCTTCCGAGATTGCACGCGCGCGAGCTTCCTGTGAAGGTTCAAAGGTCGACTCTTGAAGGAAACGTTTGACGTTGTGCATCGTGATGAGAGCAGTCGGGGATGACGAGATCATGATGATCGGGTACAGGTTCTTCGCCTTCTTTGCTTGCATTTTGGGGTCTGCAGCCGCGTGAATGGGCGGGGTGCTATATAATGGAACATAGACGCATTACCTGGTGTAGTGGCGGCGGGAGTGGACCCTGATTTGCTCGCAACTTTGTACTTCTTGAGTTTCTCAGTAAACATCGACCGGATGGAGGTGAAGTTCTACGGAGCAACGAGTTAGTAGAAAAGATCGAAGACGGTCCGTAAACATACATTGTTTTTTATTCCACGAAGGACTGTATTTCTATCCTGCAGCTCGATCTCATTGAGCTTTATCTTCTTCACAATTTCTATGTCCTGAGGATCCGCTACATATCTTCGTTTCGTGGATGGAGCAAACGAGTCAGGCGCCTTGAATTGAGGCGAGGTCGTAGGAGGAAGAGTCAATGTCCGGGAAGGGGGCGTTCCAGGGGGGGTTGTCGACTCAGCTGTAGCAGTACAGGTTCAGAATGAAGCAGGAAAATATAACACTACACCCCACTCACATGCCAAAGGCGTGATATTTGGATGGTCAGCCGCCTTTCCCTCCAGCCAGTCAACCACGCTCTTTCGTTCGGTGACGCTGACAAGTCCTCCTGTGAGTCCATTGTCGCGCGCCTGCTTCATGTACTCTGTGACAGAAGCATCCTTGAGCAGCCATGTAACGTAGATCGCGTCGAGTGTGAAGAAGTCCGCCGGACTGTTCGTCGGATCCGACCCAGAAACACCTGGCTTTCGAAACCGGGTTGGAGTCGACTTTGACAGGGTTTGAGAGGACAAGACTAAATGAGTGGCAGCAGCTAACGATGACACTGGCTCCCCATTTGCGATGTAAGATACTGTCGACTGCGATTTGATAGCATTGCGGAGAGCAAGCAGAGCATCCTCGGTGCCAGAACTCATGCTGAGCGTTACATATGATATGTCACAACTTGTCACAGCTGGTCGTTCGGAGATTGCCACTGAGTTTGAATTCATTGGCGCTCGTCCCTGGGACCAAGAAAATGGGCTCAGACCTACAACTAATACAAGAATCTATCGACGGCAGAGATGCGTAACTGCGTTTTTCCAGCCTGCTAACGACGAGTTTGCGACAGGATGTATAGAAGGGAGAGAGCAGGACACGAACCTACGCTGGATAGATTCACAACTCGTCTCGTTTGAGTCTCATCTTCGGTGACTGGACATCCACTCTCTGTACTCCCTCGCAGCCCTTCAGGAAGCTGAGGATATCTTGTTGCCGACTATCCCATTCAGCCTTTGGAACGCTGAATAGCTGAATATCCGGTAACTGCCCAACGTTCCCTATATGGTTGATTGCGGAGTGGGAGGCCGATAAGCCAGAGGGATTCGTGTAGAACGGCGATGACCTTGCAAGCGTCACCGCAAGGTAGGTGTTGGAGTTATCTAGTGACATAGGCGATACAAAGTGTTGGTAGATGGAGGAAACGGATGAATCGATGACGCCGGAACCCGATCACCATCTAGAGAAGTGCACGGCTACAAGAGGGAAAGAAAGTTACACAACGCTGTTACAAATCATTGAAAATACATGTCAGGGAGAGAAAAAAAAGAAAAACAAGTCGTAAATCTGTCCCATTGCCTGTCTTTACCCCACTCGCAACCTTCGCAGGACCCTGTCTTCCCATGCCTCCGGGCCGTGTTCGCCTTCATCGATGACAAGACGTGCTTGCCTAATCTCCGTCTCGATCGCAGACAGGATGATCGCGGTTGTGCGAACTAGCCATGCGTTACCACCGCAGGTTGATTGACCAGGGAAGGCAGCCTTGTGCAGCCATGAGGTACAGCTTCCGTTTGGGTCCAGAATGCAAGCTGAGGGGGGGAGCGAGTCGATGGGTATGAAGAAACCCAAATGGAAACGGAGTAGAAGGCATCTGAGCGAGACTCTACCATGTATTGATTGTACGGGAGGGTGAGATTGCATGACTCTTTCTATCAGTTGGGTCACGTCCGGTTCAGCCGATGTAGGATGACGCAGGAGAATTCTTGCTCGACGAAGGAATTGTATGTTCTCCCTCCGGGATTCCAGGATGCACATCGCGGCCAGGACTAGTCGCTGAGTGGCCAATAGAAGGGCGAGTACCCCGGAGGGGTTTGGTGATGGCTTTATTAGTCGGCACAGTTCGGGAGGATTTCCAGCGGGTATCTGCCAACAATCCTCCGTCCGCCAAGTGTTGTCGACGATCCAAACTACCTCTTCGATATTCGTAGACGTGATTGGAAGTCCAAAGAACAGGTATAGAAAGGTTGAAAGAATGACGGATCGTATGAACAGATATAGGCATGTATCCTCATCGGAGCCACGACTATGTCTGATATACCGTATCAGCTCCCTCGTGGAGAAGACTGCAGCATTCGCTATCTCTCCCCAGTCCTGTGTGAATGGATCCATGGGATGGGACGTGTTTGCCGATTCATGCGCCTGACAGGGGACAGAGATGTCGGTATCTACCCCTTGGTAGAAATGAAGTTTGATACTACCGCGTAGGATAGCGGCAATGACCCCGGAGGGCCTGACGCGTGCGCCACCCATAAGTAAAGCGGCGCCGGTATCGTCGGTCGCTTCAAGGAGGCAGAGGTGATGGAGGTTGCTCAACGCGAGCATCGAGATGAAAAAGAGCAGAAAGAGTATAACGTATAAGACCATAGTGGTATGCACCCGCTGGAGGATGGCGAGGTAGCCCAGGGTAGGGAAACCGCCACATATTGTGGTCCCCTTTATACCTTATTTCGTGGCTCAATGCCTCGGACCTAAGGCCGCCTAAATGGGTAGGTCTGATGAGTAGCACGCCCACAACTAGAATGGTCAAGAGTGCAGTGCTTGGTCGCAAAGCTGTGTGGAATCAGGCGTGATGCAGGTTTGTGGCCCGCCACAGTTCTCGGTCGATCAGTTACAGGCCGCCACATTGGGAGACGAGGCGATCATGTTAAGCCGGGCAGTGATTAAAATGCGTTGTACTAATACCTGGAACTGGTGGTAAGATAGAGGAAACAAATCTGATAGGGAAGATGATACCGGGAGACGAATTCTACGCAAGACCCGTTTTTAATCGAACAAGCGCCATAGTAACCTCTGAGATCCCCTTAGCGCGTGTAGCACCATCCTTCGCGATCTCGTCTAGATAACTTTTTTCCTCTTTCAGTCGCCTGAATTCCTCGCGAGGTTGTTGTAACAGTGCCTCGACGGCCTCCGCTGTATCCGACTTAAGTTGCGCGTGCCCTTTACTGGCATATAATCCAGCCACCTTTTCTGGATCCTCGTTGGTACACGTTGCAAGAATATTTATAATGTTTGAAACACCCGGTCTGTTTACAGGATCAAAGGTGACCCCCGGCTGAGAATCTGTGACCGCGCTCCGAATTTTCGATTGGATTTGAATGAATTCGTCAGTCAGGAGGATTCTAGACTGGACGTCAGGCGACGACTTAGACATCTTCGAGGATGGGTCTCTGAGGGAAAGGATGCGTCTTGAAGGAGCTAAGGAGTTGTAAATCAATCCATGGTGTTGCAACGTAGTTTTTTCGACGTACTGAGTATACGCTGTGGTAGTGGGAATATTTTCTTGGGTTTAGGGAATGCTCGATTGAAAGTCTCCGCGATATCCCGTGAAAGTTCCAAGTGCTGTTGTTGATCCTCTCCAACAGGGACATGCGTTGCTCTGAATGTGACCCTCAACATCAGAGAAGTAGTGCCATTGTGTGACGCTTACCTATATGCGAGAATGTCTGCTGCTTGTAAGATGGGATAGGTAAAAAGACCGGCGTTTAGGAGGCTCTCGTCAACTTCCGATTCGTCGTTGGCATTCCTCGATGCGGCCAGTCTGGCCTGTGTCGACTGATGTTGGGCCAAGATCAACACAAAGGGACACAAAAACCTACCTTCCACGTTGTCATCCTCTTGAGTTTCCCAACCGGACATAAACAATTGAGGATCCAGGCAAGTTCTGTATGGTCCGGGTTCTGGTGGAAACAATTAGGAATGACCGTGGGTACACTATTGACAACCCACATGGTCTTGGTGGAAAAGAATCGACCTCTTAGGGTCCAGCCCTATTGCGAGCAACGACGCGAGCATTTCCCATCTCGCAGCTCTGAGCGTCTTTGGATCTTGCGGCAGAGTCAGAGCATGCCATCCGACGATCGAATACAGCAGTCGGTCCTCTGGAGAGGCTTCGTTCTGGAGCTTGACCCAGTTGGCCAGGGCGCCCAAATAGTTACCTAGCTATAACTTTCTGAGCGCGTAGATTTGCACGGAAATCAAGACAGCTTACATGCGGTATCCCGGTTGGTTGTATGCCAGAAAGGATCGTCTTGGGCCGGGTTTTTGACGCGACGGCGGAATAGTTCGGGTTGACCGGGCTCCTTGCACATATCCTGGTCGTCCGAGACGCGAGGTTCAACCGCGACGCTCTCGAAAACATCTTGGACGGAACGGCCAAGCCGGATGCCAGCGGAAATTTAGAGTCGATCAAAACCAAATGCTTCCACTTCCTCTCCGCCGCGCGGGTTTCTGGAGGAGAGGGCTTCACTTGCCCGCTCCCCTGTCCCATCAGTCGACCAGACAGACCCAGCTACAGAGGCGATGGGAACCATCCCAGAGACCCCCGCAGACAAAGCCGCCGACATTTCACAAATACCGGACACCTCTCAAAAAAGGCCTTGATGGTGGTCCTCGCAAGGCAGCACACGCACTACTGAAGTTTTACTTTCCTCAGTGGTCTCGGGATCGTATTACTCTGCGACTACGATCACTGGGAATCTCCTGGAGAGAATCCGGGAAGCTTCTCAGCCACTTCAGAACCGCCATCCTAGACGGCACCCTTCCTTTGGATTCCTACGACCCCAAAGTTCTCACCGGGATAGTACACGCACTCAACAACTCGCATGACACGCTCCTAATCGACAAGACAATTACGCGAATGTTCGTTGATTTTGCCACCAGTGCGGACTCGCCCTCGGATAACAGCACCGCCGATGTCCTTCGAAGCATCCGCGAAGCTACTGACTTTTCGCACCCAGCGGAGTGGTTCCCCGAAGCTCGCTCTATCAGGCGTAGGATCATCATGCACGTTGGTCCAACGAACAGTGGCAAGACACATCAGGCCCTGCAAGCGCTTGCTGCAGCCAAGACTGGCTATTACGCTGGACCGTTACGCCTTCTCGCTCACGAAATTTGGGATCGTCTGAACAAGGGCCAAATTGTTCCCGCAGGGGTTACCCTCGATCCAAGTGCCGCAGCCGACGATAATGGAGGGACGGATTTGTTGGACGGGAGCGTTCCTATGAAGCCTCCTATTCTTACGAAGGAACATAATGAACGATTTGCACGGGCTTGTAATCTCGTTACCGGAGAGGAGCAGCGGATTGTAGCGGAAGATGCGTTGGTCAGTTGCACGGTGGAGATGCTACGATTCGATCGGTTTGTCGATGTCGCTGTGGTCGACGAGATCCAGATGATTGCAGACTCGACACGAGGTAGTGGCTGGACAGCTGCAGTCCTTGGCCTCTGCGCGAAGGAGATTCACCTTTGTGGCGAGGGGACCGCTGTGGAAGTTGTCAAGGATCTGGTTAAGGAAACCGGCGACGAGCTCATCGTTAACCGATACCAACGTCTCACCCCATTACGTGTCGCGAAGAAAAGTTTGAACGGTGACTTCAAACGTATCGAGAAGGGTGATTGTGTTGTCTCCTTCAGTCGCTCGGGTATCTTTGCCCTCAAGAAGAAGATTGAAGAAGTGACCAACTTACGTTGCGCCGTTGCTTACGGACGCCTCCCTCCCGAGATTAGGAGCGAGCAAGCGGCATTATTCAATGACCCCAATTCCGGTTTCGACGTAATTGTCGGCAGCGACGCTATTGGAATGGGTTTGAATTTGTGCGTATCCAAACCGCGGCCATTTTCACGTATTGCTAACGCTCTTATAGGAAGATAAAGCGGATTGTTTTTGAGTCGTCACGCAAATGGGATGGAACAAGGGAAGTCGAGTTATCGACATCCCAGATCAAACAAATCGGTGGTCGTGCAGGTCGATATGGTTTACATGGCGATTCGTCCGACGGTGGCATCGTCACGACTCTCTACCCTGAGGACCTTCCTGCTGTACGAACAGCAATGGAGTCCGATCTCCCTCCAATCCCTGGGGCTATTCTCCCTATTAACTTTAATGCCTACAATACCATCCAACAAGCTACCCTCGCCGACAAACCTCGATTCACGAATGTGCTGGATACAATATCCCTCTTCTCACGAACACAACACCCCTACATCCACGGCGAAAACAGCCAAAATCGAGGGATCGCGGAACTCTTGAATACAACATTCGATCACTTCACTATGGAGGATACGATGGCTTGGTTCCTATCACCCGTGTCTTGGAGAGATGATGTCGCGAAAGCAGTCGCCACGCGGTTTTTGAAGGATCACCAACTGCACCTGAGGGTTAATCTGACGAAGGTGTTAAGGCAAGAGAAGCTACTGCAGGTTCTGGAAACGACATGCTCGGTGATGGGGGCTCGAACAGTGGTCTCCGATCCACGGGCAACGTTAATGGCTCTTGAAACCCTTCACAAGTCCATCATCTTATATATGTGGATGGGACAGAGAATGCCGGTTGTGTTCGCAGACCTTGAAGAGGCTTTGGAGCTGAAGGAGAAGGCAGAGAAGGCAATGGAATTCGTGTTGCAGGTGATGACAAAAAGAGTGAGCGCGAGAAATATTGTTAGTAGATTAGCAGACGGACGGTCATAATTCGTAATATTCTAGTAGACTGGGCCTCAGACGCCACCTCATATAACAATATGTACTCTAAATATCTGGTATCTCCCCCCTCCGTCAACTTACCCCCCTACCTCCACCTGAGGGAAAGGTGATGGTACCCAATAAAACTCGAAGGCTTCTGGAACGTTCTCGTACTCCTGACACCTTTTAATCAAAAGTTCTAAGAGCTGGGATTGGGTTAGGTTTGCTACCCACTGGGTACGAACACGGTGGACCCCTACCTCTTCTCGGCAACGAATGGCCATTTCAGACCATGCAGGTTTCTCCTTGGACTGGAGGTCAGTAAGTACAGTGTGAGCGAAGCTCCAGTTCTCCGCGGGACATGAATCCATCGCCTATGAAAAAACATCAGATCGAGAGAACCGAGGTGACGGGGTTTTATACCTGAAGGTCCCGGCAATCACTGATGAAGTCTTGTTGGTTAGGTACCAGGACATCTTGTATACGAATCGCGGGATGATGTGGTTTGAATGCCCACTTGTATCTTCTTAAGAAATTAGGGTCGTCGACATCCTCTTCTGTTTTCAGCCCAAAACCTTTCTTCACCAGAGACTGATGAGAACAAACCGTGAGCCCAACACACATGACCAATGGAACGGGTTGTATCTACCACTGTCATTCCGGTAGCCAACGCCTGTAACGCTGTCAGCAAAGTGTGACGGAATATTATTTCGTGGTATTCTATCGTGCCTAAGATGTTAATCAGCGCACTGTAACCTTTTCAATTCATGGACGAAGTACCTGGCGATAATACCGTAAGAACGTCCTCGATACACCCTAGGTGTGTTTCGATCACCTGTGTAAGGTACCAATATGCGAAGGTCCTCTCGTGGGGTGCGTAGAGCTCGAGTTGGAACCCGGAGAGTATGATGTTTTCCGCAGCAGTTAGACGCCACATTAGGGGTATATGAGGCAATAACCTGAGAAGCTGTGGGTTTTCAACGCACTGGTAATGTTAGAGGCTTTCTATATGCAGTAAAGATGAGACGTACTGAGAATTTCATCTGCTCCAAGAGTCGAACGAAGCCATCCTGAAGAACATGCCATTCGAATATCGATTTCATCAAGTACCGTCGTCTGCGCGGAAGATTATACCAGGAGGATGAGACCGTCTCTTTCATCAACTAGCAGGGGTCAGAAGGCTGTGGTGCGGTATCGTTTACAAACGACGCTACCTTGATGATCAGATTCTCGAATCGAGGGAGGGGTGGATCCCCAACCCAATTGCTGAATACGACATTTATGGAATCGTAGGACAGTCCTACCGACTCGAGGAAAAATCTATCCACTAGCCATCGGAGCGGGTATGCCCCTAGAACAGTTGTGCCATTGACGAAGGATGACTGTCAAACTCGTCAGTACCATGAACAGTCACGAGAAGCGGACACGTACGATATGTGTAGCCCTGATGTATGTTAACTGATGGACATAGATACGTTTCCAAACCTTGACATCTCCAACGACCTTCGGAATTCAACGTGTTAATACGGTGTCAGGCAGCCGGATATATTCCAGCCTACCTGCCAGGTTGTCACATTCGTCGCATCGGTCAGTTCATATAATTCTTCCAGTCCGCTGAAGAGGAGTCTCAGCGCCTTCCACGTATGCTCCTGCGGTGGGAGTTCCAACACACGAAGCGGCATAAACGCAAAGAGCCGACGAGTGATATAGGGGTCAAAACCCATCCTCGCTACGGAATCTGTGGATGGTTCAGGCGAAGGTTGCAGCTCGATTCTCTCCAGCAAGGAAACGGCATCCTTGCGTTTCAGCTGGAGCATTTCGCGTTCTCTAGGCAGACTCAGACTAACGATCTCCAGAAGTATCTGAGTTCTGAGTCAGCGTGGTTGACCATGAAGACCACCGGATCGACTCACCTTGTGAAATGACACCCTGAGGAGTAGTTCATTGCGCCATTTCTGGGGAACTGACGATAAACGCGAAGCTTAACAATAAAGGATGTCTTAACAGCAAAGAATCGCCGTGCCTCGTGTCGTGCAGGTTAACCAAGATATAGCCTGGTCCAGCTCCCCGAACACACGACCAATCGGGGTACTTTCGTGTAGAGATATGTCTGCTTTCTCGGAGTGCCAGTCTTCCTGCTATGGAGATAATAGACCGTCAGAATTCGCATAAATTGGGCCGCGGGAAGCTCACCCACATCGTGAATACCGCCTTTAGCCATTCCAGCCCAGGCAGTGCTACATGTCTTCATGACTGTGAGTGCAGCGGCCCTTAACACCACAGTTACAAGCTCTATCGGACGCGATGGATCCTCCTCAAAATTCAACAGGTGATCGGGATGCATTTCCGCTACCGCGTGCCCATAGAGAAATGTGTACACGGTTTGGGAAAGAGTGCTCCCGGTGTGCCATTCCATCTGTGCTGGAAATCAGAGATGAGAATGACTCAACAGGATTTGTTTTACCTCGCATGAGATCGAGCGATCAAGAATCCAACATACTTCTTCCGGTAGGAGGGGCGCTAGCGAGTCAAATGGCGGGCGCTGCGCTTCTTCAAGGACCATTCCGCTGTCCATCCGTGGTTCTCCAATCTTGTTCGGGTGTCAGACGACCGGGCAGCGTGGATCGATGTACACATCCACACCTCTAGAGCGCTCATGGCATCATTGAGACTGTAGCCGTCAGCGAAGATCATCTCCGTGGCATCGAGTTCTGCGAACGTTCCGTTAGAACATGTATAGGGAACCTATGGGTGGCGTACGCTGTGCAGCACCTGCGAATATCGCGGTGACATCGGCAAAGTCGTTTCCTCCTGGGAGGTCCATTTGTTCTAAATGCATCATCCGGAGTTGTGTTCTTGTGGACCGAACGGCTGCGGGTTTTGACGTCAAAGATCGATCAGTTTACAACTGTACAACACAGCATACAATTCCACCTGTCTGCGCAGAGATCCAGGCCGTTTACGCGTAGTCAAGAGAAGCCAGCATACTCATGACTTCGTTGTCCGAGTTCGTCAGTGCCACAAAGGAATGACACGTGATATTGGTCACGGATAAGCTGGGCGTGACGTTTACGTGTAGTGTGACAGCGGGAGGGTCTCATCTTTACGCCTCATCGTCTTTTTCTTTACGGCCACCATCCGTTATGGCGCAGTGGGGGCAGGGTCAACCTCAGTTTACGCAGCAGACCGGGTTTAATCCTCAGATACAGACAGGTTTTGGCACGGGAGTCCTTCCCCAACCTACTGGTTTCCCCGGACAGCGTTCCGGCTTTTTGACATCTCAGCCAACAGGATTCCCAGGTGTTTCCGGATTTTCGTCACAACCAACGGGTTATGGACAACAGCAGGGTGGATTTCTGTCCCAACAGCTGGGGGTCTCACAGCAACCCGCTCAATTCCAACAGCCGATGCAGACGGGCTTCCCAGGTCAATTCGGACAACAAAGAGCTCCTCCCCCCGTTCCTCCGATTCCTTCCCAGTTTCAGCACCAACCAAGCACCCTCCAACCACAGCAACCGAACAGGTTCCTTAGCCCATCTCCTGGCCCCGGCCTGGGTAGCATCCTGAGCTCTGGTCTCGTTCCGCAGCCTACTGGGTATCCTGGTGGTGGAGGTCTCGCAGCGCGGCCCCTTGTAGCACAGCCCACTGGTTACGTCGATCCCAGGCTCGTCATGATGTCAAACACGTTCATGCCCGCGAATCCCTCTTTACCTTACCACGGAGGCGTCCCCCAGTTTCAGCCCCAGACCGGTCCGTCTCTGCAGCAGAACTTCCAGCAGCATAACCAAACTCAACGAGGGACTGTTGTCCCGAAGGTTCCTTGGACACTATCTAAGGCGGAGAAAAAGAGTTATGACCAGATCTTCCGTGCATGGGACACCTCTGGTTCGGGATTTATTACCGGCCAGACGGCTTTGGAAGTTTTTGGACAGAGCGGTCTGGATAAGAATGATTTAGCCAGGATCTGGTATTGTCTCGCATGCTACCCAGTTATCTTTACCTTCTCATCTTCGTATCTCCCAGGGCATTGGCTGATGTTGACAATAGAGGAAAGCTGAATTTGGCTGAATTCCACATCGCGATGGGTCTTATATACCGAAGTACGTTTTCTACCGTCTCCGCTAACTTGTCTAACATTCACCACTTCAGGGCTCAATGGCAATGACATTCCAGAACAACTTCCCGAGGAGTTGGTACCTGCGTCCGCGCGAGACCTCAATCAATCTGTTGACTTCCTGAAAGATATTCTCAAGAACGAAACACGCACACGATCTCCTGGAAACTTTGATGACCATATTTCCAAACTCCCAACCCGATCATTCCACTCCGACACAGCACGCGGTGCGGGAGGACGTCAGGATGCTACCGTTTACAAGCATAACGATGATCATACTCCCCCTGGAGGTGTATACCAGCCTCGCTCGCGTCACATCGATCGGGACACTGTCCGGACGCACTCGGACGACCCCACGGACGACCTTTCTGTTATGAAGCGTCAGCTTGAAAACACTGCGAAAATGTTGGACCGCACGACTGAGGAGAATGCTGCCAGGACACGCGAGGATGACGAGTTGGAGCGTGAGATGTCTGATCTCCGCTACAGGATTAAGCGTTTGCAGGACGACCTCGATTATGTTTCCCGAGGACCGAGATCATACGCAAAGGATGACGAAAGGCGTAAACTGGAACGAGAGCTTTTGCACCTTTTGCACGAAAAGTTACCGGACTTGGAAAAAAGGATTGAAGAGAATCAAGCCAGAAAAGACAAGGAGAAGCGAGAGCAGATGAGGGATCGTGACAGGCGGAACGACCGGTTTGGGAGATTCTCTAACCGCGACGACGAGCATTCAAGACGCTACGATGACGAGGATCGCTATCGAAACTCGTATGGCAGGGAACGCAGCAGGGAGAGAGATCGTCCTCAGGATCATTATGATCGAAGGGACTACGATAAGCGAGACCGAGAGAGAGACTTCGATAGAAGTCGAGATGACGACAGGGACAGAGATTACCGTCGACCCCCACCACAGGACACCCGCACTCCACCACCTCCCAACCCCCCGCCGAATTCTATCAGCCAACCCCCTCCTGCACCCCCTCCTCCTAGCTCCACTCCTGCAAACATGGCCAAGATGACGAAGGAGGAAAGACAGGCTTACATCAAAGCGGAGGCTCAACGACAGATCCAGGAGCGGATGAAAGCACTTGGAGTTACCACTTCAGCATCAACTCCCTCCATTGACAGCAGTGTCGCCGACCGCCTTGCTCAAGAAAAGAAAGAGGCAGAGGAAAAGGCGAAGGCCGCAGAGAAAGCCGAAGAGGAACGTGCTCGTGCGCGACAAGAGAGGCTCGCTAACGAGAAGGCGATCAAGGAAGGAAAGACGCCTGAGCCCCAGTCACCAGCCCCTGCTCCTCTTACTCCTGCTGTTTCTTCCCCTGTCAAACCCTCAGCACCTCCTCCTCCGAAAACACGCGCACGTCCACGTCCACCTCCCACTAAGCCATCTCGGTCCTCCGCGCCGCCAGCACCTACACCACCTGCTCCGGTCACCATGGAACCCCCTCCTCCACAACCTGATCCCGAGGAAGAGAGGATCAAACGCCTCGAAGAGGAATCTCGGAAGAGGAGGGAGGTGATGCAAGCTAGACTTCGGGCTTTAGAGGAAGAAGAGGAGTCCGCCAGAGAGGCTGATGCCGAGATCGAAAAACGCCGGCAGGCTTTGTCTAGCAGGACCCCGACTGAATCGTCTCCGACCCCTGTACCTCCGCCGCCGCCCGTGCAACCTGTGGTACAGACCCCAGTTTCTCCTGCTCCTGCTTCCCCCCCTACCCCGGAGCCCCCACAGAATATCCCCGCTGATAAGCCGAGCTTCAACCCTTTCAGCCGTATCAAGAAGGAGGAACCCTCTCCATCAATTACCCCTTCGCCCCATGTAACCACCGGCGCTGGAAGTACGAATCCCTTCTTCAGAAGTCAGACGGCCCCTCCGCCCGCTGCACCGGCCCCTCCTCCCAGTATATCTCCAGCCCCCAAACCATACTACAACACGGCTAACGATGATACTGACGAGGAATGGGGAGAGGTTGTCGAGAAGGATGAAGATGATAGCAGCGACGATGAGTTCACAAGCTCTCGAGCCAAGAGGACGAACCTTGCTGAGAAATTCTTTGGAAACATACTACCACCAGTGCGACCGCAGTCTGCGGGGCCGGGAACTGTCGAATCTCCCCGTACACCTGTACCCACTCCCACTACATCAGATGTTGCTCCACCTCCCACCTTCCCCCCGGTTGACGAAATTCCTCCCCCTCCTGGTCCTCCTCCCCCGCCTAGTCCGCCACCTCCGGCGCAGACCTCTGCTCCACTTCCTCAACCGACAGAGGGTCGGAGCGCACTCTTGGGCGCCATCCAAGGTGGGGCAAGATTGAGGAAGACCGTCACAAACGATCGCAGCGGAAGCACAATCTCTGGCAAGGTTATCGGAGACACCGCTCCGCCAGTTCATATTAATGCTGCTTTCAGTCCGCCTCCTCCACCTCCAGCACCCACCTCAGCTTTGGACCCTCGACCTGAGCACTCTTTTCAGGACTCCTTCAATCCTCCAAGTATGTTGTCTGAAGATACGAAGAACAGTCATAGATTGTCTGTTGACTGGTACGCAGGTCTGGCTGCTGATCACGGCGCAAGTCGCGTCCCCACTTTGTCGTCCATGAAGGAAGAAGAGGAGGATGTAACCCCACCTACTGCCACCCCACAGCCTGTATTCAACGTTCAAGATGCTGATGAGTACGAGTCCGCGGACTTCATGGATGACGTTGACCGCTCAGTTGGTGAGTGTCTCATTTATGTAGAGGAATAGCTGTTCACGTCTCCCAAAGAATACCGTGTTCGTACCCTGTTCCCATACGAGGGTCAACGTCCCGAAGACCTCTGTAGGTGTTGTTCACTCGCTGAAGGATCTGTTTGTGACCCAGTAACATGTAGCTTTCCCTGAAAACGTGGTCCTCACGGCATATCCTTCCAAGAGTGGTGGAGATTGGTGGTATGGCACCCTCGTCCGCGACAAGAAGTCTGGTTTCTTCCCTCAAACCTACGTTGGGCGCGTGCAGACGGGTACGATTCCCCTTATGTTCGATCTCTTCCGCGTAGTGACCTTTGGCACAGTCAAAGCTACCGCGCTGTACCCATACACCGGCAGCAACCCGGACGAACTTCCGATTACTGAAGGAGATACACTCACTGTGATCGATCGTTCAGATGCAGACTGGTGGAAGGTTGAGCAGGATGGTTTTGTTTTCATCGTTCCCGCAGGATATGTGGAATTGGTTGAGGGTTAGTAAATTTCTCTGTTTTCTAAGCTCCTCCTGTTTACCTCCAGTACAATGGCAAACAGGCTAAAATTCTTCTTTCTTGTTTTCCTGTGTATCCTTCAAATAAATGATGCACCCGTTCAGATCCAAGTCGTGATGACCTTCCGGTACCGACTTCCCAAGAGTCATCCCAGGAGGTCACAACGGAGTCGACTCCTGTCACTCCGAGACCGGGCCCGAACCCTCCGCGGAGAACTGCAGAAGATAGTGACGATTCTGACTCAGAGTATTTGTCGTTCGACGACTCGGATGAGGAAGACCAAGAATCAGAAGAACAACGCCGCATTGAGAGGGAAGCCAGAACCTCTGAACGTCAGCGGGTTTTAGAAGCTGCCGGCCTCATCGTCAGGAAGGACGAGCATCGACTCCCACCTAAGATCCCTCGTAGACACCGGCCTCCTCCCGCTGTCCCAGGTCGGCTGACCACCAGTACTGAGCCTGCGAGTGACAAAGATAAAGAACTTCCTTCGGTGCCAACGTCTCAGGGTGATGTAGAAAGCATGATGTATGTTGACGATGCATATGAGAGGTACGAGACGTTCAAACAGAATCAACTCAACCGGCTCTCTGTTGCATCCTCGTTCGAAATCACCCCTTCTCCGACTGTAACATCGCCAACGTTATCTGTGGCGGTTTCGATGTCCAAGGTAGATTCAAGTGAAGGAAGATTTTCCGATAAGTTACGGGACTTCTTGGGACGAAGCAAAACACCAGAGGAACGTCGTACTAACCTAACCATCTCTGGTCCGATCTCCGGCCCTATCCTTACTCGAGAACCCTCCCCTGTAGCGAGTGAGAATTCGACGGCGTTTGGGGCGGTAAGTCACAATGAAAGTTCCCACATTAATGCGTTTGCTTATCTCCCGAAGTCTTGGGCAAGCTTGGTGGATAAGTCAGCGCTGGATGGGATTCCTCCACAAGAACGAAAACGTCAAGAGGTTTGTTGGCGAGCTTTCAGTGGAACCCACAACATTACTGACTTCGGCAGGCCATCTTTGAGTTGATCATCACTGAGAGTTCTTATGTCCGCGATCTGCAGCTCGTAGTCGAGGTTCGGTTTATTTTGGCTTTTTTGAATTCGAACGTCGCTCACGTAGCATGCTAGATATTCTACTCGAAAACCATGTCTCTGCTCGACGAAAAGGCGGTCAAGGTCGTGTTCGCTAATATCGAGGACATTCTCTTAACCAACACAGTGAGATGGTGTTACAGAACAGCAGATAATCGACCATTGAGTCATTCTCTCTAGGCATTCCTAAGTGCCCTCGAAGAACGACAGAAGGAGTGTCGCCTCTACATGGATACTGTCGGAGACATCCTGCGTCAACATATTCCCAACATGGGCATGTATTTGGTAACGTTCTTGTTCTACCACGTTGCTCCCCTTTCTTATACGGTGGATAGGAATACTGTGTTAATGAAGGAACCGCCATCAAGCTCCTACAAACTTTGCGGGTGCAGAATCCAGGACTTGCAGCTCACCTCAATGTAGGATCCTCCTCTGGAGATTAGGTTCGCAGCTAACTTTTTTTTCAGCGCCTTCGAGAAGACCCTACCGTCCGAAATCTCGATCTCTCAAGCTACCTTCTCGTTCCGAGTAAGTAGCTCTGACGTTGTCACCCAGCTTCCGCTGAATCTCCCCCCCAGTGCAAAGAATCACGCGATACCCACTACTAATCAAACAGGTAAGGACGTTGACTTGCAGGTCCGGACACTGTTGATTTCGTTGCTAGATTCTGCAGTACACCGAGGCCAGCCAGGACCGGCAAGATATCGAGCTTTCATTAGGTGTCGCTGAGTCATTGCTAGCACACATCAACGAAAGCATCCGAGAACAAGAAGGTTATGAGCGGCTGAAGACGATATCGCAGGATTTATGGGTTGGTCAAGGGTACGTGTTCCTCACTCGCTCAGCTCCGACCGGTCTGACGGGCCCGTAGCCGACTGGATCTTACCGCACCTACCCGAAACATGGGGCCAAGGAAACTGCTGAAGGAGGGAGTAGTAATGAAGGCTAAGAGTGGGAAACGACTCCGGGCATTCCTTTGTAGCGATGTCTTGGTTCTCATAGATGAGAACGCGAAGACGCTGTACAGGATGGTGCGTTCATGACTAGAGGGGGCGTACTTGGACCTGACTTGGCTGCGACTTCCTAGCCAATCCCACTTCCGGAACTAACCGTGGAGGATTCGGGGTCCGCTCGGGGTGGGTGCCCTCGCGCAACTTCTGGATGATACTCGATGTTTAATTCTGCCTATTAGATGATCAACTCTTCCACATAGTCGTTGCATACCCACGCGGAGGAGGGATAGTTAGCCTGAAAGCAACTTCCGTACGGGACTGCAAACTGTGGGTCCGAGCCATTGAATCCGCCCGTCGCAAGTGTAGGGCTGCTAACGAAAGAGTGGCGATGCGAGGGACAAGGAGATGATAAGTGAGTGCGCGCAGGCGTGCCTTCCCTTGCGAACATTTGTGTGGTGTCGTAACAGTGCTTGGTACTCTATAATATCCTTTGTAAATGATTGTCCGAGAGAAACGCGGTATAGGTACACCCCTCACGCCCTAGCGAACAGCGCGGTGGTCCAGTGGAAAGAGGGGGGGGGCGGTCATCTTGTAATGCTGTAAGTTATATTATAATTATAGCTACGAGTAATTAATTTTAGGTCTAGTGAGATATGCAACCAATAGATTCCCATAAGTCCAACCACTTCTGTACGTCCTCAGGACCGATGTCACCCAGATTTTCCGGATCTAAGACCGCGGTCTCTGACATTGCGATGCTCAAGTCATACCGAGAAATGCCTCCAGCATCACGAGAGTCATCCACTCTCGCGGCCTTGTAGAACCCAAGCAAGCGCAGAGCAGCATTCTCATTCTCGAGCGTGGATAGTTCTGATTTCTCGAGTCGATCGAGCCATTCCACCCACGGCACCAATGGAACATCGAACTTCTGCGCGATGTATCCCATCACTACGTTCCAGGAGGTCGAACGTGGATGTGATATGTGCAAGTATTCTTTCGTGGAAGATCGTAGATCCACAATCGCAGCAGCAGCGGTGTCAGCCGGAAGTAAATGTATGCCCTAAACGAAGACACGATGAGTTCTGCTGATGAGTATATTAGGTGACTTACTTACTTGGTCTAAGGATGGGAGACAACGAGTGAGTGTCACCGATCGGACTATCGATGGAATCCATTCTGAGGGCTTCCAGTAACCATTCACACACCCCGAGACCTGTCCGATACGGACAATTGCTGGTTGCAAGCAAGTTTCGGCTCTTGAGATTGCGAGAATCTCCTCGCAGATCCATTTGGATTCACCGTAGCCGGTACCGAGCGCCATTTCAACATCGGCTGCAACCTCAGGCACTGGCTCTGGTCCGGGATAATCTGTGGGAACAGGGGATGAGTTGAATATAGATGGACGCAGCGGGTAACACGTACTATGTACGACAGCGGGGGAGCTGGGGAACAGGAAATGGGGTGGTGACGAAAGTGAAGAAGAGAGAGCCAAGTCGATAAGGTTACGGACGCCCTTGATATCATCCTCAAAGGCGGCAAGTCCCATGTTGAAATCGACCCTCCAACCTTCAATGCTCGTAAGTATGCATGTACATGGTGGCAATCACGGGACCCACCGATATGGATCACATGAGTGACGGATGCTCGAAGTTCCTCGTACAAGTCATCGGCCAAACCGAGCTTCGGTTGAGAAATTGCTGCCTCAAGGAGGACAACCTTGAGTGAATCAACGACTGATGGGTCCAACCCACGATCCCTCAATCCCATTCGCTGCCTGGCATCCAAGGGTGTCGAGCCTTCCCTGTTGAGACCATACACCTTTCCAACCTTGGGGTTCGCAACAAGTTGAGCGAACACGTTGCTCCCAATGGTTCCAGTTGTACCGGTGACGAGCACAACATCGTGTGAAGGAAGGGGTTCCGTTCCGGTATGAGGAGCAAATTCCTTCGAATACTGCGCCATCATCTCGAGAACATCATCAATCGGTGATCGTTTGAGGACGGAATCCTCTCCCATCGATTGCTCCCTGATTCGCTCCTCGAGGTGTTTCCAACTGAGACCTCCCAACAGCTGCATCTGGGAGACACTGGCGTATGGTCGAACCGCCTGTGAGATCCTAGTAGCACCCAGAGAATCCAACCCATAAGCGCTGAACGGCAGCTCTGGGGAGAAGTCCGCCACGGAAATGTCCAGCAAATCAACAACTTGCTTCAGTAACTCCGAGTAGTCGTGAGCATTTGTTTCGCTCCCGTTGCGTGTTCGACCATGGGAATCCGAGGGATCTTGCGAATGAAGATGGGCACACATCGAAGAAAAGCCCATGTCTCTCTCGACCCCGCTCCATGACAAGAGTGGAATATACATCGAGCACTTCGTCCCTGAGGCAAGGTGCTGAAGGCCGTCCTTGATGCACGCAAAAAGCACTGAAGGAAAACGGTTATCAGCGTTCCCTTGGACCCACGTGGTTCTCTTACTGTCCGACGTGATACTCCAGCTATCTAGTCGGGAGTGTTCTGCGTCCCCTTCTGCCCTGGCCAGATAGCCAATATTCGAAATTCCAGGTATCATGATGGAGAATGCATTCGGATATTTCTTGAGCTCTCCGTCAAGAATCGCGTTGGCAGTGGCGTAGTTCGACTGGCCGATGTTTCCGGTGACGGCCATCATGGATGAAAACGACAGGAGGAAATCCAACGAGTCGACGTCGAAGACTGAAGCAAATGCTTTGAATACGTTAAGTTTCGACCGAGCGACGATGTGAAAAGTTTCCTCTGTTTGAGCCATAAACAATCCATCAATAAGGTGGAGAATCATCAAGAGGCATCCGCCGATTGGGCTGGTAACCGTCCGAGAAAAGGAACGCATAGAATCGACATCAGCGGCGTTGAAGGCTTCAACCTGCAAGACAAGATCGCTTCTCTTCTTCAAGTACCCGAACCTTTGTTTCGTTCGGACGGAGTCGGTTGTATCCAAGAAGGCAGCCCCTCTTCTCGATGTGAGGACGATATGTCTGGCACCGTTCTAAGGATCGATCAGCCACAGGAAAACTGTCTAAGAGTCTTGGGTCCTACTTGATACATCCACAGCGCTGTAGCCACTCCCAGATCACTTGCGCCACCAAATAAGACGTATGCCTTGTCCGATTTGAATAGAGGAAGTTCTGTAAATATCGGTATTGACGTGGCCAAGAGATCTCCGGGAGTGACGACTTTGGAGTGCGTTTGTGTGTTGGAGTAATACAGCAGACCGGCAGTGAAGAGCTGGTCGAGCCGATCTGTCTCGTGGAGCCTAGTATCCCAAATAAGCACGCGACCACCCTTACTCAACCAAGAGCGCAACTCAGGATGTGTAGAGTTGGCGACGGAGTCTAGGACGATCAAGTCAAATCCATCATCCTGAGATGGTGTTCCAACTTCGACGTCACCAAGGAGGTTGGATTGTTTGAGGATCTGGGGCATAGCGGCGATCGCTTTCGGTTCCGGGATTAAAGCGCGAGGCTTATTCGTAGTCCTGGTATGACGACGGTCGATCAAAAGCCCGGCGGTCAGGATCGAAAGGACATCTCCCGCGAGGTCCAAGTTCGCAACTTCTGCAGGGATTTGCACGAGATAACGACCTTCACTGATAAATCGGTTGGTGAGTTCACCAGCGTCCGTTATACCAGCGACAAAAGTCCCAACGGGTAAGTTCTTGTAGCGGCTTTCGATGACCGTTCCCACGAGACCACGCAACGGCGAAAACTCTTGAGACCAAGCAAGTGGCTTAACGACAACTTCTTCGTCACAAATGCGCACTGCTGGAATGGATTTGACTATAGTCTTGTCGCTAACCCAAGGGGCGGAAGGGTCGAAAGAAGTCGTAGCAACAGTTGAAGGACAGGGGACGGCCTTGGGAACCATCGGAATTCCTCCAGGAGTGAAGTGCACCACGGTATCGAGTTCCAACAGTCCGTCGTATCGCATGATAGTGTCGACCTGACTTTGTCTCTCGTAACCTCGGGGAAAAATACCAAGGTGAACGTTCCAGCCCTCAAACTCCTTCACGAGAGTGTACACGATTCCCGTTCCAGCATCCCCGTCAATCCCTTCCGCCGCGAGTAACCACAGAGTTGTAGAAGCGGTTGCATCCAAGTTGGATAGAACCTCTTGCAGCTTCGTTTCATCGCCCCAACTATACGAGAAGAAATGTAGCTTGGTGTTCGAGGAGGTAGAAGTGATGGTCGGAGGATCGTGTGGTTTCTGTGCGATGAACGTGAAGTCCAGGTTCGTGAGAGCTGGATCATAAATTGCCTGAATGTCGGTGAAGCCCACGCTTTCGAGGGTAGATACCCAGCTTGTAGGAGCCAATGCACAGTGCTCTCGACCGTCGGTACTACCGAACCACTCTGCGAAGGATCCGAATACCATATCGTGCCAAAGGGAACCGGGGGTTTGTTTCCATGCAGAAGCGTCGAGTTCGCAAACAAGTAAACATCCCCCAGGAATCAACAACTGACGAAGTGACTTCAAGGTAACAGCTAGGTCAGGCGCTGCATGAACAACATAGAACGCGGTGATGATATCGAAGCTCTTGGCATGGAGTCCTTGCTCTTCCGGTGGTTGAGAAATGTCATACGCGCATGCAGAAACGTGGGGATATGTGCAGGAACGCGCAGCAGCGTTGGCGAGAGCAATCGAGATGTCGCTAACAAGATATTGACCAACGAGCTTGTCTTTTCTGTCCAAAACCTCCGTGAGGTTCCTCGTCAAAGAGCCAGTACCTTTGGAATGACGTCAAACGGAATCGGAGGAGGCAAACGTCAAAATTTCTCACCTGCACCGATCTCGAGTATATTCAAGGCACGTTTCCCGCGACTGGCAAAATGATCGAGGACCTCGTCGAACGTTTCCATAAGGTATTCAAGCGGGCGACCGGCAAACCCTCGTCGGGTATAAAAGTGCGTCATGATGTCATCCGAGAACAGGGCTTCGACGGCGGCCTGCTAACTCGTGAGTTTGGGGTTTGCAGTGAGGAAAATGCTCTCGTACCGCAGGGGAGAAGTAGATATCCTCATGCACTTCCTGGAGTCGTTGGGTAATCTCGAAATGGCACGGAGATAACCCCTTCAACTCCAGGATCTTGTCCGCGGGTGGCGCGGGGGGGAGGGCCCTTTCAGCAGCTTCTTGAGCGAAATGGAAATATCTCAGGCGGTGGATCTAGTGCGGTGATTAAGCACCTTACTCCCAGAACAGCTGTGACCTTAGAGTACCTCTTCACCAATAACCGGTTCTTTTGCGAGAGAATCCCGGATGACCTCTTGGGCAACACGATCGAGGTAGTTGTACGCCTCATCCTGGACCGTACGGCCGGTAAAGTCAGCAGCGGGGAGCCTGGGCATTGCACCCTCTACAATAACTGGCTGCAAAATAATATCGTAACGAGTCTTGATTTCAATCTGTGATGCCCCTGACACTTCCTTGAGCTGCAATCCGATCATTGAACAAAGTTCCGACCCGGCGGTATCATAAACATCGATATCGTAAGTCCTCGATTCTAGGTATTGCTTGTGAGTAACGATGCTCCACATGGATCTGGCGGGCGGAACAAACCGGGGGTCCAATCAACCAATTTAAGGTGAGAATAAATCACCCCTTCCGTCGGTGGGGACTTGTGATACGTGAAGCGCTTCAGCCGACATGGGAGATAGAGCGAATCCTTGGTCGTCGGCTGCGCTATCGTACGATACAATGCGAAGTGCAAGCACGAGTCCAGGATCACGGGGTGAAAGATATAGTCCGAACTGTGCCTGACGTGAGATCTTGGTTGCCTGCATCATGCGCAGATAGAGTTTACCTGTGCGAGAGCTCTGAATCGACTTTACATTCGATCTCCGCGACCACCTCCTCCCAACTACCTGCTAATGCCGTCACCCTCTGGAAGACTGGACCAAAGCCTGTGAGGGGGGATGATGAATAGAAGTCTATATTGAATCAACGTGGGTGAACAGCTAAATCAGATAACACATAAAGTACATACCAACCAAGTCAATTGGAGTGAGCCTCTTCCTGATCTCCTCCAGGTGGACCGTCCTTGGTGGCGTTCCCGTGGTTGAACTCCACTTCCCACTAGCATGTACCCTATTACTCTGAAAACGTGACCAAATGTCAGTCCTCGGGCAACAGATGTCGAGGAGCACCTATCAGCATACATTCGATTGAATTGAGGATAACGTCCAGTCGGTTTCCTTCTTTTGTACGTAGACATCAACGGGGGTATCCGATGTCAGGGAAAGAATAGCCTTGAAGTCCACGTCCCACGTTGTACGCGCGCCTACTTGCAAGACCTAAGGAACGAAACCAAGTGTACATCTCAGGCATCAGAAATGGAATTGCGTAGGGGTTAGACTTCACTTACCATGTCCAGGAACCCTGTGCCTGGCATGATAGACTCACCATTGATCACGTGTTGGGCAAGATCGGGATGAGTCTTGGCACTTATTTGGAGATGAAGACTGGATCCATCATGAGGAGTCCCGGACCGCGACCTTGGCCCATCGATTCGCATTGGGAAATAGCGTTCCGTGAACGGGTATGGAATGTTGTAAGCGGGGTCTCGAGATGATCGACCATACAGGCTTGTTAGGTCGACCTGGTTGACTCCGAGAACAATAAGGTCTCCAATCGCGCGGGCGAACGCGAGCGTTTCTGCGCCAGTATCCGATGAGGTCTTTGGACGCCGCATAGGACACAGCACACGATTGTGGCCAACGGAAGAAGCGAGGTACGAAGAAAGGGTGGGATGGGGTGAGATTTCGACGAATACGACGCCGGGGAAGTCATCCAAGACCGACGTGGTGCCCTGATGGAAGTGGACGGGATTTCGAAGGTTGTCCCAGAAATATTCCGGGGTGAACCTCGTGGTAACTCGAGGCTGCCCAGCCACCGTCGAGTACGTTCTGATGATCGGACGATGTGACCCACCGTGTCGCGAGAAAACTGCTGTAACATCCTCCAGGTATTGCTTCCGGCACGAATTCATGAGAGAAGAGTGAGAAGGCACCAGGGACTGGACTCTGCGCGCAAAAATACCGCCCGCTTTCGCAACATCTACCAAATGATCGAGCAAAACACTATCTCCTGAGACGAGGACCGCATCAGGGGAGTTGATCGCGCCAATTTCCAAAACACCATCTCCCTTGCGTTTCGCCTGCTCGACGAGGCCGATCGCAGTGTTGAGACCACAGCCAAGAGCGACCATACCGTTTCCCGCGGACTCGACCGACTTCATACTGCGAGCACGTGCAATCGCGAGTTCCAGTGCCATGGCTTTGCTGCCGGCTCCTGAAGCGTAAATCAACGCTGTTTCACCCGCGGAGTGACCGATCAGAGCGTGAGGCTTCACTCCGGTACTGAGCAGAAGGTCGTACAAGGCAATCTGGACAATCGTCATGGCAGGAAGGGTGATTTCTACTGACCAGATACCTTCAGATATCTTGGAGGCCGATTCGTGGAAGAGACCAGTGGATTCCACCAAGGACACGCCAACGAAGGATTGGTAAATCGCATCCATTTCGAGAACCGTCCGCCTAAAGGTGTGGTGTGTATGGAAGAGTCGTTTGCCCATAGAAATATGTTGAGGGCCTTGACCCGCGAAAACGAAAATCACGGGGGGAGGAGTAGGCGGAGCCATAACAGGGGCTGCAACTTTTGGCACCTGATCCGAGTGAGGTGAGAAGAGAAAATATGTCCTCCATGGATGTTGGCGAGCGCGACGTGAATGAACGACAGCTTGAGATAGCGCAGCCGGTGAGGTATCATTCATCAGAAGGGATATCAGTGAGTCACTGAGCGACTGAACGGATCTAGGAGTGAGAGCACCAACGGGGAACAATACGGGTGTGTCTGAGACCGGGTATCCGTTTGAGACGAGAACCTCTGGAGGACCTTCTACCACTACATGACCATTCGATCCACCAATACCAGACGATGCGAGAGATATCAACGATCGACCAGAGTCTGATCGGCAGCCGAGTGGAGTTGGTTCCAGAGGTACGTGCAACCGATGTTTATCCCAGAGGATCTTCGAGTTCCTCGTTCTGAGGTGAGCGTTTGGAGGGATCAGCTTGTGCTCCAGTATCAGACACACTTTGGCTAAAGAAGCCAAGAACGCTGTCGACTCTAAATGTCTAACAAAACAGGGAACATGAAGGCCTAAACAATGCTGACTAAAGGTGAACCAGTGCCTACCCGATGTTTCCCTTGACACTTCCAATGAGTATCTGATCATCTCGAGCGAAGGCCTCCCCAGCCATGTTGGCTTCAATAGGGTCCCCAACTTCCGTACCTGAACTCCGGTCTCAGCAGAGATCAACCAGGTAATAAAGGGGACAACCTGTGGCATGCAGCTCTACGAAGTCGACCTCTGAGGGAGATCGCCCCGCTTTGACAAACGCCTCTACGATACACTCCTTCTGCGCACTCCAAGAAGGAGCGTGCAGGTTTGACAGGTTCCCGTTGGAGTTAATCGAGCTTCCAAGAATCTACGTGGCATGATCAACGGGCGTAATTGTGACGTAGGATGGACAAAGGACTTGCCACAGAGTAGATGTGGTCGTTATCGGTAATGGCCTTGTCCACTGGTTTTAATACAACCACGACGGCACCTTCGCCTTTGACGAACCTGTCAAAGGTAGCGGTGAGGAGAAGGACAATAAGATTTGACCCAACTCACCCATTCGCGTGCGCATCGAAAGGTTTGCAAATGTTGTCCGGGGAAAGAATCCCCGCATCTGAATAGAGATCCCAATCAAAAAGACTTGAATGTGACGATCAGCATACGTCAAAATTTGTTGATAAGATAAACGGACTTAGTGTTCAGCTGGCAACCGCCCACCAAAGCAGCTTCGCACTCCCCGGCGTTTAGAGCATTTAGAGCGAGATGTAGTGCAGTCATGGAGGAGCTGCACGCCGTATCCACATAGAATGAAGGGCCATTGAGACCCAGGACATATGAAACCCGATTTGCTAACGTATTCGCGGGTGTCGCAACGGTGCGCTCCCTTGTTGTTTCCTAAGCGAGCAAACGTAAAGTATGACGAGGTGACGTGATGACTGAAGGCAAAGGGTACTGACAGGCGTCCAATGCTCGGTGCTTGTACCGCACATAAAAGAACCTATCTTCTTTCCCCGGTACTCGATACCTGCGTCATGCATAGCAAGAAAGGACAACTCGACGAGTTTACGAGTTGCCATAAGCAGTGATCTACCATCCTTGTTTCCGATGCCGAATTCTATGTTGTCAAATCTATTGATGTGTTTGAGGAAGGTGCCCCCTGCTGATGGGGTGGGGCTGTATAAAAGGTGTAAGAACGAGGATCGTGGGAAAGCGTATTGATGCCGTGGAAACGTACGAGATGCCATCGAGCCTCGCCGCCGGGAACGATTCATATGCGTCGTGTTGATTCAAAAGAAAGGACCAATAGGAATTGTAGTCCAAGTTTTCTTGAAGGTGGGTTCCACTGGGTAACTGGGTGGCGATGCCGACCTTTAAGATGTGGTCAGAATTGAAGCGAGGGACAAGGGTGAGGGAGGAGGGAAACATACAACGGCGACGGCATCCGCGGGATGAAGGGGTGGAGGAGAGGGGGGTATACGCATCGCTCCGGTGGCGGAGGGTGGGCGGTAGACGGAGATGCGGTATTTGAGGGACGCGTGGGTATATGGAGGTATGGGCCGTGCTTGTGGGTGGGAATAAACGGGGAGACTGGAGTGAGGTTGGGAGATATATGGGCGAGTGGTGAGGATAAAGCGAGTCGGGACACGTGGATACTCGTTCTCTCTCTCTGCTCGAACGGGAGACAGGCTTCATTCCTCATCAGCCTGGAACTTTTTATGTCGACGTCGCCTGACCCCGGCGCTGGGTACAAGCACTTAGATCTTTA
Source organism: Thelephora ganbajun (assembly GCA_014904855.1). Lineage (NCBI taxonomy): Eukaryota > Fungi > Basidiomycota > Agaricomycetes > Thelephorales > Thelephoraceae > Thelephora > Thelephora ganbajun. The sequence goes on along the minus strand of MU117983.1, from coordinate 182,121 downwards.
GAGCTTAGACGACGATCGTACAGCCACGCTAGTACTTTTCTGACTTTGCGAATAACCGCCGAGAGTAACCTTTAAGTAAAACCCCCCCTGGTTTCTTATCCTCTTTTCCTCCACCGAAATCCGAAAAGAAAAATCCCTGTCATCGGTCGATTTTCCATTTGCCGTCTCTCTGTAGACAAGTCTCGCCTCAGGTCGGCGTGATGATCTTGGTCGTACGCTTTTCAAGTGTCCTTCTCTTCTGACGACGAACAGTGAAGGGATGGAGCAATACGGCATGCACGCATGGTTCGGATGATTGCTTGCGTCGGTACAGTCAAACTCTCACTCAGCGGCATTTCACCACTCTTCCTCGGTCCTCTCTGACTGGCAGAGTGACGTTACGCATCGTCGACGGTCGACCACTCGTTTTCTCCGCCTTTCCAATATCCCGCCAAATTCTCGAATTGCCCCCGAGACGCCTGTTGTATCACCAGTCCCACGCTGTGGTGCGACGGACCAGGCCTGTGGACTCCAATTCTCACGCTACAATCAGGACCCCTTGGAGTTCCTTCGGTCAACTTCTTCTGTTGATCTTGTTGTCGCTAATCGGGTGTTGGGGATCACTGATCCGGTACACTTTGCCATCCACTGTTACATCCGGCTGGGATGATGGGTGTAGGTGCCCTCCACACATATAATGACCACATGGGTAGAGATCCCCCCCCCACTCCTTCATCCGCCACCCAGAACTTGTCGCCACCATGATGAGCCTCGGCGCTGCCAAACTTCTGGGGATTCTCTTCGAATCCCTGGGAAATGGTGAGCACTTAGCCTTTATCTTCGCCCCTTGCGCATGTTCTCACCATTCATTCCCATGACCCCCAACGACAGGTGTATTTCTTGTGATGTTCGTGTACAACATGTATCTACAATTGCGCAACCTCTCGGACAGGAATGCAACCCGTCCCAACGTGCTTCTGCTTGTCTCCTCGACGCTCCTGTTCGTGATGATAACCGCTGTGGGTTACTTCTTTTCTGGAGGTATTGCTTCTGGAACCATTTTCTCATGCATTCGTGATTCTAGCGATGGGCCATCGGCGTCGCCCGCATTTACGAAGCGGTCGTGGACTTGGGAGGGCGGGTTCCTATCTCTAAATACTTTGCCGACATTACTGCGAAGAAACAGATTGGCGTCACCGCTCTCTTCGAGTTTCAAGTCCTCGTTGCGGATCTCATTCTTGTGAGTTTGTTCGTCCTCCCGACAATCGTTCTGCCTTATACGTGACGATCCAGGTATATCGTTTGTATCATGTGTGGAAACCCCACTGGTGGCTCTGCATTATCCCCAGTCTGGCATATATTGGCGTCTGTAGTAAGCTATCCTCTGTCTTCGCGGGCGAACAGGAACATGATACTGCGTTCAGTCTCTGCTAGCTTTTTGATCTGGGCTATGACCCACGCCGACCTCTCCCGTGGAGTGTTCCAACGTGACGTGCAACGATGGATTACCTTGTCGTTCTCCTTCACTATCTCGTAAGTTTGAGCTTCGGTGCATATCTTGACATCCATTGACCTCGGGTAACTACAGAAATAACATCTACTGCACCGTCGCTATCATTTTACGCCTTTGGAGAAGTCATCACGCCGTGGCTCACGCCAGTTCGAATTCCTACGTTTGGCGTGTATTGAGGGTCTTTATTGAGTCGGCCTCGCTGCTTACGTGAGTTGTATCAACGTTGAGCGCTGAGGATACTCTCCCTGATCTGCGATTGCTGAAATTCGATCACCAGCATCTTCATGACGGTCACTTTTGCCACATTCCTCGGGGGTTACAACATCCAGTATTGCCTTTTGGACACTACGAGCCCAATCATTGGCATTTCCTTCGTGTTGATCCTTTTGCGCTTGAACTTCAACAAGCACGGATCGAGCACTACCAGCAATAATACAATTAGCCAGCGCGGAGCTTCGAGCAACTACCCCCTTCGGTCAATCAGCGTCAACGTCGCCCAGCACGTCGACATCGACTCGGATCTGGAGAGCAAGACTGCTGGCAAAGGTTCTTACGGCGACATGGCGTAAGATCATATGTAGTATTTGCATGGCGTATTTATCCCACCGCCCACCAGTTGCTGGCGGATGCCTCACATTCATTGTGCCCGGAATGATTCTTTGTTGTAATTTCCAAAAACCTTGCTCTGATTTTCAGAGTGGTCGATAGTCCAACTCGTTATCATCTTGTTTATCGTATCGCATCAGCCTGTCTTACTCGGAACATCGATAGAGTTTTTTTTTTCAAACTCTTTTGCGAACCTCAAGACGATTAAGTCGTGACGCGAGTCGGTTCTCGCGTCGAGCGCTTCATCGTATGAGGTACAAACCCCCGCTGTGTGAAAGCCCGAGTCAGGGTCGAAAATTCTCGTGGCTTACGGGTAAAGGGGTGCGGGACCTACGATTTTCTTCGGTGCCTTGCTCGCACCAGGGGGCAATGGAGCACTTGTTTGTTGAAGAGAACTTGGGTTGACTGTGAAGTTTGGATCAGTAACCAGACGAAGCAAGTGAAGAAAGGTTAAGGAGATCCATACGCTAGCTAATAAGAGCAGTTCCCGCCTATTTTATCGCCTTAATTTCAAGGATTTCCATTCTTCTTTACCTTCAGGGAACTGATCCAAACTCTACCACGAAATCACCATCTCTTCAACGGAAAATATCTCGTTGCCCACAGTATTGACGCGTACATGGAAATCCTATCATGGATCCAACATAGATCGAGAATCGGTCACGGTGAGAGCCACTCGCGCGGGCGCGTAGTAAGGGTTTCTGATTAACTTCTGGGGTTCACCTACAGTGTCACCCCCTCGTATCGTCCTCGAGCGAGAGAGCATGACCATCGGTGCGACGTGGTTCCTAAACTCGCCAACCACAGAGAATGGTCTGGTCCCAAAACAGAGAGAGAAGCAGAAGAAAGGGTTAAGTCGGCCGTATTGCTTGGACCCCCCGCGCCGAATGGGGATAGTAAGTACTGTCACCCCGGCAACTTCTACCTTTGGTGTGGACCATTCCTGCTGCTTGGCAATTCCCCGTCAATAGATCATCATCCATCAGTGCATGATATAATGTTCCGAGGACGAAGAAGGAGCACGTGGATGCACCACCACTTGGTGGGAATTTCGCTGCCCTATCATATGGGGATACTTACCGCTGGAGAGATAGAAGTCGACGACGATGATCAACCTGCGCGCTATCGATCACCGACATCTATCGCAACTGATGGAAGTTTAACCGACGTCGACGAACGATGAATCGGCGAACGTTCCAAATGTTAACATTAGCATTGAATATTTGAACGTTGAACTTGCACCTTGCACTGTATGGGTATCAGCATCGATGGGTTTGAGCACCGGCGCATTAAGATCCGGGTCTCACGCATACAACTTGGTAGTTGATGCACGACAGTCAAGTGACATTTTTAAGTTAAGACTTACAAAATCGTTCTTCTTTTCGACCACCCATCTCGTGGCAGACGATCGCAGCGGCGGAGACCGTTTCTGGTCGATCTGAATACGACGGATGCATGCGGGCCTCTGGATCTTTCCGAACCCAAGTCCATGCGTCCTCCCTCGACACATAATCCACACAACAGCCGTGTTCGGTGATGTGAACAAGCAGCCCGTGATGAAAGATATCCGTTCTCAGCATCGGCATTGCTTCCGCGCGTTTACACACGTATAAACCCTGGGCGCACAGCTCAGGGTATCGACGATCAAATCCGTTTTCTTAGGCAAACGGTTAGAAAGGCTCAACGTTCAACCACGGTCCACATTGTTAGCAGTGTCATGTCGGAGATAATTCCTCCTCCTCCTCCCACTCAGGCTCACAACACCACTACCTTCGTCCCACCTCCTCTGGATCTGAGTCTAACTACGGCGGAAATCATTGATTTCCACCGTACTCACAGCCCAAACCATGTTGTGTATATCTACGAGGGCGATCCTGGGGAGCACAAACAGATCACTTTCTCCACATGGATCCGCGCCATCCATCGTGCTGGACGCTATGTTCGTGATATGTTCCAACTCCCGGAACCACGGGTTGGCGACGTGAAGCCCGTCATTTCTTTGCTGGCAAATTCTGGTGAAGAATACTCCGCTGCGCACTTCCACTTTGCCACGTTGACGCTCCGTGTCTTGACATCTAGACACAATCACGTATGCCACTACCAAACTCGGAATTATCCGCGCAGAAGGTGCCGTCTTCGCGGTTTCACCTAGGAATTCTGCTTCCGCTGTCGCCCACCTTATCAGTAAGACGGGAAGCCAACATATCATAGCTACACCGGACCTCAAGCCGCTTACGGATGCGGCGATTGCTATTCTGAAGGAACAAAGGTCTAAAATTCCTGTCGTCCAGTTGATGCAAACCTTTGAGGAGCTGTTCCCGGACGACGATTCAGAAAATTTTGAATATCTTCCTGAACCTAAGCTCAAGGGATTGGACGACCCGGTTTGCATCCTGCACTCCTCTGGTGCGTCTAGGTACTCCTGTCTGCGATCGGTATTTATGATGCTTGTTTCTCTCAGGCTCGGTCGCGTACCCAAAGCCCGTCACTTTTACGAATCGCATTTGGGTCTGCTGTTCGCGCTTGCCATGGCACGGTGGCCGTGACATGTGTGGTACCGTTATCAGCGGACATGCAGTACCGGTGTTCCACGGTATGGGGCTCAGCCTTGTGATGTATATGGTTCGTCTGTTTCAAGGTTCGCGCCCCGAGTGTGAAGGGATGTTCAGCGTTAACTAGATTGGAACCGGAACTACCACCGCTGTGTTCAAGCCGGCTGTCCCACCGATCCTCCCAACCCCAGATCTTGTCTACTCGGGGTCCGTTGCAACGAAGAGGTAGTTCTCCTTGTTCGGGCACAGCTTCCCCACATTGACTTCCGGTGACAGCGACCTCATCTTCTGTGTTCCACTATTTGTTGAACTTTGGGCGAAAGACCCCGCGAAGTTGGAATACTTCAAAACAATCCATGGGTTGGTATGTCATGCAATGACGGTGATCTGACCATGTGACTTCCTCACGAGAAAAAAAATCCAGTGGTATGCTGGAGCACCTTTGAAGAAGTCCGTCGGGGATTATGTTGTATCCCAAGGAGTCAATGTATTCCAACTTTACGGAAGGTAAGGCAGCGGCTCGGTTTTCCAACCAGGTCTCACCCAGCACTGGTGTCTAGCACTGAGATGGGCACCGTCACCGAGACCTTGCCCAAGGAAATGAACAAAGAATGGGAGTGGTTTAGGTTCAGTTCATTGATTAAGCCCCACTTCATTCCCGACGGGAATGGCGCCTACGAGCTGGTGGTTGAGGTACGATGTCATTCTACACATTGCCTGTATAGCCATTTTTCGGGTGGATTATTAACCTATGTACACCAAGTCCACATCGACCTACCGGGTCTGCGTCCACAACACCAAAATAGGAGATGCTGATGGGTACTCGTCGAGTGACCTTGTCATCCCGCATCCCTCCCTCCCTGGTTACTGGAAGGTATTCGGTCGTGCAGACGACCAGCTCATGCACAACACGGGAGAAAAGGTTCGTATCCATCACCACCACCTCTTCGATTCCATTCCTCTGACAACGGGATGGGGATTTCTCGCACCATCTAATCTTAGACAAACCCGGTCCCATTAGGTAATGAGCTCGTATCGTGGTTTCTTTTTGATGCTAACATGATATCTAGAGAGTATTCTCAACGGAGATCCCCACGTCAAATCTGCCGTGATGTTCGGGCGTGGACGATTCAATCCGGGGGTCATCATCGACCCGAAACCTGAATTCGCTTTCGATCCAGAAGATCAGGAGAAACTTGTCGAGTTCAGGAATAAGATTTGGTGCGTTTGATCCTGGTTTCCATATGACCAAAATTCCCGATCAAAGGGAATGATGTTCTTTGATGGGGGACCGTCTGACCATGGGTCTCTCAGGCCAACAATCGAACGGATGAACGAATTCGCACCACAACATTCAAGGCTGTTCAAAGAGGCATGTCATTCTTCTCATCATCCCTTTGTATCTTCTCCTTGGGGGCGCCATCACCTTCGCGTGTATGACCAAACGCTGATCTCCACTACCCGTACTTTTGGAACAGATGATCCTGGTCTCGTCGCCTAGGAAGCCGTTTGCTCTCACGGCGAAATTGACTGCCCGAAGGCAAGGGGTTATTGCAGACTACGAACCTGAGATCGACGCGTTGTACGACGCGGTGGACGAGACCACCCAGGCCGTCAAACACTTCCCTGATGAATGGACCGAGCGGAACTCTTTGGAGTTTGCTAGGAATCTCATCAGCAACGTGATGAAGGTTCTCGTTAACGACGATGACGACATTTTCCAGCACAGCTGTGACAGGTCGGGTCTATCTCTCTTCAGCTCCAACCCTGACCACTGATGTATACTCAATCAGTTTACAAGCAACTTGGATTCGCAACTCCGTTTTGAACGCGCTGAGGAATACCACGAAACTCAACACCAGAGGGATACCAGCAAATTTTATTTACCAGAACCCTACCGTCTCCGCTCTCGGGAAATTCATCTATGACCTCACATCGGCTGGCACCTTGCGACAATTGGATAATACAGTGAAGGAGATGACGGACCTCGTGGACAAATATACCAAAGACTTTCCCATCCACAAATCCGTTAGTGGCGTGGGACCTCAAGGGGACGTGGTCTTGATTACTGGCACGACTGGCGCCATCGGCTCTAACACGTTGGCAGAACTCTACAACTCCTCTCACGTCACCAGGATTATTGTACTCGCTAGGAAGTTTACTACACCTGTTTCCGCTAGGCAGAAGAAGGCGTTGGAAGACCGCGGTCTTGATCCAAGCATCGTTGATTCCCCGAAAATCACTTTGCTCGAGGGAGACCCCGCTTTACCGGGCTTTGGATTGGAAGATGATGTCTTATTGGAACTCAAGTCGATCATCACCCACATTCTACACATCGGTATGTAGCGGAGGGTGGAAAATGTCCCCAAGCTCACCTCCTACTCATCACTCCAGGTTGGAGGGTGGACTTCAACTTGCGACTTTCGTCGTTCGAATCGAACGTTGCAGGTGTTCGAAGCCTGATCAACTTCGCGCTTGAATCTACACTACCAACGCCTCCTCGCTTCATCTTCGTCAGTTCTGTAGCCGTTGTCGGCCGTGAGTCAGATTCGACGAGCGCTATGCGGATTTCCACGTTCTAATAGCTTACAACAGTCGCAAAAACACCTGGCCTTATCCCAGAAGAGCCAGCGGCTCCAGATTCTGCGACCATCAACGGCTACGCCCAGTCTAAATGGGTTTCTGAGAGGATACTCGAGGTTGCCGTTGGTCAAACACCCCTCCGTTCCGTAATCGTCAGGGTTGGACAGGTTAGCGGCGGAGTAAACGGTTCTTGGAACCCTCTCGAGTGGATCCCTGGAATCGTGCAGTCCGCGGCTCTTACCAAGTCGTTGCCTTCGTTGGGAAAGGTCATCTCGTTGCTCCCCTTGCAGACAAGTGCGCAAGCTCTCGTACAGGTACTTGGGGCCAAAACGACGATTCCGGCTCTCCACCTTCACCTCGTTAACCCGACGCCGTCTCAATGGGACGACGTGTTCGATCACATTGCCAAGAAACTGGACGTTCCTCTCGTATCTTACCCTGAATGGCTCTCCAAGTTGAAAGTCGCATCTACAACCGTCAAGAATGCACAGGAGCATTCGGCCCTGCGGTTGTTGGAATTCTACGGGACTCTTACTCAAGGGAGTGGATCAGAGGCCGGCGGACTACCATCATGCAACACGGAGGTTACTAGAGTTGTCTGTCCGGTCCTCAACGAAGAGGGGTTGAGGAAACTCAAGGCTGAGGAAATCCAGAGGTGGCTTGATTATTGGAAGTCTCTTGGTCTCCTGAAGTTCTAAACGCGGGCCCACGGCTCGGGGTCTTACATTTAGTAACGAAGGACTTCGACCATCCAAGCTCTCGGGAGCCTCCCTGGTCTACAGAAAGGGAGGGGGGTAGTCGGCGTTTTCGGTTTGTTGACCTTACATATATTATTCGCACCGTTCGTGAGTCGGTGACGTGTGGTTTGAAATTTGAGGTTTTGGATGTATGCTTGACGTGTATGGACCAAAGAGTGAAAGTCGGTCTTTGGAATGCAATGGGGCCCTCCCGTATTTGTGAGAAATTGTCTTACGCGGTGCGATGATTGGTCAATGGTGAGAATAGAAGGGAAAGTTCTATCTGCTGGGATGGTCAGGAAGCGGTAGTTACGGAGAGTGCATGAGCATACAATCTTTGTCTATTGGCCAGTTGAGGTTTCTCAAGGGGAGGGACCATTCGACTTCTCCCGCATGATCGAGTCTCTCGAAGACCGGACAAATCCGTGAGATTCCCGCACTCTGAAAACGACCAGCGTTCCCCAAGTCACTTCTATGATCAACCCTGCAAACAAGACCGCCCATGTAGTGAAGCCCTCGCGGCCTTAGCAATTGTTGCTCGCTGTAGGACGAGCTACCGTCTCGATCGGCACACGTTCTCAAGTCTGATATCCACGAGGAACGGCCTCGTCCATTAATCGTTCACACAGGGCGCCACCTCCTCTGGCTACAATAGAGCTCCGAGCACTCGTTCCAAAACAGATTACACCGGAACTTGTCCGCGTCCACGTCCGCCTTTGGAAGGTCAGGCCTTCAGGTCTCGTATAGAGCGCATCCTTGTGCCACAAATAAAGCCAATAAGCTCACCCCAGGCTCACCTACGTCGAATTCGCCGTCTCGTGAGATCGTAGGATAAAGTGCATCCGCCGCGGCAGTCGCACTCCGTGTCGATCGGAAGATTACACTATAGGTCTCTTGACCTCCGGCCTCCGTTCTCATGAAACATGCGTCGAGTATCGATGACCTTCTGGAATATGTCTAAGATTCCTTCTATACACCAATTCCATGGAAGAAGGTCGAACGAAGTCGTACCACGATTCCAGATCATTCTATGGTAGGTTTCGGCGCCTCACATGTTCTCTTTCATGTTTCGTCTACCGGGAAGCAGAAGTTCGGGGACTTTGGACGGCTCCCGCTGACAAAGTCCATGGTACTATCCGTTGTACGTCATACGAACTCTCTGGATTCCCCAGCGGTGCGGAGAGGATTGTGCCGTTGCGACGGGAGGTGATCCGGTACACATTCCTTTTCCGAGGTTCACACTCAACGGCGCGGTTGTCCCCAGAAGCTTACTCTATCTCCGACCCTCAGTGAGGTGGCTTATCATAGGATTCTAACAAGCTCTTTCAAGCAAAGTCCTACCCTCGGACAAACCGCTACCGTTCGTTACCTCGACCAGAGTCGTGACGGACGGCACTCTCCTTCTATTTGTCTGAAGTCGAGTGCGCTACAGTCCGGGGCATCTGTAGGTTGATGCGACACTGACTCCACCTCGTATACCAATAGTTACGCTTGGGTCCACGCCTACGTGTCTTGATAGCGATTAAGCCCTCACGAGCTTCCTGCAATCGTGAAGCCCAGAAACCCCTAGCTCATAGACTTTAATTTTCCCGATTGGTAAGGTTTCCGAGCTCCTGCTTAACCCATCCCCCACAGCAGCATACACGTTCACTTCATTGGTTACCTGACGACGGAGAGCCGAAAGCAATCGCAAAGAAATGAAGCATTTACCTTGTTTGACAACTTACATAGGTCAAGGCTCGGACGACTTCAAGATCCGGGACAAGTTCCGTTGGCAGCGAGGTCACATGAAGATTGACTGAAGGGAACGTAGTGACATGGACTAAACCCTCCCATTCATCTACGGCTAGCGAGGTGTCATCTAAATAATGCAACCGATAAAATTACACCGCGAAAAATCATGCCTCCGAGAAAATGAATTCGATAACATGAAGGGATATGCAGAGAAAAGGAAATCTCGAGAGCGGAAGAGAGTTGGACACAAAAAGCCCACCAGGTCGAAACACTGTTTCAACAAAAGGCGATCCTTGAGACACGTGCCCGCTAGATGGGTCCAGTGTTTTAAACGTTGGTATCTTGGTATTTCAAAGGACGCCTCTCTCCGAAGATCTGAGGTGAGGATCATAGGATCGCCCACGGAAAACAAGGGAAAGCGAGTGAGGTGCAGAGAGTGATAGGTCGGGCGTAATGAAGGCGTGTGTGGGTGTGAAGATGCCATAGCGCATATACAGAGGGCGGAGAGTGTGGTTATCGTAAGTCACTACTCAATCATTCAGATGGTTTTGATTATAGCGACGGAGAAGTCGGAGAACCATGCGTTCTGGGATTTTGGGGAAGCAAATTCGGGCTTCGAACCTGTAAAGGGACGGGATGTGAGGCATGCACGCCGTAAGACAAACGATCGCAAGAGGGCTTACCACCAAAGAAGGTCTGAGCCTGGAGACCACGGAAGAGGCCCTGGGTGTTGTTTCTGAACTTCAACCCCTTGACGTTGATGACACTCTTCCCGTTGAAAAAGAGTTCTAACTCTCCGTTGGATTGACCAACGTCATTAAGACGAACACGCTGAGAAACAGTATTCCATTGACCAGACTTAAAGTCGAAAGCACCTCGACCGACGGAAGCACCATACGTGGGGTTGCAGTGCGAGCTGGGGGCAACGTTACACAAGCTCCTGTTGGCCTCGAAGCCGATGTTCTCAGGAGAGGGAAGGTAGGTGTACAGTTCACCCTCCCCCTTGGTTCGCCACATCAGACGGGTAGACCAGCACCTGGTGTCGCGTCGTCCACCGGAGCATTCAACGGCAACCTCATCGTTCTCACCACCGTCTACAAATCAGAGGTGAGGATCCGCAGATGCGATTTGATAACCGTAGTGATGTTACTCACAGAACCCGAGCAATTTACCGCCAAGCTGATAGTCGAAGTCTTTCTCGAAGAAAACGGAGTAACCAAAGGTGGCCTCGAGAGCGCTGGACAAATCGACATCAGATGGCCCCTTGGTGTAGAACGAGAAACCGCCCAATGGGTTATGGGTGAAGGTGTAGGACCCCTGGGGATAGTAAGCCCTCATCCCAAGCTTGCCATCTGGCGCCTTGACGATGTCACGGGAGAGCGCGCTCAAAGCCTTAGTCGGTTTCAACGTGGTATCAGACAACGTGCGAGCGCCGTCGATTCCCTCGGCAGTGGTCCAGAACCCCTTGCCAAAGCCATAGGGGAACAACCTGTTCGTCAAAGAGCTACCACCACTAGTGTTCGGGATCTGGGTGGGCTGGCCATCCTCACTGCCGCTCTTGGTCGAGCTAGAGACAGGGGAAGACTTGACGATCAGGGACGATTCTACGATCGGAATCGACGAGGGCTCAGAGTCAGACTTGGAGACATCACTTGGAACATCGCTTGGGACAGGGATGGGGCTCGAGCGATGGTCATGGCCGAGGCGGGCGATGGGGTGAGCGATAGAGAGGACAGCGAAGAGAGCGACGAGAACTACAGTGAAAGTAGAGGAATGCATTTTCTACAAGATGGCAACGACAACGAGGGAAAGGAGGGATAGAGGAGAGAAGGACGAAAAAACTCCAACACAATCCCTCGACTTTCAACAATTTTCACTCACCCCGCTGAACGGGCACGTGGTCGGAATCTCTTGGCATGATGTTTATGTCCATCCGACTCCAAGTAAGGAGAGGACGGGACGGTCGGTACGCTATTTTGCTCCTATTGTGGCTGAGGGGGTCCGCCACGCCCTTCACCTGAACACACGAAAGCACTGGTCAGCCGATCTCTCACTTGCAGAGCAATGAATGACATTACCTCGTCCCCGCCCGCGGCCACGGTAACCCTCATGTCCGTCTCCTCGTCCACGGAAACCTGATACAATCATGTCAGCCTCTCCTCTGTTAATAGGAATCTCGTGATAGTGATTTCCTTACCTTCTCGACCTCTCCACTCACCATCTCCTCGACTACGGTGACCTGATAGATACAAGCCAAGGATCAGCGTCAACAATGATGGACATAGGGCTTCTTTCTTTACCCTCTCCACGTCCCCTGAATTCGCCATCTCCCCTGCCACGGTAAGCTGAGACGATAAGTCAGCCTTTGGATCAGCAGACACTCCGAGGAACTACTCACCGCCGCGGCCACCACGATCTCCATAAGAGCCTCCTCGACCATACCCTCGTCCACCTCCTTCGCGATATCCACCCCTCCCTCTTCTCTCGCCACGGAAGCCTCGTCCACGACCGCTATGTGTTGTAAACCCGTCATCTTCTGGTGGAACCTGATCATCAATAACAGTTGGAGTTGGCTGAGCTTCGCCACCGAAAGATTCCTGGAGCCCTGAGATCGGCGGAAGGTCGTGTTCATCCTCGGTAGACCAGTCAATTGGACCAGATGGCTGTATCTGATCGTGACAGACTATATCAGTAGAGTTAGTTGGTTAGTGATGCAAATGTGCTTACGGGCTCTACGACTTCTACGGGCTTATGTTCTGGCACCGTTTCCGTTTCGTAGGAAACTGCATCATCTGCCAGGGGAACATCGTCGACAGCAGGAGCATAGCTTTCATTATCGAGCTCGCTCTCCTGAACAAATAACAGACTCCCTGAGTGACCGTGTACGGTGGAACCTGCTCCCGCATCAGGCACGCCGGCGGCACCCTCACCCGCATCCTCTTCCGACGGGTACTGATGAGAGTGCTTGACCACCTGGGCGATTTCAATTAACCTGGAATCTGGGATGACGTCTCTGGTAAAGGTTGTGGCTTCAATCAAGAAGGACGATTGCCTTACATGCAACACCTTGCAGTTCGCTTTCCCCGGAAAGGAGACCAGAAATAATGTCCTCTTTTGACTGAGATTCCTCCCCTGTCAATGTTTCGACCGCGGAAATAATCGCAAACGACTCCGCTTCGGTCACCTCGGCGTTATGAATGAGTGGGTGTGAGTGGTTGATGAGGACTGGTAAACGAGTGAAGGTGAGGAGAAGTCTGGCAGTTGCTTCACCCGTGGCCTGTCAATGGCATGAGCGGATCTTGGGCGTTAACCCCGAGTTAGAGCCATGTGCCAAACCTTCGCCTCCGCGATGGCTTGCGCAATCGCAGCCTTCTGAGCCTCTTCTACTGTAGCCCTTTTGACTGATTCCTCTTTCGAGAGCTCAGATTCATGCACCTGTAACGTTAATCACGGTCGATCGCTTTAAGAAAAAAAACGGATGCAATAGATGGGTCGTCTGACCTCAATAGCCTTTTTAACTTCCTCGAGCTCTTTCACGACTGCTTCAAGGGTGGGCAGGCTAGCAATGGAGCGTTTTTGATCCTCGTTGAGCTCGGCTCCAGAGCTACTATAATCCTTGATACGTTTCTATGCAGGATGATGCACGATCTAAGCGACGGACACGAGTTTGAAACTTTGGCATACGTACCACTTTTTTTTGAGTAGCTTTGAGACGCTTGCTGATCAGGTCCACGATGGGGGAGAGTTTTTGTAGGGAAGGTGAGACAGCCGCGGGTGTCGATGGTGCAGGAGGCGTGCCCTCGTTTGAGGCACCATTCGTGACGACTTCAAGATTTTGAGTTCCGGTGAGAGGGGAGGGTGCGGTAGAGGTGTCATCAACGACCGTTGTCGTTCCGCCTGCCGCCTTTTTCTTTCTTTTTTGAGAGGATTTGCTGGCAGAAATTGGGGGAGGGGGAGGAGCACCGGGCACGATTCGTTGAGCGGGTGTTGCGGACATTTTGGAGGATGATGGTCGTTTTTGTCAAGTTTTCGGCTTGCACCCCAACCACCAACATCCTAAGGCCAATGACCGATTTCAGCTCTAATACCGCGCTCGCTCTCCTCAGCTCGTCCTCTCCGTCTTCTACCGACACAAACGTCGACCATGGCTTGTTGCCCTATCCTAGAGTCCGCATGAGATGCTTCAACCTATGCCTTCCATTCGATGCTGGAGATCTTGCAATCGTAACTGGCAAATACTACTTTCTTCTCCAGAGTCATACTGTCGAACGGAAACCCGAACTACTAGAAGCTCTCTCGAACGCGTCTGTGCCTGGTCTCGATGTCGATGTTATTAAGTTCAGGCTTCAGGTCAGATCTGTGATCCACCTTGACGAATCCCCCGACGACACGGCCGACTTCCTGCTCGCCTTGCATTATGGAATGTACGTCACCTATGTGTGCTCCTGATGGCGTCTGGCCTGGTTTAGCTGCTTTTCAGGAGCATATGTGGTTATGACGCGTCTGATTTCTGTCGAATCTCTGCTATACTCCGACTGGCGACAAAGTACTCTGAGCATTGGCTACGCGACCATGTCATCGCAGGACTATCTCACACCTGGCCTGCGACTTTGGCTCAATGGGACGAAAGAGAAAGACGTGTTAATCCGACCAATCCGGGTGTCGTGCCTTTCAATCTACCTCATCCAATGTTAGCACTTTTCAACCTTCGCCTCATTACGCACTCACTGATACCGTTTCTGCTGGGCAGACAGGTCGCCAAACTTGCTCGGGAGGTAGATGTGCCCCGACTTCTGTTATCTGCTCTCTACGACCTATCGCGCAACACCCCCAGCCGTATCGCATCAGGCATGCAGTCGAACCTTGATCCGAGTGTCCATCACACCCTATCACAAGAGGATCTATTTCGTACGCTCCGAGGACGCGAGATAGCTAGCAGATTTCTGTCTACGTTCATTGTCAAGGAGTTGGAAGGCAGAAGGCCAAGTCATGCTTGTACGCGACCCCAAAATTGCCGAATGGCGTTTGAGTGCGTAATGTTCGATCTGCTCAGGGACGTGAACGGCTTGTTATGTAACAGGAATTCGGACGTGTTGTTCGCGATAGCGGAATGTGCGGGTATGTTGGCCACAGAAGGAACGAGGGCGGATGGGCGGTTTCTTGTGTGTTGCTGGTGTCATGCAGAGCTTTGTGATGTGGTACAGAGAGCGAGGGCGGAGGTATGGGCGAGTTTACCCACGTGGTTCAACGTGGAGGTTGACGAATGGGGCACAATCTAAGCGAGAGCTCTGACGCCCGACCCCCAACCCCTGAAGCTGGAGTTTGAAGACTGCCAGTAGCGCTAGTAATGCCTTTGGTAGATATTATGGAGGCTAAACATTGTATATACGCCCGCTGTGGAGAATTTTGAGCCGATTGTCTGTCTGGACGCGGACTTCTCGCCTCAAGTCGCTGTCAGGAGACTGATGGGAATTCAGGGCGGCTTTGACAGGCTCGCTCCTCTCACACCTCTCAACAGGTGCTTTGCCAGCGGCGCGCGGACTGAAGGCGACCACAACGACGAGTTCAATACCGTAATCCTCTCCACAGGATCCAACCTACACCATGTCTTTCCTCGGGCGTAACCCCCGATATGTGCTCGCTTTGCTGGTACTCCTCTTCTTCACTTCTATCCTCCTCTTCAACAATAACCTAGGAGGAGACACCTGGCCCAATGTGAATGCCTTTTCCAGGTCGGGTCGGGTTGCGACCATCGATTTCCTCCGTCAGACGGAGGCGGGATATCAGCAGAACGTCATCCGTGGCCGTCAGGATCTCATTAGAAAACACGGATCGTCCGCCTCAAAAGTAAACCCGTAAGCGCGTTTTTTTTAGGCATATTCACCCCTAAATTTATCCAAAGCGGTGCTAACATACATTGAAAAATGCTGCGCAATTCCAGGTGGCCATTGAAGGAATGGGGGTATTATACGCTCTGTAGGCTTTCTTACGTTTTACATTCGCCCTCGGGATCCGGTGCTCACTCTTTCCGGATTTACATTTCCTGTTGCGTCCCCATGTCGCATTTCGACGTTTGTTCGTAAATAGGGGACTTCTTCATTCCAGGATTCCAGTGCCCGCACAGGACCGCCCGAATCGGTACCATGGGCGATGGCGGAAAGTGGGTCTGTGGCCTCGAGCACATCCAAAAAAAGAAGAAATGTGTCATCTACTCGTTCGGTGTGCTGCATTCTTTCCCCACACTAACCGGAAAGCTGATCTTCGCCTTGCTGTGGTTCTGTCTTTCAATCATGTTCCGATTCATTTCCCGGCTCGCGTTTCAGGAATAAATGGCGAATCTTCCTTCGAAGCGGAACTTTTGGAAAAGGCCCCTGGGTGCGAGGTCTGGGGATACGATTTTAGCGTTAGCGGTGTGAGTTTCCATGTCAACCCTCAAGTCGTCGGTCCCGCAACAGCTACTCACCCAACCCATTCCTTTACAGTGGGGTCCTGAGCTCAAGTCCTATCCCCATCGAGCCCATTTCGAGCCTTGGGCACTTGGCCCCGTCGACAACCACGGTTCCAGCATGGACGTCAAGATGTGGAGTCTCCGCGGGCTCATGGAACACAATGGTCATGATTTTATTGATATCCTTAAAGTCGACATCGAAGGCGCAGAGTTTGCTTCTCTCGCGACATTCTTCGATTTTTACGAGTCTCAACCCCGTCCTACGTCCGCCTCTGAATCACCTATGGACTTCACTTCCAGTGGGACCAGGTACGATTTTGCTGGAAAGCCTTTGCCAATTGGTCAACTGCAGATCGAGTTGCATCCTCGCGAGAGTGAAGAAAGTGAGCCCATTTTGTCTGACCCGTTATGCTGCGAAGGAACTGAGATGGTTGTGTAGTCTCCAGGGATTATTCCGGTTTCTCCGCTTTCCTTGCCTGGTGGGAGAAGGTGGAGCGTTTGGGACTCCGACCCTTCTGGACCGAGCCCAACTTGGTCTACGTCCACCTCACTGGTTCCAGGAGACCCGACCTCACTGAGGTTCGTGCACAAACCTTCTACATCCCTTCGCTCGATACTAACCAGGTCCCAATCTACGAACAGTACTCGTTCATCAACATTCGTGGAAACCACGAACTCATCATTGGTGACTCGAACGAAATTGGCCCTCAGTGAGAGGGCGAGTTCATCCTGTATGTATTTCTCATCTATCTGAGGATTGGTTTGGATGGAGAGGGTTTTCTCGACGAAGAACGGATTTAATGTTCTCCTCTAAGGGGGTATATATACCCTTGGCTGTCGTTTCCTATTCATGAGTCTGTTCAATTTCGGATAATGCAGATGTGTGCCTTACTTGATTTTGTGCGAGACGCGACCCGTACTTACAACCGCGCCACACATGGCTCGAATACTCCACGACTATCTGTAAGGCTGCGCCGTGTACATACGAATATCCGGAGACTTTTTAGGGAACTGTCCGTACCCCGCCCGTTCCGTCGGGTCGTGTCGGATACCATCTCCAAGCTGCGCGCCTGGAACTGTGTCCCTGGGACCTCCCCGCTCGAAAACCCCATCTGATTCGAGCCCACTGGGTGACAGTGTCATCTTTTTGCCTGATCCTTGAGTTTCGCTCGCACACGGTATGTGGAAGCTTCTCAGATGTTGAGGAGTAAATCTCGGTTACTGGAGCCCTTCCGAAACGGGTGTGTATAACCAGTCTTGCGGATAATGGCTCACTGAATCCCCGTGGCCGACGCCCCCACGTTTTATGTCTACATGGTGATAAGTAGGATGTCAGGAGCCTTCATTATGCTCGTTTACAGACCCGGAATAAGATGAATTAAGATATCACAGTCGCAGGGGTCAGGTCGAGGGTCTGTGTAAGTCTACATCATCAACAACACAAACACCATCCGAATGACGAAATGCGAAGAGATGCGGTTAGACAGCAAGTCGCTTTGTCGTATAAAGGTCCGTGACGGTCAGATAGGTAGGGTTGCCAAGTAATAATGGAGCATATCGGAAGTGGGGATATTTGTGCTGCGAAGAGTTCGAACTGTCCACAAGAGAAAAACCGGAAACCAAAAAGCGGATTGCATAGGTTGCGTTAGGATGTCCGTGTTCGAAAGGAAGGTCCTAGAGTAACCTCTTCCAACCTTGTTCCTTGCACTTCTTCACCAATCGCTTAACCTCTTGTGAACGGGCACGAGTGGTGACCATCAAAGTGTCGGGCATGTCGACAACGATAATGTCGTCCACACCCAGTAGGGCAACGAGACGCCCAGATCCAGGGACGACGATCCCGCCGGCAACTTGTTCAGTAAGAACTACAAATAGAAAGAAAAGAATTAGGCCTTTGTCGAACTCTGTCTCGGTCACAGAGCATACCGAGGTTGCTATCCCCCAAGATACGAGGCTGGTTAGCCTCTGCGGGCAAGAGCTCGGCCAAAGAGGAGAAGTCACCAACGTCATCCCAACCTATGAACGGATGAGCTGGCTTTGATTGGGATAACTCAGAATAGACCTCACCAAAAGTAGCGGGGACGACGGCGACCCTTCCGGTCTCAGCGGCGGGCTCAGCAACGGCATTGTCGATGGGAATCTTCTCCAAGTCGTCCCAAACCTCATCCAAGACGGCCTGCCTCTTTTCCTCACTTTCGTCCCACACATCGGCAATCTTTTGCAAACTGTCGTGCAGCTCGGGCTTTGACTCGCTCAAGAGTTGCATCAAGAAGGTGGCCTTCACGACGAACATACCGGCGTTCCAGCGGTAGTTACCGGTCTTGATGTAGGCGGCAGCGGTACGAGCGTCTGGCTTCTCCTTGAAGTTCAACACCTTCCTCGCGTTTGGCGCGTCCTCAGTGAGTCTTAGACTCTCCCCCAACCTCACGTAACCGAAACCGGTTGAAGGGTGCGAAGGGGCGATACCGATTGTGACGAGGTAATCCTGCTTCGCGACCGCGACGGCTTCAGTGACAGCACTTAGGAAAGCGTCATCGCCTGAGATCATGTGATCAGCAGCGAAGGACCCGATGACCGCGTCTGGGTCTCTCCTGGCGATGACTGCGGCGGCGAGACCGATTGCGGCCATGGAATCTTTGGGACCAGGTTCACAGAGAAGATTCTCTGGAAGGAGGTCAGGCAACTGCTCCTTAATGGAGTTTACATGGGATGGACCGGCGACGATGGTTGTGCGAGCAGCGGATGAGAGAGGAATGAGACGGTCCCATGTGGCTTGGATCAGGGAGCGCCGTTTCAACGTAAGATCGAGCAAGAACTTTGGGTGACCTTCTCGGGAAAGTGGCCATAAACGCGTTCCAGCGCCACCGGCGGGGATCACAACGTAAAATCCGGGAATTTCACGGTTTTGGAAGGGGTAGGAGTAGAGACCGGTGTCAGCTAAGGGAGAAGGAGAGGAATCCGGCGCAAAGAAGTTGAACTGGGGGACACTGGGGGTATGTGATGGCAAAAACGGTGATTTAGGTTTGAGCTGAGGGCTCGAAGGGACCGGGGTAACGAAACCCGAGCTCATCCTCGAACCGTTGAGACCCTGTAGATGTGGCGTTAGAGTCTGATCGAGTGTATGCAATCGCCAAGCTTACATATAAGCCCTCCTTGACCTGTTTCTCGAGAGTAGCATTAGCCATTCTGAGTTCAGAGCACTCATGCCTGAGTTCTGCGATCTCAGCGCTCTGAAGTTGCCACGTTATTCCCAAACATTCAGAAAGGTTGACGTGGGCAGCGTACGGATTTCTGGACAGCAGCCATGATCTGGCCGAACATAGCCTCGACACTGAGCGGCTGCTGGCTGGGAGTCCGATGATGAGACTGGGGAGACATCATAGGGTCAAAATGGGACACGTAGAAGGGAGAGAGGAAAGGAATGGGGCGTCAGAGTATAATGACCTGTCAGGACGATATATAAACTAATTCCTTAAGCGGACCCCCCTTAGCCGCGTGACGGAATGTAACGAGCTGTCACGGACAGTTGGCCGTCCCCCTGAGCCTTGAAATATCCCGCATCTGCAATGGGAACGGAATATATTCGAGGTGCTTCACTGCTCTCTACTCATTATCGCTCCCAAATTCCATCGCTTTCACCTTCCTCGGCCGTTTTTTGGGAATAGCTGGTCCCTTTGTCCGCGGTTGCGGCATGCTTTTTTCTGTGTGAAGCCGAATATTTGAATAGGGCATTTTGCGCCCACCGCCGTCAAAATACGCAAATAACGGGATCTCACGTACTGGCAGGCTGCGTGGAAACCGGTTTAGGTTCCGGACTAGGAGACGCATGCGGTCGTTTAGCCAGAGTTTGGTCCGAAATGACACGTTTGACTTTTAGGGACTCGATCTCGTGGCGTGTATCGGAGGCCTTTGCAACCGACGTGGGCATAGGTTTAACCGAACATTCAGAGGATGGCCCATCCTCGCCCTTATCCTTCTTGGATACTGAGGATGAAACCTTGACGGGGTCTGAACGGTATCAGTCGGGGTAACACGCAGGAGACCATCAAGCGATATCGCACGCGTACATGGTGATGGCTCTGGGGGTGGTAACCCAAACGTTGGTGGGTTCAGTCGACACTTACGTGACTGCGCTTCAAAGGCAATCTAACCGGCTAAATCATGGATGCAATGTTCATAAGTTCTCCACAAACCCGGAGCTCACCGAAAGGAATTCCTTAGTTGCGAACGCCGCAGCATCTGAGGGTGACAATTCGGTCAAGTTTATTGTCATTGGTTTCTTGGAAGAAAGCCCAAGGGTTAGCTTGGGAAGTGAAGAATGATTCAATGGTAGTCTGAGAGCCAGCGGTCGAAATGTCACCGTACATTGATTTTTGCTCCCTTCTCTGGGCTCCAATTCCCAACCATCAAGTCCGTCGTCACGATCGCGTTTCCCAAGCGCCCGCCAAACGTTTCGAGCATATCCTCGGTCGGCTTGGGACCCTATGTATTGGTCGGTTAGTCCGCGTACGCGTACACAAGTGACGCGAGCTCACAGCGATGGCCCTGACGTCCTCGTCGGTCCACTTACCCCTCCACCATCTTCCTTCAGGGCCAGATAATCCAAGATGGACAGTCCAGGAGGTATAATCGACCCTAGACATCAGCACGAACTTAGCTGAGCCTTGATATACGATCTGAATCAGCTCGTCGAGAGCGGAGAAGTACAGGTCCATTCTGAGTGGATGTCGTGGTACTAAAAATGCGTTGCAAGCGTGAGAACACGAGGTGGACTTGGCAGGCCCTCATACAGTCTCGCTTACGGTCGCAAGTACGCCGAGGAAAAGGCGAGTCGGGTCAAGCAGGTCGTGTAGGACGTTTGAATCGTCTGGTCCGTCGCGCCGTCCACCTTGTTGCCTCGTCTGCGGCGTGACCTCCGGCTCAGCGTAACTCGCGATCCGTGCATCCTCCTCCTGAGAGTCAACGCACAGGGAGAACAAGTTGGAGGTCGGGCTTAGCGTTGTTGACCCTCCACTCATGCACGAGCGATTCTCACAGACACGTGATGACGTCATACTCGTCATCTGCCCCTGCTTCAATCAGGAGGTCACGATATAAGGGGGAAAAACATGTAACTCCTCCTCCCTCTGCCCCACCACGACCGTTCTGTGAAATATGCTATCTCTCCGATCTGCGGCTAGAGTTATCACGGAGACTGCGGTGATTCCATATCTGCTAAACGTACTAATGGTACACGGGGCTAACGACATATATCCTGGTTACAGCCCCGTAGATTTTCTACTACAGTCCCACCCCCCAAACCTGGACCTGGAACACCACCTTCCGAGGGTTCCAAGAACGCTGCACTCTATGTCGGCGCTGCTGCTGTGGGACTAGGCGGTCTCTACTACTACTATGTTACGTCGGATCCCCGTGCTCAAAGCAATGCCGAACGCTTGAAGCAAAAGACACAAGAACTTAGCGACACGGCGAAAGATTCCGCTCGCCATAAGCTGCAGCAGGGTCAGGACAGAGTGGATGAATATAGGGTGCGTACTACTTGATTCCCAGAATCTTCGTGCGTCACAAGACTGGTACGCTGGTCTTCGTTCAGGCATCTGGAAAGGAGAAGCTCGAGAGGACACGTCAGGAGGCAAAAGATGATGCGAAGGCCAGGGTAACACAGACACAGAATGACGTGAGGTCGACCGTATCAGAGTATGGTCACGACGCACAGCGAAAATTCGACGAATACAAGACCTCCGCCTCCAACGCCTTGGTTGACGCTCGCGACAACACCGAAAAGAAGTTCGAGGAGGCGAAAGCTGCCGGATCGAGTTGGTTCAGCTGGGGATCTAGCAAAGCAGACGATGCCAGGAAGGAGGGTGCTGAGGACGCCAAGCAGAAAGTGGACAAGGACTTGTAGACCCTCACGACACAAAGGGGGGCGGTCGTATGTGATCCATGTATTGTCGAGCTTCTGTATTCCAGTGGACGTGACGTCTTTGTACCACTCTGCCCACCTTAACAAACCGAAACATCGTATTTTCCAACTCTGGTACTGGAGCCACGAATTCAAAGCGAATGTACACTACCCATCTGAACAATGTTACAACAAGAGAGTACGATACAGCTTAGTAAATAGCATCTATTATAGTCATCCATAGGTCCAAGAGTCACTGAGGACGGAAGTAACAAAGGTCCAATTGCGAAATCCTTGGTCAATGCGTAATGTAAAAAGACGAGCAATGGGGGAACGATCCTACGAGAACAATGGGGAGAACAAGAACGCACAGTCGGAAAGCATGCTCGAGTGTCATGTAGACGACACAGTTACAACGGAATCGATGAGAATCGAGGGTAGGGAATGAAAATCCTCTCAAGGATTATTTTGAACCGCCAACATGGGCTTCTTCCTGATCTTCGGTATGGACCCGAGCACTTCATCGAAGACGTTTCGAACCTCCCAATCTTTCGGTGTGCTAGCCCCCGTGTTCAAACTGGTATTCGAAGAAGTTGGGTTATCGTTACCGAATTCCCTCTTTTGTGCGAACAAGTCACGTTGTGCTCTGCCAGGAGAAATTGGAGCAGCGAAGGTCGGCGGTACAGCCCCGAACTCGTCCATGATCGTTGGGGGAGGGGGTAACCTATTGTCGCCTTTCGCACCAAGGAGGAACGTTACAGAGGGGGGATCCGAGAAAGGGTCCCTATGGTAATCCTGAGAGAATCGTGATGGAGGACTAGGATTCTTCCCAAGATTCAATTGACTCGGGCCATCAGAACCGGTCCGGAGGTGTTGATATCGCCCGCCACTACCCCCGCCGAACCCACCGTGCCCGTGAGATGAAGAGCTCCTGCGCAGATTGTAAGATGCCGCAAGTAACGAGACAGGCGGGAAAGGAGTTTGCGGGGTCATCTGTCCAGCGCTATCGTTCGGGCTCATTCTCCCATTAGAGCTCGAATGGGAGTTGGAATGCGAATGCGATCCACGACTAGACACACGTCCACTTCCAGAATTATGACGCCCCGTCGAACCTGCGTGTCCGTGGCCGTCGTCTTCGTCGTCGATGAGCGTTAACCGACCGGAGGACCGACGACCCTCCATGGTTGCTGCGACGGCGTTATCGTGCGCAAGCCTCCTAAGTTTGTGACGCGATCTGAGGTACCAAACGACCAAGCATGTGATCATAACCGCAACCAACCCGATGGCCGTAAAGACTCCAGCGACAGCGCCCTCGTCACGGAAGAACGCAGAAGCGCCACCATCACGACCCCCAGGAATGAGGGAAGGATTTCTAAGGATCTTGGTGACCGTTACCGGTCGTCCATGGGGGTTTGTATACACCATCGTAGTCGTGATGAGGGTAGGAACGTAGGTGACAATGCTGCCATGCGCATTGGTGGTCGTTAGGTACACCGTGGAGTCTAAAGTAGAACTGGAAACTGTGTGAACGCCAAAAATAAGAATGAAAGAGTCGGATCACTGACATGGCGATCAGAGCAGTCGGCAAGGATGGGAAAGCGAGTGAAGAAGATGGTAGCGACTGGACGTGCGTAAAGGAGTTGTCCGATTTTGATGATCCAACTCTAGGGGGGGTCAACGTCGACCCCGGGGTAGGGGAAGGAATTGTCGAAATTACCAAGCTTGTGACTGTCGATGGTGGATTACTGACAATGTTTGAATGTGACAGGATAGGCAAAAGAGAACTGGTGTCTGGGGGTCGGGGTGAAGAAGAGGAACTGGAGGGGTTGGAAGATGAGGTGTTGGTTGGTGGGAAAGATGAGGTGTTGGTCGGTGGGAAAGATGAGGTGGTGATTGGTGGGAAAGATGAACTGGGCGTGAGAGAGGACTGTAACGTGGAGGGGGGAGTAGGGGTAGAAGAAGGTAGGGACGTTAAAGACGTGAGGTATGGGGTGGAAATGCTCGTCATTGTTGAGGTAGACGGTGGTATAATCGTTGGCAGGTTTACGGGCGACACGGGTTCACTCACGGAAAGAATGATCAACGAGGGTAGAGGGTTCGAAGGGTATGACAAGGGCAGGTGCAAGTCGGCCGGAATTGGAGCAGCGGATGATAGTAGAACAGAAGATGTGAGAATAGAGCTGGAATCGAGTATATTCATCCGTGAAATGGTGGAGGAATTCGAAATGCTCGGAGTTACGCTGGGAGGAAAGCTGGTTGATGGGTGGTTGTTAGATGTGAGGCTCATAGTGCTGGATGTAGATGGCAGCTCTTGAGAAGATGTTAAGGGCGGCCCATACCACGAAGACGTGAGTGATGGAAAGTCACTTGAGAGGGTAGGTGGTTTAGTAGATATTGGGGACGGGGGAGATGAAGTAAAAATGGTGGACACTGTAGGTGAAGGTGAAAGAACCTCAGGTGTTGAGGTGGGGATAGGTAGGGGGATACCAGTGGCTGGAGGGACCGGGAGTGAAGATGAGTTTTGGGAAGGTGGAGGCTCATTCGTCGCCGTCGCCGGCTGGGGATTTTGAGATGACGGTTCAGGAGAAGGCACTGGGGAAAACGAGCGACTGTCATTCGTGCTGGGGGGTGGCGGAAGGGGGTTGGACGTGTTGTTATTAGACGGAGAATTCGTTGGCTGAGGAACGGATAAGGAATCCATTCGTTGGGGCGTTAGCAGATGCCTGAATCCGAATGCAGATGGTGAGGGAAAAAAGCCAGGAGAGTTCGTCAAGAGAACGGGTGTCTTTAATGGAACGGTGCACCTGTACAGCGCCCAGGTTTTCTTCGGGAAGGAAGAAGGGGAGCAGCGTCGATTGTTGATCGGGGTGGATATGGTCTCAAAAGAAAAGGACCACAGATCCGCTACGCTTAGAGCTTAAAGCTTAAAGCCTCAGAGAGGGGAGAAGTGGGCGATTAGGAGGGAGCACTGGGAGACCATGTCGGATTTGTGGCCATAGGTGGCATCAGTGCCTGATGAGAACCGACTGGCGTGGAACGTGTTGAACACATGCCCGAGTGGTAAAATCAAACGCTGATAGCCCAGGTCAAGATTTTCATTTGACGGAGGCCGAAAAGAGGTTGACCCGTCCTTCGCCCATGGTGTGGTAAGTAGTCAAAGGAGGATAGTATATACAAACTCGGCTGCCCCCGGTTTTGTGACCTCTCTTCTACGCGCGTTGTAAGGTTGGCGCCGTTCACTCTCGTCCAATGACGTCAACCGTCTCACAGTCTCCCTTAGCCAAAATATTAATGCGCAAAAAGCGTGGCAGAAATTCAACGAAAAATATCTCCTCCCCATCATTCACCCGTGCTGGATAGGTTACACCTAGTTTTCTACGCGCTGCACTGTACCTATAAAGAATAGGTGTAAACCGGGGTATTGAAAAGTGCCTCGAAGAAGAGATGGGTTTTCTTCTCGAAATATTTTGAGAAATATCTATCGATTCGAGTGTGTCAAATATTCGACGATGCCAGATGGGGTCAAGTTGTACTCATTTATATCTCGTCATGAGCTCGAGTCCCTGTCTGAGCTCCCCAGTGACGACACTCGCCCATCATAAGCACCGATAAGCCAATGCATACTCATGGACGATTCGGCGTCTCGCATAGAGCGCTGGAATGAAGTCCACATGGTTCCGCTGAAGTTGTCTACGCAGGCAATGCGATCCTCCAGTGCAGCAAATAAATGTGCACTCGAGTATGATGGTCAACACACACCCCACTTCCTTGGGACCGGGCGGCTGATCCGCATAAACCAAGGCAAGCCTACCCACAGATACGCCGGTCAGTTTGTGGAGTACAATACACCATGCGCACAATCATCCGTGGCTAGTGCTATAGTGCCGTTTCAAAAACTTGGCCAATAGAATTTACGTGTTTGTGTTTAGAGTGAAAATAACTTTCGGGATCCAGGCTATTGGTAGTGTGCTGGTGCCGAGGACCCGTTACGAAAACCTCTAGGTGGGTTGGCCCCAGTAATACAGATCTCGAGGACAGCTGACCTAAAATACCCCACCCAAGGTTTCAGACTTCGACGGCGTGGGACGACTGTCTGACATATTTGATCTATAGGCGTTGGATTCAACTGCAGAGTCTGGCTCTCTGTTCGATGTTGCCCAACCCCATTTGGGTGTACATATGTACATCAAAAACCGTCCCTTCGAATCGAAATTTGATGGCAAGCCACCCAGCCCATAACCCTCGCGAAAACAACTGGAACAGGGGTTCCGAACTAGCCAGTGAAACGAACGCAAACAAGAATAGTTGCATCACTCAGATGTACCCAGGACCCTGATCTCTCATCACGAATGTATGTCGGTGGAACTGCCTTGGATCTTCGTCGGATCACACGATCCTTTGCGCCGTTCTCTTGCAAGACAGCAATAGCAAATCCCCCCAGATAGAACGACGGGCATATCCTATTGTAGATGTCTTTTGTACAAATGGTTGTGGGTCGATGTAAAAGTTAATAACGTTACCGCGAAGGTCCTACCAACCCCCTCAAGCGGAAAGCTTGTATGAGAAGGCCAAAGCAACCTGCTATAGGTGCTGATCAGGGGTTTGGCGAAGGAGCTGGTTTCGCTATTGATGTAGTCGGCGGTTCCAGGCTTGAAGCTGTAAATAGGTAAGTGATCAACGCTCGTTCATTAATGAGACCAGACAACGACGAGAACGTACTAGGCAGTCATATCAAGTTGCGTGAAACCCTTGGCCTCAATTCCAGCTTTAGAGTAGCTGGGGGCGATGGCCTGGGAAACAAGGGGGCCAACTTCCTCACCGGCATAGAAGTGAATTTCAAGTGGGATAGTCCGCTCGGAGCCGGAGGCAACCAACACACGGGGGATCTCGATCGCATCAACGGCACCGGAGCCGTCATCTTAGACGAAACCAAGTCTCGATATATAGCCACTGAATAAATCGCGGTCTCGAAACAGAATGCACATCGTCGGCACCTGGGACACGCCCGCTCGAGGGAGAGCTCAAGTTGATCGAGTCCTGGTGACAACCAAGGATCGTGACCGGGCCGGAGGTGGTACCAGTGATCCTGACGATCATAAAAAACTGAATCCAGGAGTGCTTGAATTTGGTGACCATGACTCCAGGCTTTCCGGCGGAGATACCACTGAGCGGACTGTTGACCAGTGGTTGGCTTGTAGTAGCGGTTATTTTTGAATGCGGTCAAGCTGTTAAGGTTCAACCGTACGTTGGACAGGAAGAGACTGGCAACTGACGAGACGGGACAGGGACTAGGAGTTATGTGATTTGAGACCCGTTATTCGCCCTATAACCATTTCTTACCCACGGGTGGCCATGATGGACGCCTTCTTGAAGGCGGGGTTGAACTACATATCAAGCCGCATCTCAGTAGTATCCATGAAGTTGATATCAGTCTTTTTGAGTGCCAGCTTCGCCTCAGTTTTCCAGGCAGAGTCGAGATCAGATCCCGGGCGGAGTAGGAAACGCGTTTCCACAGACTTCCCCGCAATCTCTTGAGGGTCGATGGGGGTGGGGCCGACAAGAGAGGAAACGGCCAAGAGGATAGCATCAATGACGGAGAAGGCGAACTTCATAACGAATGGCTGGAGTGCTGACACGCTGACCAAGAGCGACCGAGGAGAGCCTCAGAAACGGAAGCAGCAAATACTCCAGTTCGAAGTGAAAGGGATAACGTTGGTGACACATGATGACTCTTCGGAAGTAGACATTTGCCAGTTCAAGATGCAGTGGCTCAAACAAATGATGCGCAGTGACGCAGAACGAGACGCCTTCCGTTCCATGCGGTTCCCTCGGCTGTCGATGTTCACAGATGGCAATAGCATAATCGGGTTCTCGTGGGCCCATGGATAACAAAGAACCCGCAGAACTTATAGCTGACTCCAATTCCAACCACCGTCGTAGGAGATCGGGAGATGTCGTTACACAGTCAACATCCGGTGATCAATAGTTAGCGATGGTGGAGACGGTCAGTCATTGGACGACGATCAATCATCCTCAGCAACGGCCCGACGTATCCTCGTAGAGAACTCACTCACTCACTCTTTTACGAGAAAAGCCCGCGCATCACTGATAAAATGTTGATCAGGCAGCTCGCGTACCACAGCACTCAGCGCAAGGCTCGCTCCGCTAGATGCAGTCAGTCGGGTTTTGTTATCATTAAATAAAAAATGCGGCATGTGGGGTGAAGTTTATCACTACCCAGCTGGGATTGATGAAGCCGATCTTCGAAGTGGTCCTGCGGAAGAAAGCGTGGTCGCTTCAGGAAAACCACGTCGAGTTTCAGAATCGTCATTCTGGAGATCTGTGGCCGATAATTTGGCGTGGCTGTAGAGCCTGGGTCAAGGGGGACAGGAGCGGACCGGGGCGATTCGTCCCGGACTCCCAAAATGGGGGGGGGGGGACTCATGTGAACTTCAATCGACGTAATGCAGAGTCCTGGTCAACATCAAGTTACGATTGCCTTAAGTTGATTACGTGTACTTATTACGCGGTTCCTCGGTCCTGTGCCTCCCAAAACGTTGGATGCGGCTTCAACGTAGTAGACTGGTATGGCCGCAGTGAAAGAGAGAAAACAGACCGTTGGAGGTGAGGCGGGATGGGTGGCATGATGCACGCGGGGTGGGGATGTTCATCCGTCCAGTGGAAACCAGCTTCTGGCGAGGAGGATGAGCGGAACAAAAGTTGGCGGATAACTCCGGGCCGGGAAGATCGATCTCCACGTGATCCTCTGCGCTACACAGTCCCACTCCCACTCTGGTCAGAGTAACCGAAACCTTTGGATCTACGTCCTACCGATAGCTTCAAAACTGTGAGTATAATTGATCTCAAATATCCTCACCGGTGCTGGATGAGTGCGTAATGCCATTCCTGAGCCCGGATTTTCAAGTTCTGAGGATGGATTATAAGAACCTCGTTTGGATGGACATCATACTAATCTGGCCCCAGATATTATAGCACAATGGCTGACGCTGCTGGACGCGGACGCGGTGGATTTGGTAGGGGTCGTGGCGAGCGCGGAAGGGGACGAGGACGTGGACGTCGTGGTGGTCGAAAGGACGAGGAGAAGGAATGGTATGCAAACCGTCCTGGATCTGTATCGTCCTCTCATTCTCATCTGGGCATCAAAGGACTCCCGTCACAAAACTTGGCCGTCTCGTGAAGGACGGAAAGATCAAGTCTATGGAGGAAATCTACCTCTTCTCTCTCCCAGTCAAGGAGTACCAGATCGTCGACTTTTTCCTCCCAAAACTCAAAGACGAGGTCATGAAGATCATGCCCGTTCAAAAGCAAACCCGTGCTGGTCAGCGTACGCGATTCAAAGCCTTCGTCGCTATCGGCGATTTCGATGGCCATGTTGGGCTGGGTGTCAAGTGTGCGAAGGAAGTCGCAACGGCCATTCGTGGTGCCATCACCCTCGCAAAACTCTCCATCATCCCTGTCCGAAGAGGTTACTGGGGTGCTCAGCTTGGTGAACCCCACACCGTCCCCTCAAAGGTCAGCGGAAAGGTCGGATCGGTCATGTGCCGTCTCATCCCCGCTCCACGAGGAACTGGTATCGTCGCTGCCCCAGCCTCGAAGAGGCTTTTGCAACTCGCCGGTGTCCAGGATTGCTACACGCAGTCCAAGGGATCTACTGCGACGATGGGTAACTTCTTGAAGGCTACTTTCGCCGCTGTACGTGATTTGGTTTGCATTGTTTCCCTTCGGTTACTTACGATAGTGCTTTGTAGCTCACCTTGACATACGGTTTCCTCACTCCTGACTTATGGCGGGAGATACCCTTGTCAAAGGTACCATACGACGAGTACAGTGCACACTTGCAACTCGCAGCTGGCAAGAAGTATTAGTTGTGTTCTACGATTGTGTATCTGCTACTTCGTTGTATTTGCCTGCATAACCATCGGCTATTTTTCCACCTTGATCACGAGAAAACCTGGCGATCGTCTGCTCGTACAACACGTGCACCCCTCATTTCCAGCTTCATCTCTAATATGGGTTTAATCTCGTTCCTGGGAGTTGTCGCAAAGCTCTTCTTTGGTTCAGAAGACAAGCCTCAGCAACTACCGCCCCAGGAACGGCCCCCGCAACGACCACACAGGCCGTACAGGCCACAGGAAGGGCGGCCGCCACAACCACATGCCCCCAGCACGAGCCCACCAAAACAACACCAGCAGCAACACAAGCCACATAGCCCTCGCCCGACAAAACAACAACACCACGTTCGTCCTTCCCGATTATCGATTGACTGTATACTTACCACATACACGAATGCTGGACCCCTATTATATCATCCTAATCTTACCCTCAACGCCATCACTGACAGGACTCAAACCAGGTCAACCAGGATGATCCACACTACGTATCTCTGCGCGCGCGTGCCAACGATGAAGGAGACAAGATGGCACAGTGTTTCAAGAAAAGTAAGCGCGCGTACGCAACTAGGGACAGAGCCAGGGCCAAGGAGCTGTCCAACGAGGCTAAAGAACACAAGGCAAAGATGGAGCGGTTGAATAAGGAAGCCAGTGCATGGGTATATGCGAGTACGTCGTGATTCTTTTACCACCGACGATCCTAAGATGATCTGACACGTTTGTCGCTCTTCTTTGATGGTTAGAGAATAATGAGGTGAGTTTGATTGTATCATTCGGAGTGGGGTAGTTTTCTGATATGGTCCCTACTCGTGATTAGGACAGTAGTCCTGGAGAGATTGATCTGCACGGATTATACGTGAAGGAGGCCATCAATTACACCGACAGGGCCATTGAGGCTGCTAAACGTCGTGGCGATACCACAATTAACATCATAGTCGGTTCGTCTTTTTCTTTCTTTACTCAAGGAACTATTCTGCTAACGGCAGAGGGTTTTGCGCCCAGGCAAAGGTCTGCATTCCAACGGTGGGGTCGCCAGGTTGAAGCCCGCCATCGAGGCGTTGATGCGAAAGTATGAAGTCCCTTTTCACACCACACGCGTCGCCTGAGCTCAGATGCGTCACTTCCACTCCATAGGCATAATCTGGTCGCAGAATTGGATCCAAACAACGCAGGAGTGTTGATCGTACAGCTTGGCGGAAGAAAGTCTGGTCGTCGTGCCATCGGAGTAGACGAGGTCACTCGCAGGCTTGAGAAATCTGAGGGTTGCGTTATAATGTAAGATGTGTAAGTTTGCTTCTTGGAGCTCCCACTGCAGGGTGTTTCCACCGGTGGAATTTCTCTGCTGCTCAATGAGAAATGTATGTGTGTGTTACGATGTATATAAATTGTAACCCGTTTGATACAGCTAACAATGCTATTGTGTGTACAAAACCAAGGAAGGGTCAGGTGTCTTGTGCAGCAGCCAGTCGGTTCTCGTCCTCGATTGTTCGTTTGCTCCTAGTGCTAGTGGTTGGGTCCTTTGGTGGGGGGTACACTGCAAGAGCCTCTTCCAATTGCCTCCTCTTTCCGTTCGCCCGTGAATTCGCGGCAGCGGCGATAGCTAACCCTTCTCTTCGTGTCTCGAATGTTTGATATACAAATACCATCATCGTCTGTGGACGAGTTCAGTACATCATCCTAGGCGCGGAGACGTGTTTCGATGTCACTCACCGCGAACAGAGCCCCGACTATCAACCTCTCCCTCCACTTCTCGTCGTCCCCAACACGAAGCTCAGCTCTAGCCCTCAAATACCTTTTCCGCCTCGCTGACATTCTACTCTCGGTAGCGTCTGCGAAGGGGTTAGCCCCCAAGTGGGCTTTACCCTTGGCTTTACCTTTCCGAAGAGAGTCATAGGCTTTAGTCACCGCCTGGAACCTCGCTTGCGCAAGTTCCGGAGTCAAGTGCTCCTCTGGCAACGTCGCAGAAGACGACACTCCTTGTTCCGCCGAGGTTGGAGAATCCTGGGACAGAGAGGCAACCACCACGTCCGGATGGTATACCTTCACGAGCTCATAGTCTATTGGTTGACATTCAGTTCATACCACACCATACCTAGAGCAGAGAAACAGATGTACATCTGGCCTTGATCGCTTCAGAGGACGCATTCGTCGGAAGATGGAGTATTTGGAAAGGCGTTGGATTCGGATGGGTGGGGAAAGGGTACCGGGAATGAGCTTTCGAAGCGTGATGGTCCTTGGAAGCGTGAGATTTCGCCTTCGAAGTTTGCCATCGTCGAGGAAACGTCGCGTAGTACGAGCAGACCTGCACTCGTCGCGATGAAGATGTTGACCGTCTGGAAGAGAGCCTGAGCATGATTTGACCGAGATGATCGACGGAGGTCCGACGGCTGTGCTTGTTAGAGTAGGCAACAAGCCTTATACTGGCGGGAAAAGGCGGATCCCCGAGTCCCGCTTAGCTCAGTGGTAGAGCGCGTCACTAGTACCTGCAGATCAGGGATCGGCTCTTGCGAAATGACGAGGTCAGTCGTTCAAGTCGGCTAGTGGGAATCATTTTTTCTTTCCCTCACCCACCATCATACCCACTCGTCCAGCATGCTGTTTCCTCCCGGGTTATTATTCTCCAGAAAACTGTGACACATCGGCCACTATTTTCGATTCAACAGACAGTTTAAAAGGGTTGCTAAGCGCTCCTACCTCAGTACACTCACTCATGAACCGCCCTACATCAGACCACCTGTTTACCACCAAAAATTTGATCTCAACGTTCTTTCGCGAGTCCGAGTGCGAACTCTCGCGCCTCGCTCAAGGTTTATCGACGGATTCAGAAACATGTGGCGTTTCTAACGTGGCGGAGGTAATCCGATGTTTTTTTCTTCTCATTTGTTGAGGGCATTTTTATTGACACATCCCTAGACCGACTGGTTCATAAACCAGACCAGCGAACTGCTCTCGTCGCTTCGAACCCTCAGGAACTCGTTGGTCCCAGTAAACCGAATCCCGCCCGAAATCATCACATCGATAATCTCGTATCGAGTCGCACCCATCCCTGATATCGTGCAGTATCAGGTGTTGTCAACGCCCACGTCCGTATGCAGGTACTGGAGAAACGCGATATGCTCGTTTCCGTCGTTCTGGACGACCATGAGCGACGTATACCACCCCCAGCTGAGGAGAATCATCCTCGAGCGCTCAAAGGCTGCCCTGCTTCATGTCTTCCGCTTGCGACCTTCTGACGACTTTATGGAAGGTATCGGGGCGCATACAACTAGAATAAAAACCCTTCAATGCAAAGTTACGTTTGGTGGGGGCCTTGACGAGCCATTCGATCGTGAAGGGAACCCGAACCAAATGATCTCTGATTTCAAAACCTCTTCTGACGCTCTGGAGATGTTATGTCTGTCCCGGAACGGGATTTCGGACATATCAGAAACAGTCAGGTTCGGGATAGTTCCCAATAACCCGAAGGCGTTGAGGACCTTGCAACTCCGCTACATGCCGCTCACGATCCAATTCACCCAACTCACCACGCTCACCAACTTTTCCTACTTCAACCCTCACGTGCGTTCGGAGCTGTTACTTGATTTTCTCAAGGCGAACACGTTGTTGGAAGACGTCACCATACATTGCATGAACATCTCCGACTCCCCAAACCACGTCGTCGTTCCTTTGGACCACCTTCGTCAGTTATCGTTGAACATGGGACAAACGGTTCAAAACCTTCTACAATGCCTGCGACTTCCCTCCGCCTCACGGATCGATCTGTTCCTCAATCGCTTAGCGGACGGCAAGTTGTTATGGGAGCTGTTGCCTACGTCACTGCACGCCCTTCCCGGAATCGCGAACACCACGCTGCTACATTGCAAATTCACGACGGAGTTCCATTTGATCGTAATCGGGTCCAATCCAGCGGGCGGGATGATCACCGTGCGTGGACATCCCACGCAGCTCTTCGCGGGGAAACCGGTGAACCTTGGACCGTTAAACCTGGGAACGGTTCGAGAATTCGTCTTATCTTCCAGAACGAAACCCTTCGCCAGCACATGGAGTCGCTTACGACAAGCCGTCCAGGAGATGAGCGGTGTGGAAACGCTCGTCGTAGGTGGTCGCGTCACGTTACGCGATCTGCCCGAGGTCCTAATGAACGAGGAGTTGCTCCCAAATTTGTCTGCGATCACATTGATTACCCCATCTCTCGACGAGATCGCGTCATTTGTGTCCTCCGTCCTTGTTCGCAACGGTAACAGAACGCTCGACGCGAAGAGGATCGAGTTCTTGGAGATACTGTGTTCACGATACGAAGAGGATTTCCTTACGGAAGCGGTAAAGCGTCCGTTGGAAGGATACGTGGGTTTGGTAGAGGTGAGGGTTGTTCAAGACGCTGACGACGTCTGGGTCAAGTCAATAAAACGGACCATCGATCGCGATGGATTCTTCAGGTAGTATCTCGATATCCCAAGATTCGGGTAGAGAGGTAGAAAGAGTACCAACATCAAGCATATGCTTCACCTCACGAAGGCCAATATTTCCACCCTCCCCCCCCATTGCCGAGGAATGAAACACTCCGCTCCAAGGTCTAGACTTTCGGGTGTGATGAAGGAGACGGTGATCTGGGCAATAAGAATAATCCGATCACAGAAACGTCAAGTCGAACGAGACAGCAATGGCTGCACTTCGAAGTGGAGACGCGGAGAGCCTAAGTGGGGGGGATGCTAACTTTGAGTTCCTGCACCATGTGTAGCCGGTCATTACATGTTACAGCCCGCAAAGACGATAAGGCGGCTCGAACCACCCATAAAGTTCACGTCATCTTTATCGTTTGGTGACGAGGGCAGCGTGCACAGACTTCCAAAACTAGGGCTCTCGGGCCCTCCGGTAGCATAGTAAATAACTCCCCTGTCAGCACGCGCTTCGAGAATCCATCCACCGGTGACCGAGATGCCCCCCCGCTCAATGCATCCCACAGGCCCGAGGGTTTGAATCGCCTTTGAGGGGAGGGGTTACCACAGTTATCGAGAACATGCATGATGACAACGTCATTTCGTGTGTGAACAAGCGTGGTAACCGACGTCGGCGAGGTCATTACGGTGACGAAGAAAAAGCGATTCCCACTAGCCGACTTGAACGACTGACCTCGTCATTTCGCAAGTGCCGACTCCTGATCTGCAGGTACTAGTGACGCGCTCTACCACTGAGCTAAGCGGGACTCGACGATAGGAGTTATTGTCCAGCAATCAGATTCCTACTCCTTTAAACCCGCTTGTATAAGTTGAATCACAAAGACAGAATTTCTTCTAATTGTATGGGACATATAATTATAACACTTATTTACTTGGTCTACTCGATGGGCAGATGATGGTACATACACAGGGACATAAGGAGCGAGGTTGCGGCGGTTCGTACCGCGGGAAAATAACGAGGAACAGGATAGGCAACATGAGAGGAGAACCTGGAGAAAGGTAATAAGTAGAACGGAAACTGAGACGGAAGCATAAACACAATCGATGGGATAACGACACAGCGATGGGCAAAAAGTAAACGGACTTTGGAATAGCTGAAACAGGATGTTATGAGAGAGGGAGCAGTAAAGCGACGGCGTCGCATCGAGTCCAACGGGGGGATGAAAAGAGACAACAGATCAAAGCAGTCATTAAGATGCGATAGCTGATCGGATGGTACGAAGAACGGCAAGTGATCAGGTCCACCTGTGAAGTCGCTGGTTTTTGTATAGCAACAACAAGAATAGAAGCGATACGCAGCACTGGGGATCGAAGAGTCTGGGGGGGGAGGTAGTGGAGCGAGAATCACGAGGCACAACACGCACGCCCTGCGACATGGGTGCCAGAGCTCACTGAACGACAGTCAGCCCTGCTCCTCTGACTCCATTCCCAGCGTAGAGTGCTCCGCGATTGTTCGAGCTCCTCTCCTTCCTCCTTAGATGCGTAGGGGCGGGGAAAGGTTCGGGTAAGCCTTGTTTCGATCCGCTCGAGTAGAAGATCTTGGGCCTGTAAGACTCCTGCTCGTCCATAATACACGAATTCTTGAACTTCTCGATCAGTGCCTCCTTGCCTTGGTAGTTGGCATAACACATCTGGAGGACTTTCTCGCTCGAATACATGTTCCTGAAGGACCCGACCAGTTGGTGAAAAAGAAAAGGAGGGAAGCTACGGGTGACTTACCACTTGACGCCTAATCTTGCCTTGGTGAAGTGCAGCAAGTCCTCCACCGAAATGAAATTGACGAAAGCGTATCCGACATTACAACCTTCATGACCAATCCTTAGTTGCTACCCTGAACGGAGGTGCAAGGGAGTCGAGGCTCACCGTTCTGGAAATCCATTCGCAAATACATAAAGTCAATTCGCCGAGGGCACACCTTGGCAATGAAGGACATCAAGTCCTTGTCGCTCATCTTGTTCGGAATGTTCTTGATCATCACTGTGGTCCTCGTGTCCAGTCCCTGTTCGATCTTGTTCAAATCGAGTTGATTCTTCTCAGAGATAGGGGGTGGCGGAACGCCAGGAGCCCGAACATGGAGGGTTGAGGTGGAATGATGGGACGTCTGATTTTTGTGGCGGGGGGCGACTGAAGTCGTCTTGGTTGGGGTATTTTGATTGCTGACAGTTGGAGTGGAAGACACAGGAGAAACGGGACCGAGCAAAACGGGCGAGCGGGGGTGGTCGGAGTGGGGTGGCATGCGCTTCGAGTAATCGACGGCCAAGGAATGCATTACAGGCGGCGACGTCGGGTATGAAAGGTAATGGTAGTCCCAATTGTGCATCGAAGCAGGGGAGAAATGGCTCTCGACCGGCGAGTACATGTAAGGGTATGCAGAGTATTGGTAATGCACTGACATCGATTCGTCGTATTGGGGGAACGCATATGCTGTTGGAGATTGCAGCGGGTAGACGAGTCGAGATGGGTTGGGGGGATAATAGTGCTCGACTGGTGGGAAAAAGTGATTCGGGGTGGGAGGGGGTTGGGCGGTATGGAGGTGTTGCTCCTCGGGCTCAGGATTGGCTGTAGAATCGGCAGTTTCGAGCGCATAAACCTCGACTGAGGAAGCAGGGGGAATGATAATCGATAGATCCCTGGGTTTTGCGCTCTCTCCCACGCTGACGCTGCGAGGACGGACTCTGCCGGGTTTCGGAGAAGGGCTCTCTGGGGTGACGTCCTCAGCGAGCTCTTTAGGGGTGACAAGTTCGGCACGGAGACGAGCTCCGGCGATGCGTATGTCGTGCGCGTTGTTGACGAAGGCCTGGGCACACCGGGAATCCGAATACTCTGCAACATAGCACTGAGACGACAATCAATCAACCGATCAGGCACAAGGGATAAATGACGAGGGAAAACGCACTCCGCTGGAAGGATAGAATGATTGAAGGTGACCAAAGGACGTGAGAAGATCGCGCAATTGGTTGTCGTTCAATGCTCCATCTTCAATAGAAACCGATACTAGGGCCTCGCATTCATCCAAGAAGGCGTTTGGACCGGGTATTACCTGAAAGCATGGAAGCAACACGGCACGTGAGTTGCACGTTTGAGGGCGGAGGAATTGCGGCAGACCGGCTAACACAGACCTTTCTTAATAGTACCGGCGATAACAAACGAGCGGAAAGAGTGGCGCCCTGGATAGAGATCTGCGGGATATAAGCTTTGGTGCGAGCAGCATCCCTTGAATCGTAAAAGGCGACGACGACACAACCGTGGATCGGTTGGAAGCGAACGAGGATGCCCTTTATCGAACCGCACTGGTTCAATGACTGTTTGAGAATATCGGAGGTTGCTGATTTCGGGACGTTCTCTACGAGGACCAGACGCGAGGTGGTTGGCTCCGGGGAAGAGTGAAAGTCGAGAGTGTGGTAAGGATCAGATGGGGTTGAAGGCGTGTGAGAGGATGAGAAGGAAGAAGATGGAGTGAGGGGTGGGGTGATTAGAGATGGGTCGTGGGATGCACGCGGGGAGGGAGACTTTGGAGGGTCCTGGTCGGAAGCGAGATCGAGGGGACGGAGGTGAGGACGGAAACGGGAAACGGGGTTGAGGTCAGGGAGAGACATGACTGCTGTCCAAAGGCGAACCCGACTACTCTCTTATATATATACACCACTCTCAAAATTCTCCCTGTCATGTCCATTCCAGATGCCAACCCAAATTCAGTCAAAGTGGTAGCGTGTGTCAATCTCCAATTTTCTCTCGTCACCGCCCCTCCCGCCTTCGCGCGTTTCACATCCCGATGCTTCCTCGATATAGCCTCAGTCCGCCAAAGAGCAACGAAACATCTGTGAGACCCACAGAAGTTCAAAAAGGCTCGAGCAGGAGAAAGAGAGAGAGAGAGAGGACCGGGCCAGTGGGGAAGGGGACGGGAAGAACTGACGATCGAAGAGGAACTGGCTCTTCCCTGTTCGCAGCATCAAAATCGAGATCAAATTCAGGAAACCGAGACCACGTTTTCTCTCACTTTGTCTATCGTTGTGTAACGAAACCTTGGATGAAGACGGACAGAGAGAGAGGGGTCGATTTCCTAAACCAGGATGGTCCATCGCCTTTTCTCCATACCATCTGTCCATTTCAGGCCCACTTCTCCCAGCTCGCTTGAATTGATTCTGTATCTAGAATTCGGGGTCTCTCCCGCCGCGGATTCTCGCGCATACCGGGCAGGTTCTCTACCTTCTTCTCGCTCATTCCAAGCGGAGATCTCTCTCTCTCTCTCGTCCTTCCCTCTCGGTAATCAGTGCTTCAGAACCTCAGCCTCCCAAGGCTACTCCGGGTTCGTGATCTCGCCGGTTCTTGCGCGCATCTAGCGCGGGGTGGCGTTTGACCGTGAAGATGATAACCGGCTCGTTATGTCTTCCCACTGACCGGCCGTTACGCGTTAAAAAAAACCCCGTGGCCTCTCTGGCTCTGGTGCTAATGACCTGGTACCGCCTTGAGCGCAAAGCCTCCACAGCAAAACGCTCCGGTTTAATCTCCGTATCTTGGATAAAACAGCCTGACATACTCTGAATCACCGCATTTTTGTCGATCGCTTCGAAGTCGGTCATGAGCAGAGGCGTTGTAATGCCACGAAATGAAGTTTCCTCACCCACTCATCCACTCATCCTTATCTCCTCTTAATCTGCGCCCACTCAATCTGCCCCCTCACCCTACGGTCGCGCTAGAAGCAGCGTCAATCGAGCGAATAATTAACCGGGGAAGACGACTCATCCCCAGCTAGTCGGGTAAGTCGATAAAAACTTGGCCGGTGGGTCCCCAGCCGACGACCAGCTGGATTCCACTCCTTAAGGACGACTTGCGCTGTACGCGAAGAGACTTCGGGAAAACGTTCGGATCCGGGGACGGTCCCGATCGGCCTTCCTCTCGATTCTTCGATGGAGACTCGGATGTAAAGGTCATCTTGTTTTCGGCTCTCTTTCTTCTCCAAAATCCTTTAACGCCGGATTCTCATGTACATAACTCACAATACGTTGAATCCCGTAGATTAAACGTATCACTTTTCCTGGAAAAAGGCGAATTATTTCCCCATCCATTGAGTGTACGTCGAAGCGTTGCGTACTGTAATCAGACCAGAGCCCATTGTTATGTCTTCTCCAAAAGTCCTCAAATGTGCTTTCGACACACCATCTTGGAGCAACATAAACGCTGGGATCAGCCCATCACACTTTTCGTACGTCAAATCAGGCAGGGAAGGTTTGGAGCATTACGCCTTGTGACGTCTATTCAACGCAACTAGGAAACGTGAGTGGGGGTGTAGGCGAGGAGTAACTAAGTAGTGCAAGTGTGCGTGTAACAGGAGTGTGTGAATCGTAGTCGAAGGAGCATAATAATAGGTCAGTAAGATAATTTTCTTCTCTTCCTCATCCTCACCATCTAGCAAAGGAAACCGAATAACCAAGGTCGGAGCTGATTGGAAAGGGGCGAGGTGCAAGTAAAGATGGCACGGTGCAAAGCAGTCGAAAGCGAAGACGAGACTAGAAACAGAAGCAAGAGGCAATCGTTTAATCTTTCTTCTCCTCCTTGGGAGCCTCTGTTGACGACTCCGAAGAAGCAGCCTCAGCACTACGCTTCTCGTACACCTTCTGGAACAAGCCGAGCGACGCCTGTTGCGTCTCATTGATCTTCTCCCGAATCGCATCCGCAGTGAGCGATTCGTCCCCACCCAGGGCTCGAGCGGCAACCTCTCTCAGTTCAGTGATGTGCTTCGTCACCTTCTCCTTCTCGGTCGCGTCAAGCTGATCCTTGAACTCATTCATAGCTGAAGCGGACAATTAGACAGCATGATCGAACAAATAGCCAGACAATACCAACCTTTCTCGGTGTCGACACAGACGGATTCGGCCTTGTTCGACTCCTCGATTAAATCCTTCCTTGCCTTGTCAGCCTCAGCGTATTGCTCCGCGTCTGAGACCATCCGCTCAATGTCCTTGTCAGAAAGACCAGAAGAAGAGGCGATTGTCATCGACTGATCCTTGTTGGTCGCCTTATCCTTGGCAGTGACGTGAACGATCCCGTCCGCATCAATGTCGAACGTGATCTCGATCTGAGGAACACCCTTCGGGGCGGGGGGGATGCCGACGAGGTTGAAATTCCCGAGGAGCTTATTATCCTTAACAAGCTCACGTTCTCCCTGGAAGATCTTGACCTCAATAGCGGTCTGACCGTCGGCAGCAGTCGAGAACGTCTGAGACTTCTTGGTGGGGATGGTCGTGTTACGAGCAATGAGCTTGGTCATGATACCACCGAGGGTCTCGATACCGAGGGAAAGAGGAGTGACGTCGAGCAAGAGAATGTCACCAATGCTACCGGATAAGACGGCGCCCTGAATAGCTGCACCGATGGCAACGGCCTCGTCAGGGTTGACACCCTTGTTGGGCTCGCGACCAAAGACACTCTTCACGGTCTCAATGACCTTGGGCATACGAGACATACCACCAACAAGGATGACCTCCTTGATGTCGCTCGATTTCAAGCCAGCGTCATTGAGGGCCTTCTTGCAGGGATCGATGGTGCGTTGGACAAGAGGGTTGACAAGGGACTCGAACTGGGAACGAAGGAGTTTGAGGTTGATGTGCTTAGGGCCAGAAGCATCCATGCCAATGAAGGGGAGGTTGATCTCGGTCTGTGTGGTGGAAGAAAGTTCAATCTTGGCCTTCTCAGCGGCCTCGCGAACACGCTGGACAGCCATAGCATCATTGGAGAGATCGAGACCGGTGTCCTTCTTGAACTCTGCAAGAATATGCTTGACGAGACTGATGTCAAAGTCCTCACCGCCAAGGTGAGTGTCTCCGTTTGTGGACTTGACTTCGAAGACACCACTCTGGAGCTCGAGGATGGAGATATCGAAGGTTCCACCGCCCAGGTCGTAGACGGCCACAACGTTTTCGCCGGACTTGTCCATTCCGTACGCAAGGGCGGCAGCGGTGGGCTCATTGATGACACGGAGCACGTCAAGACCGGCAATCTTTCCAGCGTCTTTGGTTGCTTGCCTCTGGGCGTCGTTGAAGTAGGCAGGGACAGTGACGACAGCGTGTTTGACCTTCTTTCCAAGGTACTGTTCAGCAGTTTCCTTCATCTTTACAAGGATCATGGACGAAAGTTCCTCAGGAGACTATGAAGATTAAAGGTAAGCCTCAGAAAGAAAACATTGATGTACACATACGTATCTGGCGGTTTTTCCTCCGCTCTCAACCTCCACGACAGGCTTTCCTTCTGAACCACCGACAACCTTGAAAGGCCTTGACAAAATCCGTCAAAACCGGAGGAATCACGGACTGAGCAAACGAACTCACCAGTGAGTCATGTCATCCTTGACAGCAGAATCGGTGACCTTCCTCCCAATCAACCGCTTGAAAGCAAAAACGGTGTTCTTGGGATTAACAACCGCCTGACGCTTTCCGGGAAGCCCAACCAAGCGCTCCCCGTGCTTTGTGAACCCCACCACTGAAGGTGTCGTTCGAGCACCCTCGGCATTTTCTATGACGCGCGTCGTCTGTCCTTCCATTATAGAAACACAAGAGTTGGTCGTTCCCAAGTCAATACCAATGACTGGGCCTATTCAGAGGGTAAAGCAGGACGCCGCGTTGAGAAAACTGCATAAAACAGTTTAAAACCGTGACTTGGACTTGCCGTTGACTTTTGTGTTCATGTTCCTGGCTACCAGGGATCGGGGAATGCGCTACGGAACAGAATGTGAGCGTGAACGGCAAAGCGTCGTGACGCGAAGACGTACTCCGAAGGCTGTGGACCTAGGGACGGCCCAATGGACGTTGTTCCTGGCAGCGACGCGGACGGTCTGGACAACAGAGAGCATTATGAAAATAGACGAGCGTAGGATTGGTGGAGGTGGAGAAGGATGGGAAGTTGGAGGTCGGAGGGGGAGGTGTGAGGTGTCGTCCTTCCGTTACCCGATCCCTTTTTGACTGTAGGGCGGAGTTTGAAAACACGCAGCAGTGGACCAATCGGAAGCCGAACATCAGACTCGATCTTTCCATCGCCTTCCGCCCAAGTACTGAGCGCGAAATATTAGATTCAAAACCGAATAAAAATATGTATGGGACAGGAAACACTATGTAGTTATCCGTACAATAGGCGCGCCTTCGTCCGGTTCAACCGTCTCCAGCGGTGCAGATGTGTAGTATGGTGTATCGGGAGAGTCTACCCAACCATCGACTTCAAGTGATGGAGGAAGCGATCGGGTCACCGGCCGTGGCCGAAGAATCCCTTTGTCTTTAGCGAAGTCGGCAGTGGTGGGTGTTTTCCCTGGATGTGTTACGTTTCCAGTCCACGGTGAAGATTCAGAGGAGGTCAGATATTGGGGGCTCGTGTGTGGTGAGCCAGGGGCGGATGAAACAATGGGCATAGACAACGATGATTGAGATGAATGTCGGCTGTGACTACGACTTGGATTTGGATTTGGATTTGGATTTGGCGTGAGGCATCGGGTTGGTGTGGTGGCTTTCACGTGTCGCACCACTTGTGAAGCCGAGGTTAGGATGTTGCGAAATCGTTGGTTCTCCTCTTCCAGGATCTTCATCGCAAGTTTCAGAGCCTCACGCTCTGAAGCACGTTCCCTCAACTCATCCTCAAGATCTGCGACCTTCATACGTTCGTGTGCCACCATTTTGTTTGCCTGCGTAACCACATCCTTTATTAACTCACGAAAGACCTTACTCTGGCTAAGCACGCACCTCTTCAAACAAAGCTTGGGACAGCGACTCCAGCTCGTCCTCGACCTTCTTCTTCTCATCTAACGCGGTACAACACTCCTTCTTCCTCTTCTCTAACTCCAATGTAAGTTTCTCTATCTCTTCGTCTTTCGATGAGGATAAAGAAGGAAGAGACGCTGAAGATAGATGTGATGGATGTACTCCATTCGGGGTGGCGAACCCAGATGACGAGCTCGGAGTTGTACTTCCAAACCTGAATTTAAAGAACCTCCCTTCCTGACCCTGTGGAGGATGGACAGTTGGAGATACGCTGGCCGGCTGGTTGGGTGTCACAGGCCGCTCGGCGTCAAGACTCCTCGTAGATCGAGCGTCATCGTCCAAGATGGAGGTTGTTGCTGATTGCCTTCCCCATCCTACGTTTTTGGCACGCACACTATCACGTCTGAGTGCGTCTTCGAGCATCTCGTTGTTTGCTTGGGCCATTGTAAGGTTGGACTTGCATAGTGTCAACTCCGTTTGAAGCTCTGTGTGGGTTTTGTAGTGCTCGATCAAAGAAGTGGACTGTCAGGGTAGATTGATTTTTTTTGTGTCAACAAAGACCAGACGACGGAACGAGGTCGATTGAGTATGCAGGAACGTACAAGCTCCTCGACCTTGGTTATCGTCCTACTCAAAGCCATCCTCAAGTCTTCCTCCTGA
This sequence comes from Thelephora ganbajun, assembly GCA_014904855.1. Classification (NCBI taxonomy): domain Eukaryota; kingdom Fungi; phylum Basidiomycota; class Agaricomycetes; order Thelephorales; family Thelephoraceae; genus Thelephora; species Thelephora ganbajun. The sequence goes on along the minus strand of MU117983.1, from coordinate 138,299 downwards.
CCTTGATCATGGACTCGCTTGAAGTCTCTTAGTTCGTCCCGCAATCCTGCCAGCTCGCCATTCTGGTACAGGCTGTCATCACGCGGCGGCGGGCGGTGGCGAGGACTATGTGCTGACGAGGTAGGAGAAAACTGGAACATGAAGGGATCGATAAAGTGTGTCGGGCGTTTGCCGTCTATTAGTTTGTTGGTATCGATCACGTTGGCCCAAGTGTTTCACCTACTAAAGAACTCACCATCGTCGGGACGTGTTTTGAGCAAGCTGTGGTCATGAGAAAGCGACCTCAGATGCCGGGTATTCTCGTTTTCCGTGAGATTTTGGCCCTTCCGAGTTATCGCACACGTCGGTACTGCCCCCCCACTGGTGTGCTAAATCGCCACACCTCAAGTCTCATTGAATACCCGCAGCAGCCTCGGGTTTCAAATTCATGTTCAGCCTTTGACCGACTCCGTTTTCCCACATCTACCTTCACCATGCACCGAGTAGACACCGCGCGCGTTTGATGGTTCCCGTATCGCTATAGGTTTTACCCAATCGCCGAAAATACCGCCTACGGGTTCCATTTCGCCCTTATATGCGCACCCTGCGAGTCTGAATAAGTTTCAGAACGGTCGGCTGCAGCGCGGGTGGTCTCCAAGGTAAGATCTAATCGGCAGTCACTCTCACTGAAACGCCCGAAGTGCGTATGATATCGATTAAGAGTGGGGTGTACTACCCAGACAATCTGTATCGAACCCAGTCAGACCAGTCAAGCAGCGGCACCAGCCACCAACACACGAGGATTCACCTTCCTCCCAACCCAGGGTGCGATCTGGTGAGGACATGTCTCCCGGCGTTGCCTTTGACCCGTCTGGTTCCGGGTCGAAATTGATCCGTGAGGCGCCAACCTGTTTTTTTTTTTCGGCGGAAACAGGTCAGGTTATGCAGTATGACCAAGTTACGGAGCACATCATTGCGACGCTCCACTTCCAAATGTCCGAGACCCGGTGTTCCTCACTTGACCACTCGCTCCGTAATCCTCGGGTGGTGTTAAGTGGAGGTGCGGCGGCTTGTTCGCTGGCAGGGCACAACGCAAATTACTTCCAGACTGGTTTATGCCCTCTCCCAACAAAAGACGCGACTGCTTCGCCGGTCCTTGTCGCGACCGGTGATCCACCCACGAACAACGGGTAGAGTCGTCTTTCCAAGTTCTCTCACGAACAGAGGTAGGATCAAACCTACAACGTGTGACTAGCTTATTTTGGTCTTTTGTGACATGAGGTCATTCTCGGGGCGCCTTTCAAGGTTTGCGTAACTGCGTTTTAAGATCATACGGTGTATTTACCTAGGGATTAGCACCGCAGAGTAGGCGTGATCAGGCGGCCAGCGGATATCGTAAACACGGTAAAGTGCAGCTAAGCCTCCAAGGGTGAGATCTATAAGACAGGTTTGTGCGGAAGGTAGCACAGACTCCACCAGACCGGGATTCCCGACACCCTCCTCCCGCTGCGACCCGAATCCTACCGATTCCAGTGTGCCAAAAATTTGGATCTGGACTCCCGGGATCGATTACGGCCTCCTCAGCTTCCGCGCCATCCTTCGTAAAGGTATAAAACCTACAGTTATCGCGACCTCGTCTCCCCCAGTCCCAACCGACCGACCTTCTAATCTCCCCTTCCTCTCCTACGCATAATCTTCGAAAACAACAATGGTTATCCACCAGATCACCCCCTACGTTACTCCCCATATCCACCACAAAATCTATGCCCAGGCGTTTGACTCTGAGGTTATTGCCAGCCGTAAGAGACCCCCTGTTCAATCTATGGCAATTCATCTCATTCACCGTTCTAGTCATCGGCAAGGAGCTTGAATTCTACTCCCAGGCTGGGTTTGATATGGACAAGATCCAACTGAAGCGCAACGCCCCTGTTTCTCTTCTCTACGAAGACGCCATCCGCAATGAGGGTGCCATTATCTCCTCTTCCGGTGCACTCATCAACTTCTCCGGCAAGAAGACCGGACGTAGCCCCAAGGACAAGCGTATCGTCTACGAGGAGACCTCTAAGGATGATATCTGGTGGGGACCTGTTAACATTAAAATGGACGAGCGTAAGTTGTCTCTTCGGCACGAACTCGATCATCTCCAAACGGGATTGACCACCTCCCAACAGACACTTTCGAGATCAACCGTGAGCGTGCTATCGACTACTTGAACACCAGGGACAACGTCTACGTCTTCGATGGTTATGCCGGGGTACGTGCCTCTCCCAGCCTTCTCACGAGATCCGTGAAACGTTGACCTTTTCAACCAACAGTGGGACCCCAAGTACCGGATCAAGGTCCGTGTCATTTGCGCCCGAGCTTATCATGCGCTTTTCATGGTACGTCTGCACTCGGCTCGCGATTTCCGATGCGACCTGTATGCTAAACACCGATCACAGAACAATATGTTGATCCGACCGACCGATGAGGAGCTCCTCGACTTTGGCGAACCAGACTTCACCATCTACAATGCCGGACAATTCCCTGCTAACCGATTCACCAAGGGTATGAGCTCTACCACCTCGGTCGAGATAAACTTTAAGCGCATGGAAATGGTTATCCTTGGTACCGAGTACGCGGGAGAGATGAAGAAGGGTGTCTTCTCCGTCATGCACTACCTACAACCCGTCAAGTTCGGACAACTCTCTCTCCACTCCTCTGCCAACGTCGGTGCTGAGAAGGGCGATGTCACTCTATTCTTCGGTCTCTCTGGAACCGGAAAGACCACCCTCTCTGCCGACCCCAACCGTCAGCTAATTGGTGACGATGAGCACGTCTGGTCAGATGAAGGTGTTTTCAACATCGAGGGCGGATGCTACGCCAAGTGCATCAACCTTTCTGCCGAGAAGGAACCCGAGATCTACAACGCCATCCGTTTTGGTTCCATTCTCGAGAACGTTGTCTATGACATCGTTTCTCGCAAGCCCGACTACGATGATATCAGCATCACCGAGAACACCCGTTGCGCTTACCCTATCGAGTTCATTCCGAACGCTCGCATTCCTTGCGTCGTCCAGAGCCAGCCTAAGAACATCATCATGCTCACCTGTGATGCTTTCGGCGTCCTCCCACCGGTCAGCAAGCTGTCTCCCGAGCAGGCTAGCTACCACTTCTTGGCTGGTTACACCTCGTAAGCCTTCACCCCCGCCTGTCTGGGTATGGGATCGACTAATATTCCTCGCAGGAAAACTCCTGGAACTGAGGACGGTGTTCTCGAACCCATCCCAACCTTCTCGACTTGCTACAGCGCTCCCTTCATTGTCCTCCACGTAAGCCGTTCGGACGCCCATGCGTCAAGTCCAACAACTCTAACAACTCTATTCCCCCTTTCAATAGCCTGGAAGGTACGCCGAGATGTTGGCCGAACGTATGGCTAAGCACGATGTCGATTGCTGGCTCGTCAACACTGGCTGGACTAGCGGCAAGTATGGAACCGGTTCTCGATGCCCGCTCAAATACACTCGTCGTATCATCGATGGCATCCATTCTGGTGAACTAGCCAAGGCCGAGTACGAGAACTTTGGTACCTTCAACCTGTCGATCCCCACCGCGTTGGAGGGTGTTCCACCGGAGTTGTTGAACCCGAGGAAGGCCTGGACCAACAAGGAAGGTCTCGAGAGGGAGATCAGGAAGCTCGCGGGAATGTTCCAAAAAGCGTTCGCTCTCTATGAGAAGGACGTCGAGGAGAAGGTCAGGTTAGCTGGACCTCAATTCTAGGAGAGTCATACTTCGCTTTCGGTCTCTCTTCCGGGCATTCGGGGGGTGGAAAGAGGAGTACCGTTACATCTCCACCATAGACCATCCGTCCTCTTTCATCCCCACCTCTGGTGGTATTATCGTGAATCAACCTATTCCGTTAAATAACTGTACTCATCTAGGACCGCTACGTACCCAAATCGACCGCTTCATGGAATCTTGTGTCCAGTATACCTGTTGCATATGTCAATCAAAACAGATTCTTCAAGCAGATGAACCTACTCGGTGATTTCGTCAGCACCACGAGAAACCGATCACATCTCCATCGAATACTCAGTTCTCCCCGAAGTTTGGGTCAACAACCCAAGGAAAACGTGGGCAAAGGCGTCGATGTAATGAAAAGCCATTCAGGCGTCATACTATGAGATTCATTCCCGATTATTTCTTCGTAGTCTCTTCGACGTCTGTTCGATGTCTTTTACCCGAAAGCTGTTCACCCTTCAACACAATCACGATTTGTTCAACAGGAACATAGTTTATTGCTCGTGGGACGGATGAGTGATATTGATCTAATCGCGAAAGAAACCGCCATGTCATGCTTTTATGCATTCCGGGCTAAGAAATAGGACACCACATAGTTTAGTCAAATAGTTCAACAAGCTGAAGCAGTAGAATCAAGACCCTTGTTCAAAACACCGAAACCTATGAACGCAAGGATCAGCGTCACTTCACTAAGTCTGTAAACCCATCAAAGACTTACTCTTCTCGTTATCATTCCCACTCTTCCAGGTTGAGTCTTCAGCCTCGAATGCGATGATATTGCTGCTCTTAGCAGCGCAGTTCAGGCTACGTAACGCAGTCTGCTCATTCGCGAGGGAAGTGACGGCTGCACCATTGTTTCCGCCTCGCGATGGCCATCCGCTCTCGGTGATAACAATATTTTTCACCGCAGCGTATGGCGCGCAGACCCTCTTGATGTTTGGAAGGACGACATTGGTAATGAAATTACCAGCGCCCGTGGCTTGCACGTTTCCATCGAAGAAGGCATGTGCGTTGACTGTGACACGATCGGCGTCGCACAAGACGGGGTTGTTCACCACATTGATCCAGGTGTGAACGGTCGAAACGGGACCTTTGTATCCGATGACGTTGTTGAGATACCCACGAACGTCCCAGACCTTTTGCATGATGTTCGAGGGAGTATCAGCGACTTCGTTTCCGATAGTCAGGCCATTGATGCAGCCCGTGCCGTATTTTTTAACGGCGTTGACGAACGCGCTAACTTCCTGGTCGGTCTGGATGAAATTGGAACGACTGAGCACCCCGCCCTCCCTTGGGTGAGGTAAGACTTACGCGTGAAGCGGAGTTGGCGATTGTCCCGTCTGTTTTTTTTACCGTCAGTAAACGGAAATCTGCGATCTGGCGAGGACAAACTTACCAACCCAGATACCAATGAGGACAGGGAGTCCATGCTTCTTGGCGGCGGCAGTGGCGAAGTCAAAAGTAGTGCCTGTGTAAAACGTGTTTATTCGAACTCTAAAGTTGAAGACGACACCACGCATACCACAATCGTTTCCATAAATTCTGAACCGCCTGTACCCGTTGTTCTTGGCGTTGGCAACGACGGAGTCCCACTCAGCTAATGGCAAGGTGGGTCAACCTTTGTCACTATTAGTATACAACGGGAGCCCACGAACCTGCGCTTCGACAGTGGCCGCCGGCATTGAAACTGGAGATGACAATACCGTAGAAGTTGTTGGCGGCGAGAGCGGAGTGGGCGAGCAGGAAGAGAGCAGCGAGGAAGCGCAGATGCATCGTGTAGATATTGAGGAGCTCGTATGGTGTACAGGAGAAGCGTAGGGATTGTAGGGGGTGAGTCCGCAACGAAGGGAAGGAGTTGGGGCGGTGGGCCGCGTTTGCAACACGTTATTTAAGGGTGCGTCGCTGGCCATCTGGTAGGCCGCCACCCACCATTAGGATGGGGTCGTATCACGCGACAACCAAACGGCGATTGACAGCCAAGAGCCTTAGAAGCTGCGTACCATGTTAAGCTAAATGGACGGGACCGAGTTAAGTACGATCCAGTGCCAGATTGGAGGGAGTCATACCACGTGGTCGATCGACGACCAAAGAGGCCTCGAGGTGTTAACGGGCGAACCGGTTTAAGCTACCCAAAGTGTAGAGGCGCAGCAGGAATCAATTTACAACCAGGCTGGTCCCCATGTACGCGATCATCGTACCGCCACGGGGTCAAGAAATTCGGGCCCTTTGGCGTGGCTTTCGCAATATACGAAGCGATCGCCCTCCTCGGATTTCGAACCTTGTGTCAGAGGTATCGAATCCACGTCAAGAGAATATCAGAGAACCCGAGCGCCTCGTCCCCCACGCGATGCGAGGATTTCGCCTGGGGATCGGAGTGAGAGGGGAGACAAGATGGGTTGGAACCTGGGAGAAAGAGGTTCTGAATGCGTTGGGGGATCTTTCATCTGATCATTCCTTCACGGATGTAGCGGTGCAAGAATCCGACTTTGAATTTGGGTGCTCGAGTATTCAGCGCCAACGCCGCGGAAAAATCCAGCTCCCCAGCATTATCCAGATGGCGCGCCTCGAGCGATCCAAACGCTCGTGTCGTATGTGAGTTTTCCAGAACAGAACAGAAGAATCCAATCGCGCCATGGTGGTCACGGACGAAGAGTTCGCTTGCAGGGAGCCATGATGTAAACCGGCTCGCTAGTGGTATAGCCACGCTTCCGCGGTTGTCAGGTGATGCATCCTCGATCCGGAGACTCACTCGCATTTTTGAAAACGTAAGGGCACCTTCGCGCATTACAGGCATAGATCAGAATAAAAGGATAGGTATTGTGTATTGCGCAAAGCATACAAACTATTCAGGCCACGGAGATGCCGTTTATCTCCATATTTGAACGACAAAAGTAGTGGTTTGGAGCCGGTCCTCAACGCTAACCCAAGGGTGGAACTCCCTACGGGCCTCCAAGCAGTGCCAAAACATTAGCCACTGCTTATTCGACCGTGAACATTATCGTTCCTTGCGGGTTGTCCGTGGGCGTGAGGGGGATAGCTGAGGTGTCGACGACGGTTTTCTTCCTATCTGTCCCAACAATATTTGAGCTGACTCAACGAAATCTGAGAGAAATGTGTCACGAGAACTGCCGCGCGCGCGTTTGCTGGTTACTGGCCGTCGGATACTTATCAACGCCTTTATGAGTACCAGTCTCGGATTAGGTCGGGCGCGATCAAGAACAGGACTCATTACCCTGCTACTTCGTTGACACCAATGAGAAGCGTAGTTTTGTCGCCGTGGACTATGTGGAGGTCAGTGCCGTGAATGGATCAAATAGGAATATGAGCACGCACTCCTGCAACAACCTCGGTCATAAGCCGGGATCAGGACCAAATCCACCACGGGATGCAGCACCAGTAGCTATGTGTATCGTAGTTGCGAACCCGCTGGGGTAGTCACGGACACAAAGGCAAGCTGTCACTTGAATCTGTATATGATCTTGTCAGAAATGCCTACAGGGATATCTATAAAAATGTCGTTTTGATCTGATCTTCCCGCAACGGGCGAAAGGCAAACCACAGGTCCCAGAACAACTGCACGATGGAGAGAAGGGGGTTCGGGGGTGAGTTGCTGGCGCCCCCGCGGCACAGGAAATGGGAGCAACCGGATCCTGCGTGGCCGGAAGAATGGTGGAATATACAGATCCCGTAAACCAAGTTCTGACCGTGTAGTTTTTCCTGCCACGATTGGAATCTTCCGCGAGCCCCATGACACCAGTGCGGGTAAACGGGCGACGATAGTCAGTCTTGTAGGTCTGCGTTTCCGTTGCAACTGGGACAACTCATATGAGTCACCAGACCAGAAGATCAGACTGCCTTCCGGAGCCAAAAATCCAGAGTTTTATCAGCAGATAGGCACGAAAGCATAGATAGCAGCCAATAACCTCTGCCAGTTCCCATGTCAAGTCCAGTGGTATAAGCTTCGGTACCGGAACAAAGTCGGGCACGATTCTGGACCAGAATGGATAGCAGAGTGAACGCGCCGGTATTCGACTATCCCATTGGTGTCGGACTCGGAGGGAGGCGGACCGGAAACGTGACACCATCGCGAGCATTATTACAGTCGTTCCCACGAACACGTGAATAAACTAGCAGATTAAGGTTCAAACGTGCCCAGCCACTCCTCAAGACCTCTCATACCTCCGTCAAGGCGTAATCCTCAAGAACAACAATGGGCTGTAAGTATCATCTGCAACGAATATTCCTTCCTCCTACTCACACAGTACCTCTCTGCGTTTTCAGCCAACAAACCCCGTGGTCTCCAAGCAGCTCGTAAGCTCCGCACCGATCGTCGCCTGAACCGATGGGTCTGTCATTATCTCGCTCGATACCGGGTATCCTTGGATTAATTGCGGTGATGCTGTCCCGAATTTACAGGCGGATAAGACGTATAAAAAGCGTGCCTTGGGAAACGTCTACAAGACATCACCAACTGGAGGATCGTCCCATGCTAAGGGCATCGTTCTCGAGAAGGTTGGAGTCGAAGCCAAGCAACCAAACTCTGCCATCCGGAAATGCGTCCGCGTTCAACTGATTAAGAACGGCAAAAAGGTTACCGCTTTCGTGCCCGTAAGTTGTGGTCGTTAATCCCTTTGGGCGCCTTGAGTTGACTGCAGTGTAGAACGATGGTTGCCTGAACTTCGTCGACGAGAACGACGAAGTCCTGATTTCTGGTTTCGGCCGTAGTGGCAAGGCTAAGGGTGATATTCCGGGTGTTCGATTTAAGGTCGTGAAGGTATCCGGAGTGGGTCTTCTTGCCCTCTGGAAGGAGAAGAAGGTAAAAATGCCTGACCGTGGGGTTGTGGTCTGTCACTGACGCGTCTTTCTACACAGGAAAAGCCAAGGTCATAAGTTACATTTACCAACTCATTTGGCCTAGGACTTCATTACCATGCTGTCCTGTTGTATGCACGCTCGCCACACTCAATGCCGTAATCATGATGAAAACACAATACGGAAGATGAGATGTCCATAGTCAAATTGTGCGAGAAATATCAAGAATGGTAGTGGGAGCCCGAGGGCAAGCTGTAGTAATTACATACAATCGTGCAGGGGGGGGTGTAATGTAAACCGTATTAAGGCGTGAAGGAATTAGGTAGAACTATCATTTCATGCTCGAGCATAAGTCAACAGGAATACCTTGGCTAGTAAGGTATCTCGTCAGATCCTTTATAAGTTGGATCTGTTCTTCGACCGTGAGCCCACTGACGACGGTCTGGAGAACAGAGCCGACTGTCACTCTGTTTTCGCGGATCAAACTGCTGTAATAGACGTAGGTGAAAACGCCCATCAAGAATCTGCAACGTTGTCAGTGAAAACGGGAATGTGAAGCGTGAAGTATCAAACGCACTGGCAGTCCATTCGATCAGTCATTCCCCCATGTCCAGGAATACTGTGACCAAAATCCTTGATGTTGAAGGCACGCTTAAATCCGGAGGCGAAAAAGCCACCGAATGGAGCGACAAGAGACGCAAAAATGCCCATGACGAGGACATGGAAGTGGTAGGATGTATATGGGAGCGTCGAGATGTTTCGCCCAAGCTGCGAGGCACAGAGTTCAGTTACTAAAACGAGGATCGCAGGGGGCGGAAGCGTACTAGGCCTGACAAGGAGACCCTGAGGGGGGCCCAGATTTCCCACTCCCTCCAAATGAAGACCGGGTTCGGGTCGCATTTGATGTCACTCCAGGCGTTCACGCCAAGGTCCTTGACAGGACAAATCATATACTGCCACCGCATGAACAGTGTCCCCCAGATAATGGCAAAGAGCATGGTGCTGAAGAAGGCACCAACGAAACCTTCAACAGTCTTTTTGGGCGAGAGCTTGATGAGAGGTGTGCGACCAATGGTGATACCCCAAACATAGGCGAAGACGTCATTACAGATGACCAGAGAGGCGGGAACCCAGAACCAGATGAGACCCTCGAGAATGTTGTTGATGATGAAATGGCTTGGTGAAGGTCAGAACTCACATAAACAGTTCGATGAGAAATAACTTACCCCGAGACAACAATGAGCATTAAACTCATGTGTACCCAACCGAAGAGTCCAAACTGCCTGCGAAGGTAACCCTTCTTCAACGACATGACGAATCCGACAAATCCGATAATGTATAGGGTAAAGCTGATGATCCGATGATTTGTAGCGAAAGGCATGAGTTGTGCATCAGCAAAGACAACGTGCTAAGCGAATAGTGATTAGATAGGAATGGAGATTATTGGATGATCTCATACCTTGAAGTAGTAGATAATGCTTTCTCCGTAAAGGTAGTAGTTGGTGACCGCAAAGAAGTACCAGTTGAGGGTCTTACTCCAGGGATCTTTCTCTCGGGGTGACTCCTCTCCGTCGATAGTCTTGATGGAAAAGAGGGCAGTAACTTCGCGATAAACAGCCGTTTGACAGAGCATAACGAGCAGAATCATGTACCCGTGACCGAGTAAGAGCAGTGCTACAAAAGGGCATGAATGGGAATCACATGCAAGGGGGTGGTGACGTACCGAGGAAGCCGCCAATCATAATAAATGTCCATAATGTTCGAGTGAGGATGTTCTGACGTTTTTTCTCCGGGTTATCAGACTGTGCCGGAGCAGCCGTTGCAGCAGGCTGTGGGGCCAATTGCTGAGGGGGGACGACAAGGATTTTGGGCTGGTGTACTAAAGGGGTAGGCTGTGTCGCTGGACGATCCTCCTTGGCCTCGCGTTGGTTTGGCTCAGGGATCGGCGGCGCTGCTACAGGTTCTGGTTTCGGTTCTGGATGGTGGACGTGACCGTTCGTAGTTACCAGATGATCAGCGTCTGGAAGGGGTGCATCGTCGACAGAAGGGCTATCAGTCTCTGAAAATTCAAGAGGATGCTCGAGTGTGCCGAGGAGAGGAGAATGACTGGGTTGTGAGGAACTGGCGGAGGCTTCGCGTCGTAACTTTGCCGCAGCACGTTCCTGTTGCTTTTTTTCGAGACGGGCAGCCCGGGCAGCCTTCCTGAGGGCTGTTTTTGAGGGTTTTTGTGGTTGGGTTCTAGATGAGACATGTGGTGAGCAGACAACATGATAGGGTCATAGGTGGCTGCTACTCACTCGGTTGGTGAGGGTTCGACGACTTCGAGTTCCTCCTCGGACTCTGGCTCCTCGACGTCAAGAGCCGCAAAGGATGTACGAGAAATGATTGAGCCCTTTGGCTGGAGTGTGGCCATGGCGGTGAGTGACCAAGGTGAGCTTGTCGGTTCGCGGTATGATGATGAGCTGGTGTGGTTCCCCAGGTCAGGTGACCACGCGATCGGACTGGAATGACTCTGATCAACCTTTGTTCGCCTTACAAGAAGTGGATCTTCCATGGCCCATTCCCAACTGCCCTCGTTCTCCAACCACCACCACCACCACCTCGCCTCCGCCACACACGACTATGGCTGTCGCTCTCGCTGAGTTCCCCGTCCCCGCCCCCGCCCTCGCAAATATCTGCGCCACCCGCCCCCAAATCTCCACACGGCCCCTTAGGCCGTCCGAATATTACCCTCCAGGAACATCTCGAACCTCGAAAATCCGGACAGGTACGTGAAAATAGCCATATCATCTACCCGTTCCCAACTTATTTGGAGTTTAGACGTTGATGCCGATCGGATTTACAACGCGACAGCCGTGCAACACACACACATCCTTCAACAACTCGAGGAAGCAGAGAAGAACGCACGCGATGCCCTCTTCACCCTTGAGATGATGGAAATGGAGCTTGCTCGCGAAACTTCCGCAATCAAGTCCACTCTCTCCTACCTCTCTGAACTCCTTCCCTCGCACGAGTTCGAGGAAATGTGCGACTTTGCGTTTGACCAGAGCAAGAAGGATTGGGAAAACGAGTGGAAACGCGAATGGGTAGAGGACGGTACCGAGAAGGGCAAGTTTATCGATCGCCCCAGAGACCCACCGAAAAAGAGACGACCCGACCCCTCGCCCTCTCCGCCTACTCCTCACGTACCATCGTCGCCATTACCACCATCGTCTCCTCCCCCTCCCACACCCCCTGTCAATACGCAGGACCGCCTTCCTCCCCGTACTAGTCCTGTTCGCATCAACGGAGTCCCTTTGAACAAATGGAAATGGCCGACTCGTCCTCGCTCCCCTCTCCCACCGGATGGATTCAGAGCCCCATGGGGATTTGTCGATAAATTCGGGTCCACGAGGTACAGGCCAACCCCAGCAGAGCCTTTAGCCGGTCCATCTCAACCACAGCAATCTCGTCGACTCAAACGTGATAGGCGACGAGTAGAAATGCACCAAGACGGAACGCTCGTTCTCGTTGATCCCACGGAGGATATTGAAGCTCAACGTCGTGAAATCATGCAGCAGATTCGGTTCCAAGCCCAGCGAAAGCTCCCTGCTGAGGCCGAGATTTCATTGGGGAAGATCGTCCAGACGGGGTATACCGACCGCACTCAAGACCCACCTGTCACCTGGTTCAGGGTATTCGAGGATGAGGGACCTCTCTCAAGTGACCTCACGAACCCGTTCGCCCAGGATGATCACATTCCTCCGACGTACCTGGAACTGCATTCGACTCGTTCAGGACAGGCCGAGAGTGAACAGGAACCCGAGTCGGAGGGTAATTCTCACGTGCAGGACAACCAGCAATAACGACCTTCAACACGTGTCGGTGTTCGCCTCCTTGATATCATCCTGCCTTTTGGAACCATCTGGGGTTCCCGACTCATCCAATCTCCGAGCCCAGGCTCGGCCATTTACCCCTCACCAGCGGCCCCCCTTCCACACTTCCCGCACTATCCGCATTCCTCCTCCCATCCGCATCGCCTGTTTCTCGAACTTCTAGTACATTTCCGATGTTGAAATCCAATATGTGCACCAATACATTACGTGATCTGACCAACGTTTTCCTCCATTTCAAAACAACGATCGAAAGGTGCGGCCACGTTCATCAGAAAGTTGAGAAGCGTTCCACAAGCAAATTAAGGGAACGGTTCCGACAGCTCGGACGTGGTTGGCAACGCAGTGCGCTTCGTGACCCTGAGGGGGCGTTGTGGGTCTGGCATTTTCGCCATAAGTCGTCACTGTAATGTTCATATGTCTGGATGATACTTTCCCCCCCCCTCCCCTCGCTGTCCGCTATACGCGCCACAAGGAAAGGCACAATCTGTTGCAGGTTCGGGTAACGAGGCAGACATGTGGTAGGTGTCAGCGTCAAAGTATACGTATCACGGATGGAAATGAGGAATCGCCGAACCTAGCCAATTCCAATACCCGTAAATACCACCACTAACGCGATACGGGAACGTATGGATGGGCATGTTGCACCCCCACTCGCAGCCCAGAATTGAAAACCTAATCCGTTAAGCCGTCCCCAATTTTGTTTAGGCGCAGCTTATTACGCTCATCCCCTGGCGGGAACGATCCCGAGGCACACATTTCACGCGTCTCGCGTGCAATCTCCGATAATTGTGACCGGTAAGGTTGCAAGAGGATATGAAATTTGCGATAAGAAATTACGCGAACACATTGAACATCGTGGCTTCTATGGGGGTAAGTATGTAGTTCATCTAATATTCCATTCATTCACCGATGTAGTCCAGCCGGAGTCCAGCCAACCCGATTGATAACAAGATATTATGTCGCGCAAAAATATACAGACCCCCGGAATTACTTTAAAGCACCGCAAGAGGCATTGGGACCGTCCGATCTGAAATGATACGAAGCATGGGCGTGGGCATGGGCTGTGAGATCACCTAGAACTTCCAGTCGGACCCCGCCTCGAGGGCCCATGGGACTGATACGTAAAAGGAAAGGGGATCAGCGGGAAATTTTCGCGGAAAGGTTAAGGAGGAATTGGAGAACGGGAGTGAAAAGGAGAGCTTAGAAAGAAAGTTGATAACATAGCAGGGAACGTGGATCATCGGTTGGACCGGTCGGGTGATGAGAAGGAGGGGAATGGGATGAGTCGGTGTTTGTAGAGGAGCAGATGGAGCGGATTGATAATTGAAAAGTGGGAAAACGTACACTTTTGTAACAGTGTCTTTGAAAAGAGCTTCTCCACCGGTACGTCAAACTTCTTGCACCACGCGACAGTTATCCTATCAGTCACAACGTGGGAAATGGTCAGTGAAAGCGGGTCATATAAGCAGTGTGACACGAGGCATGACGTTGTCATTCCTCGTGCCATGCCAAATGCTGGGACAGCTGTTGCCTCACCTGGGGTCCAAGTAGTTGATTTTACTGTCCATGAAAACGGGATCAGCAAAATAGGGTCCATACGGAACAAGCGTGAAGAGAAGGATGAGCCGACCTCGTTCCCAAAGCGATCTCCTTACCGGCTTCACGGTCCACCATCTGAAGCTTAGCGGTGTTAATCCTCTCATCAAGTTTATCAATCGCCTCCTCAATCTTCTCGGCTGGCCTCTCTCGCTTGAGGGAAGCCTTACCCGTCCCACGTTCCTTCGCCAACCTCTCGAACTCTGTGTCAATCTCTTCGAGTCTCTCTTGAAGAACGCAATCGTCCTGAGGCTTCTTGTCATCCGCGACGAGCCTCTCATTCTCTTTGGCAAACTTCTTCTCGGCTTTTTCCTTCTCTTTCTCATTCATCTTCTCTTCGATCTCAACGACGGCCTCTTCGTCAATGTCCGATTCATCCTCGGCGTACTTCTTGTTTTTCTTGTACTTCCTGTCGATCCCGAACAGGACGTGTCGCAGCTTCATTCTCTCATACTTGAGTTGACGGACCTAAGATTTGCGAACCGCTAGTGAGAATCAAATGGATGGATGCTGGTTTGTACGGACGTACTTTGTCACCCATGCGTGTCATAGACTGCTCGTGGGTCTTTGGTACAGTGCGTTGATGGTTACAGAGGACGGCGACCATTCGGTTGGCTTCGTTGTATGCGTTGAGTTTCTCCTGGACGGTTCCGTTGTGAGGTGTCTTCTCGTCAAGCTGAATCTGGAAGGTCTGCGAAGCGTTGAAGGTACGGAAAACTTTGGCAGTGAGTCCCTTCATGTATCCGTTGAGATGGGCATTCAATTTGGAGGTCTATTGGAAGTGGGCGACGGAACTCAAATTCTAGAAATTCATGAACAGGCGAAATGAACACCCACATGGACACGATCGAGTAGAGCATCTTCATCCGTCTTGTTCTGCTTGAAAATCCTCATGTTCTTGAACACTTGAGGATCGACTTCGACTTGTTTGAAGTACCTGATCGAGTCTTTACCCAGGAAGTCAAAGCTAAGAATGTTGGGAGGCTGCAACGTGACGTGTTCACAACGGAGCGAGCAACAGCCGACGGTATCGGCCTCGTCTTCACCCTTCTCATTACCAGCTCGAAGAGCGAGAACATCGATGAGGTACATGGCCGTGGCTCGCTGCCTATCTGCCATTTGCTTTGACTTCAGGTCTTCCCGGTAATCCGCCCGGATCCGATCGACATAGTTCTGCGATGCGAACGTGAGAAAGCGATCGGGTATCAACTAATATCTCACTATACCTTCAGCTCGCGCGCCTTTTCAAACTTGGACATATCACTCTGCCCCTTGAGAGAACTACCGGCGGCGAGGAAAACATACTTGTGGTTCTGATTGACATTCTCGACCCAATTGGCAAGCCAGGTGACCGTATTGTCGTGAATCACTTGTTTCCATGTTCCAGGGACATTGGGTTCAGGGATAACCTCGTGTGGACCGATGTTGATTGTAACATCCTCAGGACGGACGCGTTTCTACGAGCGGAGACGTCAGATGGCGGAATGTAAGATTGGATGTGGGGAGACCTTGAGGGATCCTTTCTTAGGATGTTCGCCTCGACCTCTGAACAGACCAGGAGGTTCAATGCGGAAGTTTCCAACCTTCTCCTTGCGAGCATCAAGGAAGCAGTGAGCGTAAGGAGCCTCGAGCTCATCCTTTGCCTTCTTGAGCTCCTTCTTCTCCGCAGCGCTCAGGGCCTTCTTCTTTGCTTTTTCCGCCTCAAAATACTCGAACATAGGGCGGAAGTCACAAAGAGCGAATTCCTTAATCTTGGTTCCGTCCAGCTGCGCAGGAGTAAATTTGCAGTCCAGAAAACAAAGAGACAAAGAAACAGACTGGGGGATAGCGTTTCAGGACCTCGAGCCAATCCCTGAAGAAGTTCTTGTTGAAGACTGCATCCTCGGCGTGGGGCGTCTCTAGCAATGCGCCATAAAATCCAGCCACCTCCTCAGCCTCCTCGGGCAGATTGACAGGCTTGCCTGTGTGCAACACTTAACGACTGGCGAATGAAGGGAGACAACAGAAAGCTTATACCATCGTATTTCATCTTAACGTGCGACGGAAGAGGTTCGTAGGGTGGGGGGAAGTACACGCCATTATGCTGCAACGTCTGCCACTTCTGCGTACCATCTCCAGCAGGATTCTCGTTGTCCCACCATCGATGAATATCTTCGTCTTCCTCATCTTCCTTCTTTGCCTTCTTGCCCTTCTTAGGGGTCTCCTCTCCGCTATCACCCTCTTTCTTCGTTTTGGAACCCTTCTTCTTGGGTTTGGACACCTCGGCATCGGATCCTTCATCCTTCTTGGTGGCCTTGCCACGTGCCTTGGTAGCGGCAACAGGCTTCTTGACCAAAGGCGCGTCATCGTCGTCCTCGGATTCTACCTTGACCTTTCGTTTGCCTCGGGTAGAAGATTTCTTGGGTGACACGAGAGGTTTGTCGTCTTCGTGCATCTCTGATTCTTCAGCAGCATTGGCGTTAGAATCATGTACCTTGGCCTTTTTCTTTGGGGGTTTCCTGGCAGCACGTTTCTTGGGCACGAGCGGTTGATCGTCATCGTCCCCATCCGAGTCAACGCGTTTAGCGGGTGCCTTCGCACCCTTGGCCCTGGGCTTGCCGTTGGCAGCCACGGTGGGGGTGGAACGGGACGAACCATCCGTATGTGCAGCAGAAGTCCTTTGTTGGGAAGACGAAACCAAAGGAACGTCGTCATCACTCGAGGAATTATCGTGGATAACCTTCTTCCGCTTCCGAGATGGGGTAGTAAGGGTCTGAGACTAGGCACGATGTTTGCCACAACAACCCATTTTAGCCACACACAAGAAATCGGAAGAAATTTGGGTCACATACAAGAGGTACATCATCGTCTTCGCTCATGGGGGTATCTTCGTCCTTGTAGTGGGCCCCGTTGCCGTTAGTCTTGGGAAACCCATTAGTGGCACTATGATTGAGACCGTCTTCTTCGCTCAGCGGCGACAATTGGTGAGACATCCGAGAGAATAAAAACCGGAGAAATAGGAAGAGTCGCGAGGATGGTGAGGAGGAGAACTGAGGGACACAACGTGCGCCAGCGAGGTGGGGGGAACAGCGGGTGTGGGTGGAACACAAATGAACCCAAGTTTCCGATCGACCTGCCCTAAACCCAAGGGGAACGTGACCCGTCGCTCGTCTTCAACCCGAAGTCCTCCCTCACGTTTCAGCCACAACAAATACTCGTCCACGGTCGGTCATCTTGGTAGTTTTGGGGGTGGTGATTACTTAGCGGCTCTGTTGTTTGGTAGATGTCCAACCCACCCCCATTGTACAGGGATCCATGGGCAAAGCGCGAGGCGTGGCGTAGACACCCCGTTTTCTCCAACCGCGCTATGTTTCGCAACATCTTCCCTGGGTTTGGAATCGCCGTCGCCGCATTTTCGGTCTATGTCGTCGCAGAAAACGTCCTCCAATCTGACAAATCTCACCACGCACCAAAGCATTGAGCTTGCCCCAGGGTATGCTTTAAGGTTTCCTGTCATCAGCCCTTGCCGGCTCATCCCGTTCCTCCCTTTCCAATAGAAGCGGCCGGGGCCACTGGAAACAACTTGGTCTCCAATTTCAGGGAGCTAGACCCTACGTTTCCGACCGCTTGTTGGCCTCGTGTGATTACCGAATGGTGTAATGTCATACTGTCCGAGCCCCCAAACGTCCTTATAACAACTCGGTTCCGACTGGTCCACGATTTTAGCACCCTCACAGTAGCGGTAGTCATGCGCAATCTATAGTCACGTGTTGAGATAAAGGTTTGCTCCGCTCTTCCATAGTGTCATGATACCAGTGGTATGGCACTGGTCCTTCTCGCTGGTTGTGGGTCAACCAACACGAATCTACGAGCTATTCTCATGAATCAGCAACCCCCTTGATTAAATGTGGATTTTTTTCTGATATGAATGATCTCGTGGGCGGCTTTCGATGTTTCGTAACTTGGAGGAGAACCCCAGAGGTGCCAGCAACCAAGCTGCGTTTGAAAGGTGGGTACTGGGAACTCGTGGCTGTAATCCAGGAGCTAGAACCATGCCTTTTGGTTCCGACACTTGACAGGTTGGCCAGGGGGCAATCCACAGGAGTACCTGACAGGGCACGACGTTGATTATTGGGATACACAAGGTGAAATATTGTAAAACACGCTAAAAGCTTAGAGGTTGGGTGGGAGTCTCCGGCGCCTGGGGGAATTCGGGGAGGGAATATCAAAGGGTGAATGGAGGTGATAGCGAACAGATGGGAACTAGGGGTAGATCACCCAGGCGGCGACCGAGGTGCATCATGCCGGCACTGGTGTACACGTTCTGTCAACGTACCACAGATCCCACCTCGACCTGCCATTTGGGGAACAAGTTAACAATCTAACTGGACCCAACACCACCAAGGAGAAACATCCCTCTGTATTTTTTCCCTTTTTTTTTCTACCCATGTTTACCGGTGAACATAACCAACAGTAACCAGGGTGATGGCAAAATGAAAAGGTGCGACCGATCCGGGTACTATCCAGGGTTGTGGGATCTGCGCCCTTCATCATTCAACTTGGACCGTCTTACATGTAACGGATGGAATATGGGTTTGCCGACTGCTTCCACTCACTTAGACGCCACGTGGAGGGGGGAGAAGTCGGCAGAACCGGGATCAAAGGCACTATTACAGATATTATAGATTCTCTTCCCAGGCGCCTCCAATCGTAATCACCAGGGCTTCGTGCAACCGCAACGACTTCGCCTGTTCAGTCCCTCCCTCCGATCATTATCTCCCCTGCCACATGCATTCTATAAAGTATTTCGGTATTTTCCTCTCATTTTCCCTGTCGGTGCCCCTCCCTCCCGTCCCTCCCTCCTTCTCGTACATATTGTCATGTCCTTCACGAAAGCGACGACCCTCATCCTCGACCTTGGTGATGTACTCTTCTCCTGGTCCTCCCACACGGAGACCTCCATTCCCCCCCGAACACTCAAGGCTATCCTCGCCTCTCCCACTTGGGCCGACTACGAGTGCGGTCTTATCTCTCAGCAGGACTGTTACGACCGCATTTCGAACGAATTCCACATCCCCCCTTCCGAGATCGCAAAAGCCTTTAACCAGGCGCGCGACTCTCTCGAATCAAATGACGAGATACTTGATTTCGTTCGCGAACTCAAGTACCAGTCTGATGATCAACTTCGAGTGTATGCCATGTCGAACATTTCGCGTCCCGATCACGACTATCTCAGGACTAAGCCAGTTGACTGGTCGCTGTTCGACAAAGTCTACACTTCCGCCGACGCTGGCGAACGGAAGCCCAACCTCGGGTTCTATAGATACGTCCTTGACGATACCGCCGCCGACCCCCGCTCGGTCGTATTTGTCGACGACAAACCTGAGAATGTCCTGTCGGCCCGTTCGTTTGGCATGCGTGGTATAGTCTTTGACGATCAGAAACGCGCTCTCCAAGCCATCCGTAACGCCATCGAGGATCCCGTTCAGCGCGCCAGATCCTATCTGCAGAGTAACGCAAAGCTGCTTTTTTCTGTCACCTCCAACGGTGTTGTTCTCAAGGAGAACTTTGCTCAATTGCTCATGTTGGAAGCCACCTGCGACCCGTAAGCACTTTACCTCTTCGTCCTTTTTTTGTTTTTATTTTTAAATCGTCGTACTCACCGGTAGTGTTTCATCAGAAACCTCGTCTCCCTGGTCGAGCACGAACGCGAATGGAATTTCTTCCAGGGAAAGCCCGTTCTCACCACCGAGGTTTTTCCTTGCGATTTGGACACCACCTCCATCGCTCTGACCGTCACTGGTCGTTCGAAGGAGGTCATCTCCTCCGTGATGGACGAGATGCTCAACTACGTCGACAAAGACGGGATCATTCAAGTAAGTCACTGCCTCAATTTTACTTAATTCGTTCGTTCGTTCTCGACGCCCGTCAACCATCATTTCGCTCGCTTCGCCAGACATATTTTGATCACAGGAGACTGCGTTTCGACCCAGTCGTCTGCGTAAACGTCCTCACCCTCTTCCACGCCAACGGCCGCGGCGACGAACTCCACCGCACTTTCGCTTGGGTCCAAGAAGTCCTGATCAATAGAGGGTATATCGATGGCACTCGTTACTACGCCACTCCGGAATCCTTCCTATTCTTCATGGCTCGTCTCCTCGAGCAGATCAAAGGCACTAAAGCCGATCTTTCCCTTCGCTATATCTTCCGTGAGCGCGTTCAAGAGAGGATAGGATCCGAGGGTGATGCTCTGGCCCTCGCTATGCGCATCCTTGCTTGCGCCTCTGTCGGAATTCGGGATGAAATGGACCTTCGCACCCTTCTTTCCCTTCAACAAGAAGACGGCGGTTGGGAAGCTGGTTGGCTATACAAATACGGTTCCTCTGGGACCACCATCGGCAACCGTGGTTTGACCACGGCTCTTGCGATCAATGCCATCGAGGCTCTCAATCACCTGCCCCAGACCCCCTTATATCAGCCACAACTCCCCGTCCTCAAAAGCTACCGGATTTCTATCGTATCCCCCGTTTCTCCCGTTGCGGGAGATCGCCCCCAGTCTCGTGCCAAGGATAAAAACCGCCATAAGCGGAGCTCATCTGCTAGCGAGTGGGCCCATTCGTTACGGAAGCGTTTCCATTGGCCTTGGGTGAATCTTGTAACAAGGGTCGTCCACCACTAGTTTCCCTTTCCTGCGTATCCTTTTTCTCTTGTTCTCTTTTTGCTCACGAAGGATCCTCGTTGACCTTGACTAGCTGCTTCGCTACGTGTATGTATCACCATGTTATGTACATTACTCCCTCGATCCCCATTAACACCTCTCATTGCCCATTTCCTCCATGTTTTCTCATACTCTCACCCTGCACTTTGGCGTTGACGTCTGCTTTCCCAAGCCTTCCCCTCAATTGCTTAGTAAATACATCCCTCCCGCACCAATGGTCGAGATACTACTCTTATCGTCATTCCTCCGAGCTGTCTAATTGCTTTCTTCCAGACGCAGTACATTCCATTGCACTCTACGCTTGGTACCATTGTGTTCTATATCTCAACCCCGTAGATGACGCATATATACCGCGTTGTTTGTTTCCTCGACAAACGTGTACCCGAGCTGCTTCAAGATATCGTCGAATTCGCCATCATCTTCAGGTGGAACTTGAATCCCAGCAAGAACCTTCCCAATATCTGAAAGTCGCGTGGGGTCAGTGGAACAAAGGCGTCCCTGGGTGGAAGGCGAAATTTTGCTTACCGGCACCATGGTTCCGATAATGGAACAACGAGATGTTCCATTTCGTTTGCATACCCAACAGAAACTTCCTGAGCGCCCCTGGTCTTTCGGGGAATTCTGTGTTCATGATAATTGAGTTGGGGCCATATAATAGGTGTCGTCCTCCCCGACGTAGAAGGGAGGTCGGTTGAAAGTAGTGACACATACCAAACCTGAACAGTCTCTCGTTTTCCACCCTTTGCGCACCGCCGATCATGTATCGGCTGTGACTCTTCGCCATCTCATCATCACTTATGTCATAGCCCTTCATCCCCTGCTTTTCTAAGGTCGATAGGAGCTCGGAAACTTCTTGCTTCCTTGAGCTTGTGGCAAGTTTGAATGACAGGTACACCCGAGCGATATCGGGCGAGTTGTACCGGTAGATGAACTCAGTCGTCGCCCTCGGATGTATCGCAGTGTGTAACTCAATAAAACTGCATTAGGAGTTCTTGTTGTCAGTTCATTGGCCCAAGGTGGAATGAAGAATAAATCCGATCAGACTAACCTCCCAGGCCTTTCGGGGATTTCCACGCTCAGTAGCGCCTCGCGTCCCTCGCCGAGTTCAGCACGTTCTGCGACGAAACGCAGTCGATCGAAGTTCATGTTCGCGCCGCTGATTACAACAACGAACCGCTTTCCGGCCCCGACCAGATTGTTGTCGGTGATGTAACGCTTCAGACATGCGAGGCTGACTGCGCCGGCCGGTTCGGTTATGGATCGAGTTTCTATCAGGAAAAGGGAAAAGCCAGGGCGTCAACGTACTGAATTGATGAACCGATGAGGAGGGCCATAGTCGCAACCGACAAACCTTCAAAAACGTCTTTGATGGCGGCACACAGTTCGTCTGTGTTCGCTTTTACGACTCCATCAAGAAGTGCTTTACAAATCCTGAATGGCTCTTCTCCGACGATTTTGACCGCAGTTCCATCAGCAAAGGGTCCAACCTCATTGAGCGTAACACGCTCGCCATTCTGCAGACTCTTGTCCATCGCATCTCCATCTACAGTCTCCGCGCCAATGATCTGAGTGCGAGGGCTGCCGATTCGTTTTATGTATTCCGCGATTCCAGCGATCAAGCCCCCGCCTCCGACAGCTGCGAACACAGCGTCAAGGGACTCCGAATCGGGTATTTGTTTCAATATCTCCATGCCAATAGTCCCCTGACCGGCGATGACGAGAGGGTCATCGTATGGCGGGACAAACGCCAAACTGTGAAGAGCAGCAAGTCGAATGCACTCCGCCTTTGCTTCATCAAAGTCATCTCCGTGCAGCACGACTTTTGCTCCCAATCGCGAGGCGTTACGGACTTTGATCGTCGGTGTTCCCTCTGGCATGACAATCGTACAGGGTATTCCCAGCTTTGCACCGGACATCGCGACACCCTGGGCATGATTTCCTGTAAACACAACGATCCGAGGTCAACGGCTTCCAACGACCGACGCTACAACGCATACGCACTAACCGGCACTACAGGTTATGACACCTTTCCACCGCTCGTCCTCTGAGAGACTCGCCATGAAGTTGTATGCGCCCCGGATCTTGAAACTGAAAACCTCATGAAGATCTTCACGTTTGAGGTAGATCTGGTTGCCGAATTTCGTGCTTAAACCCTCTGCGAAGACCAGAGGTGTCTCCTTGACGATGTCGTAGACTTTTGAGGCTAAGATGAGGCGCAGATAGTCAGGCTCCCCGGACGGGAGGACGCAGTGTTTCGGTAGCCGGGGGAAAGTCAGAGGGTCTGGGGCGTGCGAGGCGTACTCAATGGTCACTGAGGAAATCATGGGTCCTGTCGAACCCACGAACCTGGTGCAAGTCGCTTTTTATGCCCTGAAGGGACTGAAGTAACCAGCGTAAATTTTGTGTGAGTCTCTGAATTGGTCAGAGTCAGAGATTAGTCGCGTCGGTAAAACCGTTATAAGCGGCTATTGGTTGACCCCTCAAATCTTTTGTAGTCTCGCTACAAAATTTCCTTACCAGATTTATTATAGCATTAGAGTACTTTTGCATAAACTCCGTTTGAGCCTAGGTCACACCATGGTTCAGTAATATCCGACGGACCGATCGCGAAAAACTCGTTCTCTCTTTCGCACCGTCATGGCCAATGTCCCCCCAATGGGTCCCCCGCCCTCGCCGAAGGAACCAAGACGATCAGGGAGACGTTCAGTACCGTCACACTCGTCCAGTAAATCTCCAGCCCCCTCCCCACACCCGGAATCTGCTCCCCGCTTGAAAGAGAACCGACCTACGCTCCCCTCATCCTCTTCGTCGCGATCCAAACGTTCCAAACAAGAGGAAATCGATGAATCTTTTGAAGATATGTCAAAGCCACCCACGAATCACCAAAACAATGGCCGCAACAAGCGCAAGCCCAAAGACAAGCAATCAACCCCGACCCCAGTGTCGATAGACAACAATCACACCCCAAAGGACGCACGAATATCTGAAGAACCTGCGGATACTTCAGCCCAAGAGGAAGAGGGCATTACCCGTTGTATCTGTGGTAATGCCGGTTCGTTCACTTTGTGGTCATATCCTGCCCTTCTCACATCTTTCTTTTCTTTCACTCTCTCATAGAGGACGAGCCTGACACGGGTGAGGTCATGGTCCAGTGTGACATTTGTAGGGTCTGGCAACATATAGCGTGCATGGGGATTGAGGCGCCACCGGACGACGCAGATTACTTCTGCGAGCAGTGTCGACCTGACCTCCATCCAAATCTGTTAAAGTACGTGTCACAGCTCCCTACCCCAGAGCCGCCGATTGAACAGTTAGCGCTGCCAGAAGGTTGTCCAGGAAGCCTCGCGATCGCCACCCTTCCGCCAACTCCCACCACAGTTCGGGTCAAGCCCACAGTATTCCACGTTCCTCCCGTTCCCGCTCCCCAATGGCCAACCTAAAGCCCTCCAAGCGCAGGAACACAATGAACAGCAGAGATGCAGCCTATGAGGAAAGCGTTAAAGCGTTGATCGCCGCCACAGCCGCCGAAGCATCAGTTTTACCACCCCCATCCCCAAGGAACGAAAGGGATACTGCAGAGGCTGAGGAGGACGTTGGATTAGGTAATCAACGTCGTAAACGGAAACGGCCAGATGACGACAGGTAAATAATATCGGCTAATCGTCTGGACGCCCGTTTGAAACTTGCCTCCAGCCTTTCCGTCAAACGTACAAGGTCTGGATCCGCTGCCTCCGAAATCCCCACAATGCCCCATCTACCTGGCGAGGAGCCAGTCGCCAGTACAAGCATTCCGAAGACAACACCTTCTACTGCCGCAAGGCCACGCCAGAAGAGAGGCGGAGGCCGGAAAACCGCCCAGGTCACAGATTTGGGTGGGCCCGGCGACGTAGACGAAGGTGGGATCAAAATATCCTTATTTGCCTCCGAAATTCTCACGGTTTGATAGTCCTCCCACCGAAGCGACAGAGCAGAACCAAAGGTTGGTGTTATACCGTGTCACGATGCAACCCACCGCGTGTTCACCATCAGGAATTATAGGTGGCAATGAAGGGAGAAGAGGCGGCCACAACAATATCAAAGCTGACGCTGGACCAACAAGTCATCCTCGTGCCCATCACAACCTGCATACATACGCCGTCGCTCAGCAGCCGCTGTATACCTCATGGGGTCTACCGGATTATCTGGCGCACTTAGAGCCCATGCTGCCCACAGACATTCCTCGACCGCTCGAAATTCGCGCTTCAAAGGACTTCACTGATATTTCAACCGAAAGGGGTGTCAAAGTGAAGTGGCCGAGCAAGCGGACTAGCATTGGCGATATGAACAAACGTGTAAGGGCTTTAGTAGAGTGGGTGGGGAGGGAGCAAGCAAGCGCGTTGGAGCGTGGGAGGCGGAAGGAGGCGCTGATGAAGGTTCTCAACACCACCCAAGCAAAACAGAGGCTTCAACCCACTCCGGACAACGACGCTATGGTCACCCAGGACCAACCTCTGACCGAGTCTCCAGTCGGGGAGGAGCCAACCCCTCCATTATCGCTCTCATTTGAGCTGAATTTTTCCCCACCGCCGACGATGAAGATGATGGAAGAGCTGATGACGGAACTTATCAACTTTCAGGAGCGATTTGGGCCGGGAGCGAAGAACAAGGAGCGAGAGCGTAAGGCTATCTCCTGACTTTCATTTATTCATTGTCTGTGCTACTACCATTCTCTGCATCACTTCCATCCCCTCTCCGTTCCCGTCTTCCCATTGTTGTCCGTTTGTGTAGCCTAGTGAAGTCACGTGCACCGACCATGCTTTGAGTTCTACCGAGAGATATTCATCAATTATAATGGTTTCTCCCTCATCATCTCTACTCGACTTCTCGGATAACGACGAGGGTGAACATGAGCATCGAGATCACCCAGGAGACTATTCTGCGAGAATGCAGGAGCTCCTTGCAGACCAGAGTGAGGGGGATGAAGAATGCTCGCCATCACACTCCCTCCGGTCCGGAGACATGGAGGCCACGGGAGCTACTTACCGAGAGCAGCTTCGGGATGTCCTGGGCTTTGAAACCCCCGGAGAGGACTACGGGACCGACGACCTTGACCACTCACCATCGCGCGGAAACGCGATCTCAGATGACGAGCACCCTGCGCAGTCCGCATCCGACCCATCACGGCCGGTAAGCCTCAGTACACCCCCTGGTGTTCACGATATCATACTGAACACGTTGTCTAATACAGGTAATTCACGTCGAACACGCCGAATCTGCATTATCAAACCCATCATCCTCAGCACCATCCACGACATTCTCACCAGACCGGTTTACTTCCCCCCTCCCCACACTCCCAAATATGAAAGCCTCATTCCTCCACCCGACGATATCTCGACTACGTTCTTCCCTCACACAGGAACCTTCACAACCAAACTCTACTGCGACGTCTAATTCACAACTATCCAACGAACATTCACTTGAATCATCACACTTTTCCGCACTCTCGAATGATCGACCGACGGTGGTCCAGCCGGATGAGATGCCAACACAGCCTGGGCGGGAGGTTTTTCAATGGACACCCTTAAATGCGATCTCGAATTTTGTCTATTCCACAAAGGCCTCGAAAGCCTTGAACGCAATGGAAACTGCGAATTTGGGTACCCCTACGGTCATGACCACCAATGGGCTGATCTGCGTAGGGACAGAGACCGGTTTTGTCTGCGTGTTTGATTTCAAACAAAACCTCAAGTGTACCTGTGGAACAGACGCAATCGGTGAGGTGGTCCGCCTTGTCTTTCTCGATATCACCCTCATAATGCACTGCTTTAGATGCGAATGTTGGCGCTGTGACATCGCTGGCATTATCCCATGACCACACTTGGGTTGCTTCTGGCCACGCCTCCGGCCACGTCCGCGTATTCGACTTGAACAAACCCGGAGTTCCCGCCCGCGTTGTCTCGCCAACATCTCCAACCGCCGTAAGGGGTGGACGACGCGAGGGCCATTTCCCTGGGATTACGATAACGAGCATAGGCTTTGTGGCTGGGAGGCACACAGCCATAGTCACAGCCGATGAAAACGGCCTGGCGTTCTATCATAGTCTGGGGAAGGTTCTCTTCGTCGATGCTACCGACGTAATCCGGATCTTGGGCAAGTACCCTGAAGATGTGTCACCAGAACCGACTCCGCGAGGCGGAATCGGTTCTAGCTCCACGCCCTTCCGGAGGAGACGTGAACGGAAAACCAATACCATCCTCGCGATGGCTCCTCTCCCGCTCGGAACGTGCCTTCATCGGACAGATGGATACAACCTCGTCGCAATGGTGACCCCTATAAAGTTGGTGATTGTCGGCTTGAAGCCCAAGCCTACGACGTGGTATCGTCGCCTTCGTCGGGACAACGAAGAGAAAGGCCCGAGGGATAAGTGGAAAGGTACTCTGGCTTGGTTTCCTTCCGTGGAAGACCCCTCCCCCACTCCGGGAAATCCGCCTTCAAAGGATCGCTCAAAGGTAGAGGCTACAGGAACGACGCCAGCGTTAATATTCAGTTGGGGAAAGCAGTTCCACTTAATTCGGGTCTCCGAGAAGAAGATTACACAGTCTGTTAAGAACGCGAAGACGGGAAAGATTTCGGAAGTTGAGCTCGGTGCGATTGTAATTGAGGAGGCTTCGACCTGGGCTGCCGACGAGGTTGTCCTCGCCATTAGGTGGTTAAGCGCAAATGTGGGTTCGTTTTTCGTTGATTGCTAGGTGACTTGGTAACGATTAACGACCCATTCGTAGCAAATTATCGCCCTTACACCGAATTCTCTCCAAGTTCATGATGTCAACACTAAGAAACTCGTCGAACGGTCATGGTTCAGCGCTCAGTCCCTGATGTCTCCAACGTTATCTCAGACGGTCAACGGGAGTGTGGCGTATGCAGATTCCGTCCTGGATGTTTCCCATAGCATTCAGGTCTACAAAACCAAGATTTTTATCTTGGTACGAACTCTATCTATATCAAAATCCTAGTTCATAGCTGATCGGAATTACAGGGAAGAGACATGCTGCAGGTCGGCACTTTGTTAACCTGGGCTGATCGAATCCTCGCATTCGTAATGGAGGGGGATTTTCTAAGCGCCATTCAACTCACGCGGTCCTATTATATCGGCGAGGCTGAAGGCAATAGGAATGGTCTTCCCGAGGATCCGGAGGCCCTGAAAGAAGAGGTCGGGACGAAGATGCGGGAGTTGATGGCCGCCTCAGCGCGCTACGCCTTTTCCGAGGATCGGTTGACGGACAGTACCCACGTTACCCCCGACAATCGCGGCGTTGACAGAACGTCCATGTTTGAGAACCTAGTGTCGACCTGCGTGCGGGCCTGCTTGGCTCTGGACGACCTTGATTTCGTCTTCGAAGATCTCTTTCAACATTACGACGATTCCGGGATCTCTAGGATCTACTTGACTCAACTGGAGCCCTTTATCCTCGATGGAAGTATTTCTCAAGTTCCCCCGCGGATCACTCAACGAATAATCGCGGTGCACGCGGAGGATGGTCATCCAGATTTAGCAGAACAGGTCATCTGGCACATCGATCCTCTCTGCCTGGATATCAACCAAGCAATCAACCTGTGTCAAACTTACCATCTTTACGATGCCCTGATTTATGTCTACACTCGAGCACTCCAAGACTATGTATCTCCGATCGTTATTCTCATTGGTCTCATCCGCAAAGTCCAGCAGTTCCGTCGGGATCGAGCGTACCGGAGCAGTGCCGCGGAGATATCGGAGCAAGAAGCCGCTATCGAACCCTATGTGATCAATGCCTACAAGATCTATCCGTACTTGTCCGACATCCTGACCGGACTGACTTACCCAAGCGAGCAGCCGCTGTCAGGTTTGGAGGCCAGTCGTGCGAAGAAGGATATCTACACTTTTCTGTTTTTTGGGAGGTCGAGTGTCTGGCCTGTGGGAGAGGGTGGTAAACTCGTGCTAACCTCAGACGAGGAAGGAGGAGTCGAACCTACTTATCCTTACCTCCGCCTCCTTCTGCGTTTCGATGCGGAATCCCTCCTTAATTCTTTGGACCTTGCCTTTGAAGACTCCTACCTGAACGATGAAACCCGTGGAGTCAGTCGTTTGGTAATCATCAAAGTCCTGTTGGATATCCTCTCATCATCCAACCTCGCACCTACTGACACGATGTTCGTCAACATCTTTATCGCGCGGAACGTCCCAAAATACCCACAATTCATTCAGATCTCTCCCTCCGCCCTTCACGACATCCTGATATTCCTAGCCGAATACCCTGACGAGAGCACGCGAGAAGACCGGCAACTGGCGGCTGAGTTCCTACTCTCAGTTTACACACCGCATGAGGGGGAACGCTTGCAACGGATATTCGAGGAGGCAGGGTTTTACCGAATCCTACGATCTTGGCATCGTCAGGAGCGGATGTGGAGACCCTTGGTTTTTGCGTATCTCCACGATCCAGAGTTACGGGCATCCGAGGTTTTCCCGGCAGTAGAAGATACCTTGAAGGAATTTTCTCGGTCAACGGGGACCATCTCTTCCGAGCTACGTGACACTCTATCGGATGCCTTGCCGGATCTCCTCCATAACAGTGTCACCAACACAGCGCTGACAATTGAGAAATTTGCGCCAGATCTGCACCAGAAGGCAATCGACATCTTAGGAGACGGCGCTGACCCCCAGCGGTTAGCTTATTTGCGACGATTGTTCGGTCTTCCCTCCCTGCACGACGACCTTTCCGATGGTTGGCATCCAGTCACCCCCTCTCCCACGACCCCTCAGTCGCTCCGTGTTTTGTATGTCCGTTTGCAGTGTGAGCTGGATCGGTCGAACGTGATTACCGCCCTGAAACAGTTCCCGGTGGATTTCTTCGAGTGGCCGGATGTGGTTAATGTCTGCGAAGCTCAAAAGGCATATGACGCCGTCGTTTGGTGTTTGTATTGGAAGGGGGATAGCGAAGGGGCGCTCAAGAAGGCGAATTTCATTCATAGGGATCTTACCGCGGAGATGATTGGGAACTGGGGCCCTGGGGAATCCTCGCGCAATGAGATCGTCAGGCGGTTGAACACCATCGTCGCCGTCTCTCAGCAGGCGATTCGGATCTGCCTCCACTACCCTCAGCTTCCTGACCTATCGACTACGGTCAACGTGCAGGACATGTGGTTCGAGCTTCTCAAAGGACAGGTGGAATGCGTTCAGGCGGTATCTGCCTATATCGCGCTCCAAGGACCTCCAACGATACAAGACGACGAGAACCAATTACCCGCGCAGGAGGATACGCTGACGAGACTTCGGGCACTCGTTCAAGACACTTTCAGTTCGCTCGTTTCCGTCAGCTCTTCGCACCGGATATCGTTTCCGAAATTGTTCAAGCGGCTGGTTGATTCTGCCACACAGACATCGAAGGAGACGCATTACAACGAGTTCAGGACCATACTTACCGGGATGATGGAGTCCTACCGTTCCGACGGCGACATCTTGACGACCACGAAGCAGATCTTGGACAGGGACGTGTTTGACATTGTCGAGGAACTGGTAAAGGTCAGGTCGAGGGGATGGAGGTTGGAACGAGGGGCGACTTGTAGTTCGTGCGGGAAGGGGCTGTTGTCGACGGCTGGGGGTGGCCTACCGACGGATGGATTCAAGCTCTCCCTCAACGGTGTGGTTTATCACGCCTCCTGTTTTAAAAAAGTCGTAGTATAACTTATAACGTCAACTTTATCCGTCGCACTTATGCTTCCGGAAAGTGGCAATAATCGATCTAGGACGCGAGAGGGTTGGATGTGTGTGTATGTATGTACAAAAGTAGACCTGCAGGATATAAAATTATGGGTATAGATACAAAGCGTGAAAACACATCGATGCTTCATCGGCCGAAGAAGAGGAAAAGCGAGAGTCCTTAAACGAGTGATGGAGGTCGAGTGAGTGTAAAATCAAAGTGAGTCCATATAGATCCACGGTAGGCATGCAGTAGGAAAAATGAAAACCGGAGAATGAAGGGGGAGGGGATTGGTGAAAAACATTAAAGTGGAAAAAATCACGGTGCTGTGGCGTTGACTTGCGGTGGCGGTGACTGGGCGGTCACGTTACCCACCGCGCTCAACACGCTCGTAGACCATTCGTGTTCTCCCTTGTCCTCGTCCAAGAACGTGATACTCAACCTGCTGGGACACCTGAGATCGGACGCCTGTTGCGAGGAACTCGGTTCGTGGGTAGAATCGCGGTTGAATGAGATCACAGATCCCGAGGGGGTCCCTTCCGGCGTCCCGTACATTGCGGAGACGGGGGACTCGGTCGAGGCACCAGAGTTCAGCCTGCTCACAATTGGTGGTGGTGACACAAGAGTTAACCCGCTGTCCTTGTAGCCGCCCAACTTGTTTCCACCATCCTCACCCTTACGGGCCGGGAAGTCGAGCCTGAATGGGGTCTCATTCAGCGGAACCTCGAGAATGGGAGGCCGAGGGTCTACTGTGGTCTTCGGATCCAGTTGAACTTGAACGATGGGAGACGAAATTGACATCGACCTCAAGGAGGAACCCGATTTCTTAGAGAATAGTAGGTTCAAGGATGGGCGACTGGATCTTTTGTGTATCGGTGATGGGGACTGAGGCGTGATGGGGAAAGAGATATTAGAGAAAGTTAAAGATTTACGTATAGATGAAGGAGTTGCCGGGGCGCTCGCTGAGGTGGGGAAGGGGATGGGGGAAGCGGTGATGGTATGTGGAGGTTGTTCAAAGGGCGGCTGACTCTGGTCGGCGATCATCGGAGGAGCCAAAGGTGTGTCCTTCGCAGCAGAGAATACGAAAGAAGGGGGCTTGGAACATGTCGATGGAGTGACCAGAGATTCGGTGGAGGAAGACAATGGAGGAGAAGGCTTGCGGATGAGCGGATTCTCATTGAGGACGTCGGGGAACGATACATCCGAAGCAGAGGTATCATCCCGGAGTGACGAGGAGTCCGGAGAGATCATATCTGGTGGGGAGTTTATGCTCAGCAGTGAGTCCGAAGCTTGCGCGTAGATCATTTCGACTGCACCTCTCCTCGCTCTCATGTTCCTGGGTCTGGCGCCGGTCAAGCTACCACTCTCCGAATCGTCGGCGATGGGACTAGGTTCCACGGATGAAGGCTGGGATACGTCCGAGTTCTCGTGAGCTTCTACATCTGATTGAGCAAGCGTCTCTACGGCTTTCGGAGGAGCCTTCCAGATATCTTCAGACTCGCACAGTACCCGAAGTAAACCCGGCTTCATGTTCAAGCTGGGACAAAAAACGAGCAGAAGGTTTGCCAAGGGCATTTTCGTCTGGCGACTCCTATTTGCAGTCGCCTTGATGAGCTCGACCAGGGTGTAAAGCAAGTCACGGTTCTCCTGGGGCAGCCGGATGACAAGGGCCGCGAGCGCATGGATGGAGGATTGTGAGGGTGGGCGAACTCCATTGAAGGTCGGCATAGCGAGGGTCGATAATGAAGGAGGCTTCCTCATCTGACTACCATTCTTCGGGCCGGATGGCAAGGGAGGACCTACACTGCCGACTCCACGTGTAGAGTTACTGGTAGCCTGGATCTCAGAAGTCTCTTCCGCTACCATGACGGCTTCGAAGTAAGGATGGAGACCGGTTGTTAATATCGATTCAGGCACTGGGACCGAGTTGTCAGTTGAACAAGATTAAAACGATTGATGCGTTTACTCACATTCACGGAGATAAGCCTTGAACAGCGAGGAGATAACGTGAGGGTCGATGTCAGATGGGTCACATTCTACGAGGTTGTAATCGACACCCTGGTCGAACTCTGTACGCAAGCGACTGACATGCGACGCCCTTCCGCTGAGCCTAATATGATGAGGATGAGTGTTTGATCTCAAGGACCCCAAATGTAGCAAAATCGTACCTGAAAAGACCTTCTTCCTGGATACCCCAAGCCAACAAATGCTGAGCACATCTCAGCACAAGGGCGGGTAACAACCTATCCTGAAGCGGCGGAATCTTATCGACCTCCCATCCTTCACCGTAGTATTCCCCAGAAAGCAACTTCTGTTTAACATCATCCACAGCGGTGTCCCTGACACAGTCAGCCAACCGCCTACCGAAGGCAGCCCCTCCGCCAACAGATAACGGTCCTCGTATGATCTGCCCGAGATTCAAGCCGGTCGCTCCGGATTGCATAGACATCTTGTCATCAACCGACACGGAGGACTGAGAAGATGAAATACTCCAAGTTCCGGAGGGACCGTCGGGTGTCCGTCTCTTGTGTTTGCTCGAGTTAGATAAGGAGATCGACTGGCTGGACCCAGAGTTGTTTGGGTGGCTTCGAGTGATGTACTCCGAGAACTTGCCCTTGTACGAAGGAGGGGGGGTTGAATTGGAGATGAAATCGCTCCTTGATAAAGGATGACCAGGAGGGTGATTGGATTTTGAACCCCACGAACGACCAATCTTTTCCATGGCCCTTTTACCAAGATCAATGGCTGCGGGCGCAAGGTTCCCCGAGATACTCAGCGTGGTTTGCCTAAATCCACCAGGAAGCTTAGGGCTGACCGAGCGATTGGATTCGGGTAAGGGAGAAGGAGGTCGATTGTTGTGGTTCGAAGTCCAAGCTACAAGACGTCCACGAATGCCAGAACCAATGCTACGGAATTGTTCGTTGCTGCTCGAGAGGACACCATGTTCATTTGCCTCTACCAAAGTTGGTGATAACGCCCTCGAAGGACCCAACAGTTGTCTTTTTGACGTGGAGTGCGAGTGGTGTGAGGGTGGTGGTTCCGGTTCACCCTCGATGCGAGAATGAAACGATGTCGTGCTCCCGAAAAGGGTCGATTGCCGACGTGATGCGCTTGTTAAGCATAACGAAGGAGTCGAGGGAGATTCCGGTAGAGGTTCAGCGGTGGCAATTGCCTCCGTTTCCTCTGGATCGGAATCGTTCTCTTCGACCAAGTCGGAATCAGGCACAATCATACTCACGCGCCGGCTGGAAGGGACTATGGTGTTTACCGAATGGGCCGATTCGGCGAGTGAGACCGGACGTGTGGCCTTGGGAAGGCCGGCTCCGGGTCTTATCGTTATGTGACTAGCCATCGTTGAGTCACTCTTTCGCCAATCGTCTTTGGTTATAGAGTCGTTGCGGTTTTGTACTCTTCGCCCAGATTCCACGTGCTGGGTAGGTGAAGGATCATCTGATCGCGTGGGTACCTGCGGTGATTCCTGTTGCCGCATAAATTGAACAGCTGCAGAGATACCGGGACTGTTGATGATCAATGAAGTGTTGTCGTCAGCCGAAGGATCGGGCTTTGCAAACGGCTGTGGTGATAAAGAGGGCGGCGGAGGTGAAGGGGCAGGGGTAAATTGAATGGGAGGAGGTGGAACGGGGGAAGACATGGATAGTTTTCGAGGAGCAAGCCTTCCAAGATGTCTGGCGATGGAGGAAGGAGGAGGATTTGAGCTGAGTAGTGGCAGAGAGGTAGATAAAGGGGACTGTGGCAGGGCCTGCGCAGGAATGGAGTCATTGTCGTCCTCGGATCTGTCTCTGTTCTTGTCCCAGGCCCTCTCCTTTTCCTCCTTCTCGGTTTCGTCGGGCTTTTTCCAACGTGGACCGAAAGCACGCTTGAGCTTGTTCGAACTTGTACTCTGAATCTGACCCATCTTGCCGTTGGTGGTTCCAGTCACTGACTGAAGTGGAAGATGGAACCTGCGGGGCTTGGAGGTGGGAGGTACGAACGGGGAAGGTGAACGAGCAGGATAAGGGACGGGCGTGTGTTGATTCGCCATCTGGTCAGCTGTGGACTTGCCGGTGCCAGACGACGACAACGAGGCCGGTGATTCAGCATCCATATGAAGTCCGCGAGACTGTCGAAACGCTTTCACAGGCCGGGCCTGACTGTCATATACAGCAAGAGCCGCCGGTCAAACGTGTAGAAAGCAAGGCAGCTGTGGACGAGTTCTGCGTTCCCTCCTAGAATAACGCCGCAGGATGAGTCGGGGGAGAGAAAAGACTGACGCGTAAGAGACCAACCACACTCGAGCGCGAGCGCAGACGACACGGGGCAGGGGTGAGTGAAAGAGGGTTGGCTGAGGCGACGGGCGAAGTATAAATGACTGATTGTGCTGTACCAAATTCTGATGCCACGACCCCGGCGTGGTCGCTTGCCACACGCTGATTGTCCAATTAATTATCAAAGTCCTGCTACTCGTATACCGCCGCTTTCTATGTACATACACTTAATATATGGACGAGAACTTTCTATCTACATCTAAGAAAAAAATCTCAAAGCGCAGTAAAGATCCTTTCTTTCACAAGCTCATAGGTGAAGAACGAGGTGGCGATGCTCGGTGCGACTTTCACTAAGGAACAAAGCCAGAACCGATTTAGTATAGTCCGTTGCGTACGGACCCCGTCGTGAATGTGATCACTCACAAAGGTTGGCCCAAATCCCACGGTACAGTCCACCAAAACCTTCGTTCCTGACGATCACAACCAAGGCATGGAGGGCACTATTGTATTGTGGTCCGAGTGCCGTGCCCATTCCTCGCACTTGCATTTTCCGTCGTAACACGTCGAACGGATATGTTAGCGTCTGCGAAATCGCCCCTATTCGGTTACAAGACAGACATTTGGCATCAGGTTATAGCCCACGGAACATTAATCATCATCGGAAAGTACTTACCAGCGAGCGCGCCGCAGATTAACTTGCGAACGACTGTGCTCTTGTCCGGAGGCGTAATTATTCCTCTCAAGGTTTCGTACGCGGCAAAGTTAATACCCACATATGGGGCCACACCCATTGCCGTGGGTATCATGCCACGATAGAGCGCCAGAACGCCGCCTTCTTCCCGCATAACCTTAAGTGTCATCCCCCACACTGTGAGATCTTTAGGCGTCCAAGCAGCATGCTTAGTCGTGTGGAGTGATGGTGATGAAGAAGCTGAAGCAGTATGATATCCAGAGGCTAGTGAAGGTTGCTGTGTAGAAACTGTCGATGGCGTACTATGTTGTACTGGTATTGATGCAGTTGCAATGGACAATCTTGATCGCACGAGGTCTAGGGGATATGTTGTGCCTGAAATACCGAGGGAAAATATGGAAGTGTGTTGTTAGTCGAGGATGATCACCAGGGGAGCGACGCAACAGAGATGATGTGACGGGAAAGAAGGATCAGACGGACAAACTGAGGTTATTCCGGCTAAAGCACCTGCTGCGAGCCGTGTGGATGTGTCTAATGTCTTCTTGCCGTTGTCGGTGAAGAGCTGGAGAGAGAAGGGGGTTAGGTTGAATCATAGCCAGGCCAACCGATCATAACCAGGTAACTGCACCTTCTTGAGCTGCTCGTATGTGGTAAACTGGACAGCGCTGTACGGCACGATTCGCAAGCAGTTGATTCCATTTCCTCTCATGTATCCAACGAAGCCTTCCTCACGCCATATTCTCACCAGACTCCTCCAGACACCCCGGTACTGTTTGTCGCCTCCTGAAGCGGGCTGCACCTGTCTGTTGGAACAGAAGGTGGGTTGTACGGATCATAATCAAACCCCTGGTCCTGAACCAAAAGCCTAGGAGGAAGACTGACTGTATGATTTTGATACGCTCCAGGGGACTGACAACGGTCCGGCTGGCTGCACCGGCTACGCCACCAGCAATAAAATAGGTTGAGATCTGAGGATTAAGGACGGAAGAAAAGAATGTTGTTTGTTGGGTCTTTGGGGGTGTCGCGACCAAGGGAGCCTGTTGTGTCGGTTGAGAGGTAGGGGTGTCTGCGTTCGTCGTAGTCGTGGTGGTCATAGCGAGCGATTGAAAGGACGGAACTCGGACGTCTCTCGGGCGATAGTTGTGTAACGGGACATCCAAGGTCGTTGGTAAAAGGTGGAAGAGGACGCAACCGAGTTCGTCCTGTTGTTGGCGAAGGTTGGCTCAGGATTGGTCCGAAAACTTAAAGCAGTACAAGCTTGTATTTCAGCACAGCCACCGCCAAATTCATCTCAGTGTTTGTATTACCAGTAACCTAGCTAAGCATACGATCACGACCGCAAGGACCCAACGAACAATCAAAGGGATGAAATTTGAAAGCTGGCCATCGACCAAACCCAGGGGCGTCGGTTGTGGCTCAGGCAGGGGGGTGACCTCGGATAGGCAGCCGTATGCTTCCGGCGGATGATTTTTGTTCTCCAGAAGCCCACGATGATGGTAGACTCGGATACTTCGGGTCGGCCGGCTGCTTACCGCGTGGGAGTGACCTTGGCCGTAGATCGGAATGCACTCTGGATGCCATGCGAGGCGAGCCAGGAAGTGAAAATCGTTTTGTGGCAGACCTGCCAGTACAGCACCCAACGGCCCTCTTTCTGTCTCTTAACTCCGCTGTCTTTACCGCCCTTTTCCCCGGACACTCCTGGGGTATGCACTTTTTTTTGTTTCTTACTCCTCCTCGCAGCTCTAGCACCATAAGCTGCGGGTGTTGCCACCAGTCGCGACAATCGTGACAAATGCGGGTCTGAGAGACTAGATATGACCTCGGTCTCAAGAAGCGTGGCCACTCTGCTGAACGCCCAACCCTTACGGTTCGCGAGCTGACGAACGCAGAGGGCTTACTCTCAAGTTCCCTAGTATTTGACATGGTGAATTCGACTTTTCGCTCCCCCCCCCCAGTCCACGGGATTCCGCCATGCACCGAATTGGGCTTCAGGACCACCTTTTCGTCGCACAGATCCTCCTTCTGTGAAAATTGCACCCCTCGGATCCCGAGCCGGAACCAGAGCCTAAACCTGAACCTAAGCCCCCTTCCTCAGAGATATCACCAAAATCCTTCGCGCAGACGATGGCTTTATCATGGGTTACATCCCCAAACCCTCACCTTTGGCCAACCCTTCACGGTCAGCACGAATAAATCAAGCGCTCTCGTAGTGACCTTCGAGGCGTTACCAGAAAATATCGCCCCCTCGTGGTGAGATTGGCCCTGGCGTTGTGACGTGAGTCAATTAGGTCAGCCTCTTTCCAACGGGCATTTATTTATGGTTATATAGCGCGGGTTACATCCTGAGGTTATTCCGGCTAATTTCCACGACTTGCTGATGAAAGTTCGAAGGCTATACTCAGATCGGGGTTTCTTCTCTGAATCCCCTGTGGTGGGCGCGGTCCCCTCCCAAGGGGGGGGATCAACACTCGTGGACGTACGTTTTGCATCCGCATCGATTCTCTCGACTTCTTTACCTCGATGTTTTCAGCTGTTCCTACCACCGAGCTCGAGCTCCATTTTTTCGGAGATGCTGTTGCACGGACCTCCCAAGTACCCCTCAGTATCGAGCATTCGACATCCAAGTTCTACGGGTCTCCTCTTTTAATCTTATAGCGTCTCGTGTTGACCAAACACTACAGACTCTTCAGCTTGAAGATACCACCCTCTTTAAGAGGGCATGTCGTAGACCGCTTTGCTCACCACATCGGACATCCTTCTCGTAACTAACTCACAGTAGCCACACTATCCTGTGATTTATTATACACGAACGTCTCGACCCAAATCTACATCTCATTAGCGCAGTGACAATCGCAATCCGGCACCGCACAAACGTCATGCGCCTTGTTTCCACGCCCCTGTCCATTCACATCTCCCTCACATTCCGCGGAATAGTCTCCAAAAAACCATTCCATGATGTGGGACGCGTGACCGCCATGTCTGCAGGTTTGACAAAACACTATCGCCTCTGCAATAGTGTCTTCGCGAGCAACTAAGTCAATAATAAGCGACCCTAGACCAAATCACGCATACCTTTAGGGCCGGTGTGGACAAGATATGCATCTCGTGCAGGGTCCGAAGCAACGTTGAGAGTCATCAAGCATATTGAGCACCTTGGAAGTGCTTTCCCGCAGTTCGGACATACATTGCTCTATAGAGAAGTTCAACTACACTTCAGAACGACCGAAACGGGCGATTTGTTCACTCACCCCTTTCGCCTTGCCGCTGACAACATCCACGGTCTTGTTGCAAAAATTGCACCTGATCATAATCTGCCTCGGCTGCCACTCCCTTCTCTGGCCGTCGCCACCTCCAATAACTTCTTGGATAATCTTCCCTCGTTCAATATCAAACTGACACCGGTGGTGGAAAAGCTTCCACCCATCCAATAAATCCTCGTACGCCTCCACCCACTTGTCCACTACCGACTTCGTCAATGCCTTTCCGTTATGCGAAATTAAACTTGGAATGCGGAGAGAAGAGATGATCGCGACCGTTTGTACGTCCCCCGTTACATCCACGTACTTCTGGAGGATTTCCATTCCCTGAGCCGTGAACCCAGTAACAATCAGGCCGGTGAGGTCACCTCGCTGGACCGCCTGATCAGCCACCGACCGGAGGAACGATGAAAGGGTTTTGTCGTCGAGGAATTGGAATGCCACCGCTAAACGTTCGCGGATCGGGAGCGAGTCCTCGTCGAGGACATCTGTCCAATCGTTCACGGTCAAGTGGATGATCATCGCCCTCAAGTACGGATCTTGTAAATGCACAATGAGGCGTTCGCAATGCTCGCGAAGGTCTGGGTTAGAATGGTTTGAGTTGTGTCCAGGTCCGTTATGAGTGAGCGCAGCGATAGTGCCACAGATAAGGTAGTGGCTTTCGTCTAAACGGCAGTCGTTTTAACATTTCGAAGCAATGGGAAAATGACAACCAGACCTTTGCTGTTCATCAGTACCTTGACAGCCCTATGGTACTGTCCCGTGAAAATGAGCCAGCATGCTGCCTGAGAATGTTTATTTTCCAACTCCCACCTGTCAACGTCAATTCATGTTAACAACGCAAGTTCAGCCCCACAACTTACTTGGTTATGGCGTGGTTCAGTTCCTCTTCCCTCAGCGACCATCCGACAAGCAGTAAACACGTTCTCCTCTGCGCCATCCTGGAAGTTGGAGTACCGGGTTTCCACTTCCCTCCGGTGTCGCCCGCCTTCAAACACAAGGCATTCAATGCAGCAGAGTAATCGTCCTCTTGCACAGCACTGGAAGTGGACAACGGGTTCGTATCCAACAGCAACCGTGACCCCCTGCGTGATGACGAGACGAGATCCCTCGTTTTTGAGTTAGATCTTCCGTCACCAGAAGCGGATTTCACGTGGTCCGTTACCGACTTGACACTTGCCATCGGAGAGGCTGGGATGGAGTCCAATGGCCGACGTGGTGTGGAGGTTGGCAATCCGCCTTCCCAGATACCGAGGACTCCTTGACCGCTGAAGTCGTAGGGACTCAACTTGGGTTTCGAGGGTTCTAGAATCTGTTTGGAATCTGCAACGCTTTGAGGTCGGGAAATTCGGGGTTTTCTTCGCACTTCGCTTACAATTGATCCAAAGCCACATTTCCGACAACATAGAGTCTTCAGAGGTAATGACGAAGTTGTGGCCCAGCTATTAGAGATCTGTCAGCTTGTCGATGCGGGCCGATTAGATGGCGAGGCTGACATTGGATAACCCATAACCTTTGGCAGCTCTCCATCGCATAGCTGCCGAGATATCGCCCTGCAGTACCTGTCGGACCTTCTGGTATGCAGACAGTTGCGGTGGTTGGTTCGTTCCGTTTGATCGTATGAACTGGGGATCTTTCTCAAGGTCGAAATCTAGGTCAGCAAGTCTGTCCACGTTTGTGGGTTGTGCCAGCGTCTCTACTTGCAACGGTTCTTCGACGACCGCTTGCGTTTTGACGGCGGTACGTAAATCGCGGAGGCTAGGTGCGCGAGTGACTGCAGCGCTACGACGGCTGAGAGATGGAGGAAGAGAAACACCGTCGGGAGTGTTCCCCTGTGGATTGCTAGCCCGCTGCGCATCAAGAGCGGATTTCAACAACGTAGCACTCAACGCAGGAAAACCGTCTTCATCTCCTCTACCGAAAGTTGGAGGGGACACCAGGGATTGAGAACGACCGCGGTTGCGTGACTGATCGTCATCCCTAGTTTGTTCCTTGCTGCCAGGAGATGCCTCACGGGAATGTTTATGAAGGAGTGGTACCTCCCATGGGTTCGGGTTGGAACCTACATGCTTGGGTGTGGAAAAAATTCTGTAAGAACTCCCGAGTGCAAGAGATAGATCTCCACGGTGGCTCCAAGAACAGTTGGATGGGGTGTCGTGCACGGAATAGACCTCCAAGTCCCCTTCCTTGTTTACGACCACCAATTTCGAGGATAGCGGGTTATTCGAACGCTCCGGAACAAGAGCGAAAGACGACAACGAAGCTGGAAAATCCTTGGCTGAATAGAGTCAGAAGTTGAACGACCATAGTCGTGGATTCCACTAACTTTTGCGAGTATCAACCAGAATGGTTGAGACCGCTCGAGTTGACGGGGACAAGTCACGATTTCTTCGACCTTCCGCGGCGTGGATATTGCCACTCGGTGATGCCGTCCACGACAACATGTTACTTGGATTTGCCCAGCTGAGTTTCCCGCCGGAAGTTCGACTATCCGAGACAGAGGAATCTCTAGAACGCCCGTCCGTGACCTCATGGAATTGCGCCTCCTGTAAGTCCCAAAACCGAACGTGGGTAGAATCCTTTTCTAGGGTGGCGACCGTCCCTCGCCTAACGGAAGAGAATTCGATCGTGGTGAAGGTCAATGGGCCCAAATAGGGCTTAGCGCCGTCACCGTAAGAGTCGTGCTCTGAAAATGTTAGAATCGGTTGCGGAAGGCGACGGGAATCCCAAATTGAAACAATTCCATCGCCAACCGTTGCAACTCGATTGGGGATGAAGGGGTCTGTGGCAATCCCCTGGACCTTCGTAGCCACATTCGTGGTAGAGGGGACGGGTGTCCTTACATCAAAAAGTCGAAGCCAACGATATGAGATGCCGGCCCAGAGGAGGTAGTGCACGTCCGGAGCAAACGAAAGGGAAGAAACAACTTCGGCAGGGGCGTGCATCTGCAAGATCCGCACATCAGTTTTGGGCCCAAAATCGCCCCGTTGTATTAGTGGCTGCGGTCGAGTCGGTTCTAAGCCATCGTTCCCCGCTCCAAACGTCGCCGCGTTGCTAAAAGAAAGAGCTGGTTTTGAAGAGCTAATGTCCCATATCACAAGGCTGCAGTCCCCGCGTACTTTTTCAAGACCAACGGCGAGATAGTTTGGGTCTATACGACTGAAGGAGAGGGTGTTACACGCGCGAGAACTGCGGACTGGTATAGACACGGAAGGTCCACTGGATAGTACGCCGTCTCGAGTGCGTTTCGTAGCCTCCAAGCGCATGAGATCGACCTTTCCGGTACTGAGTCCCACAGCAATCAGGTCATCGAAATGTGGGTCCGGGGACCACGCAAAACACTATTTCGTGAGAGGGTGGGATGTTACGGGTGGATCGATACATTGTGAATCGCAAGATGGTACCTTCATGTGCTGCAGGTCATGTTGGGAGGTGGTATGCCTGATTTCTGGTGCCTCTGGCCGCCATTCATATAGGGTGATTTGAGACGAGCTGCCAACAACGAATTTGTTCTCCCCCCGAGGATGCCACAGCAGGCGTTTGTCAGAAGAGGCTACCATCTAAGCCGCCGGCTGTCTGCTAACCGGACGCAAGGCTCGGGTGAGGATCTAAAGCGTGAGGCGGAAACTCGCTTGCTGGCACGCACCGAATTCTTGGAGTTCTCTGATTTCTGCAGTTCCAGGGAGCTACACGAATATTCTTCCTAGCAGTGTTGCCTTTAACACATCGAGGGTGACGCGGACGTCCTCGTCAAAAGACAAGACAAAGATAATAATAAAAAAACAAGACACTGCGCACTTGGAATCGGTCGCGTAAGCTTGTTCCGAGCGGAGTCAATGCCGACGGAATGTTATTTCCATGAATCTCCGCTGCCAGTTTTCACGAGCGGACGGTAGATTCAAGAGATACACCTCCAATATCTGCTCCAAAGTCTGTCGTTTACTGTCTCTCATCTTCTCAAGCCCTCATGCTTGTCCCCAGACTTTCACGGCCTGCACAGTCCTCCCCTGCCTCAAAAACCTTGATCGCAGGTCATAGATAATAGTTGCACAGGTGCGTTCTCATGGGACCCATCCATTTTATTCATCTCATCCCTGTGTGAAAGAATGCTCGTATTGCCTGGGCTATCGTGCTTGACCACCGCTAAGCGGGATCAGGTACTCCAGCAGGCCCAGAAGGCCAACCCCAAAATCCGATCGGTCGATGCTGTTCATCTTCATCTGGTGAACTGCACCTCTCCTGAGGCCGAGGCGGAACTCAAAACCGGATCCACACCAAGGAAGATCTTGGACCGTCTGTTTCACTACGGCGACGACTTCGTCCTTCCTGGCACTCTGGACTCGATCGCAAACCAGAGGAATGTAGTCTATGTTCTCCCCCGTCCTGGCCTCGTTTCCCCGTGGTCGAGCAAAGCGACGGATATAGCCTTCCTATGTAATCTCCGCCAACATGTCGAACGACTCGAACGAGGGGCCGCCTTCGTATTCTCCTTCGAGGATGGTTCTACTCTCATGGAAGGCGATCTGACCTCACTAGGCCACTTCATCCACGACCGAATGACTCAGTCTGTCCAGTTCCAGCTCCCCTCCCCCGACTTGCTGTTCCGGCACAACCCACCGTCTCATCTTCACACGATTCCTCTTTCCACCGTTCCCGACGCCAAAGCGACTCTTTCAGAAGCAAATAAGGAACTTGGTCTTGCGCTGGCTAATGACGAAATTGACTACCTGGTCAAAGCATTCATCACCGGGGCTGACCCTATGAACCGTGACCCTACCGACGCCGAGCTCTTTATGTTTGCCCAAGTCAATTCTGAACATTGCCGTCACAAGATCTTTAACGCGTCATGGACTATCGATGGTACGGAGAAAGATACATCTCTGTTCGAGATGATAAGGAACACCGAGCGTCTGAACAGCACCGGAACTATCTCGGCCTACTCGGACAACGCAGCTGTATTTGAGGGGACAACAGCACCTCGATTCACAACGTCTCTTGCTTCGGGTCACCCCTTCCTTCCCCTATCCTACGACTTCACTCGAGAAGAAATACCCATCCTAGTCAAAGTTGAGACCCACAACCACCCCACTGCCGTGTCCCCGTATCCCGGCGCTGCCACAGGAT
This sequence comes from Thelephora ganbajun, assembly GCA_014904855.1. Taxonomy (NCBI): domain Eukaryota; kingdom Fungi; phylum Basidiomycota; class Agaricomycetes; order Thelephorales; family Thelephoraceae; genus Thelephora; species Thelephora ganbajun. The sequence goes on along the minus strand of MU117983.1, from coordinate 94,510 downwards.
CCGGCGGAGAGATTCGTGATGAAGGTGCCGTCGGACGAGGATCCAAACCTAAGGCTGGCCTTGTTGGCTTCACAGTCTCAAATCTGCTCATCCCCGACTATATTCAACCGTGGGAGACCGACTTCGGTCGACCAGACCATATTTCGTCCGCATTTAACATCATGATCGACGGCCCCCTCGGTGCCAGCGCCTTCAACAACGAATTTGGCCGGCCAGCGTTGACTGGATACTTCCGTACCTTTTCCGAAGCCATCCCCCTGCCAGACGGTGGTTCGGAAGTACGCGGATACCACAAACCCATCATGTTGGCGGGTGGACTTGGAAACGTACGACCCCAATTCGCTAAGAAAGTTGGAATCCAAATAGGAGCAAAAATCGTGGTGTTGGGTGGCCCTGGCATGTCGATTGGCCTGGGTGGAGGAGCTGCATCATCTCAGGTATCCGGTGCGAGCTCTGCCGAGTTGGATTTCGCATCGGTGCAGAGGGATAACGCCGAAATGCAACGCCGTTGTCAACAAGTGATCGATACTTGCGTTAGTTTGGGTGACCGCAATCCCATACAGTCGATTCACGACGTCGGGGCCGGTGGTCTCTCTAATGCCCTCCCCGAGCTGGTCCACGACTCGGGTCTCGGTGCGGCTTTCGAAATCCGTGACGTACTCGTGGCCGACTCGTCGATGTCGCCGATGGAGATATGGTGCAACGAGTCTCAGGAGCGTTATGTTCTCGCTATTTCCCCTTCACAGGAGGAAGAGTTCAGGGGTATTGCTGCTCGCGAACGGTGTCCATTTTCCGTCGTCGGTGTTGCTACGGCAGAGGGAGTGCTCATTGTCACCGACAGACTTCTCAAAAAGGATGTCGTTCGACTAAAGATGGCTACACTCTTCGGAAAGCCCCCACGCATGCACCGTACCGACTCTACAAGGATTACCACGGGATGTTCATTCGACACCTCCCTCACCAAATATCTCCCCTCAGTCCCTTCCCTGTCCGACCGCCTCTCTGCGGCAGCGGACCTAGTTCTCCGACTCCCTTCCGTCGCATCTAAATCCTTCCTCATTACGATCGGAGACCGCACGATCACCGGTCTTGTAGCCCGAGACCAGATGGTCGGCCCTTGGCAAGTTCCAGTTGCAGATGTCGCCGTTACACGCGCTTCCTACGGGTTCGATGTAGTTCACGGAGAAGCCATGGCCATCGGAGAACGCACACCGGTGGCCATTCTCAGTGCTCCTGCTTCGGCTCGTATGGCAGTTGCAGAGGCTATCACAAATATCGCTGCAGCCTCCATCGGTTCCTTGTCCAAACTCAAACTGAGCGCAAACTGGATGTGTGCCGCTTCGAAACCAGGAGAAGGCGCTGGGTTATACGAAGCCGTCAAAGCCATTGGGTTGGAGCTTTGTCCAGCGCTCGGCATTGGTATCCCCGTTGGGAAGGACTCGATGTCGATGTCGATGAAATGGATAGATCAGGAAGGACGGAAGAACGAAATCAGCTCCCCGTTATCGCTGATCATTACTGCCTTCGCTCCGGTGGAAGATATCTCCCAGACTTGGACGCCAATGTTACAGGGGAGAGAAGGCCATCCTACTATCCTTATCTTCATCGATTTGGCGAACGGGAAGGAAAGACTAGGAGGATCAGCCTTGACACAGGTATTCAAGCGAATCGGTTCAGAGACGCCTGACATCGATGATCCCGTGCTTATCGTATCATTCTTTGCCGCTTGCCAGAAGGTCCGAAGAGAACATCCAGACCTCGTACTCGCCTACCACGATCGGTCGGACGGAGGACTGTTCACGACGATCGCTGAGATGGCGTTCGCTGGTAGAGTTGGTGTGGAAGTTAATCTCGACATCCTGGAGTCTAGCCTCGATCCTATCTCAGCCCTCTTCAATGAAGAACTCGGCGCTGTTGTTCAAATCCGCGCTGAGGACTTCAATACTTTTGCGGGTGTCTTTGAGGAAACCGGTTTCCCGCGCAGGAATCTCCGGGTTATCGCTAACGTCGATGGAACTTCTCCAAATCAGCGATTCACCGTGAAAAGTGGTCCCTCTACAATCTTCTCCAGCACCCGTGCCGAGCTTCAGTCCGTCTGGGCAGAGACATCTTATAAAATGCAATCCTTACGCGACGATCCCGTTTCAGCTCAACAGGAATTTAGCCTCATCGAGGACGATTCTCACAACGGCCTCTTCTACAGCCTTTCATTCAAACCCGATCCATCACGGGCGGTGACCGTACGCCCCAAAGTTGCGATACTCCGAGAACAAGGAGTGAACGGCCACGTCGAGATGGCATGGTCCTTTACCCAGGCCGGGTTCCTGGCGGTCGACGTCCACATGACCGATATTCTCAGCGGTCGGGTCAGCCTAGCGGACTTTAAGGGACTCGCTGCGTGTGGCGGGTTCTCTTACGGAGATGTCTTGGGAGCGGGCAATGGGTGGGCGAGCACGGTCGTGTTGAATGACACTGCCCGGGGAGAGTTTTCTCGGTTCTTCACCCGAGATGACTCGTTCACCCTTGGGGTGTGTAATGGGTGTCAGTTCCTCAGCCACCTGAAGGAAATAATTCCTGGCGCCGAGGATTGGCCGGAGTTCAAGCTCAACAAATCCGGTCGGTTCGAGGGCAGAGTATCCGTGGTCGAGGTCGTTGCCTCCGAAGTCACCGAAACGTCAGTTTTCTTCAGGGAAATGACGGGGTCGAAACTCCCAATCGCCATCGCCCATGGGGAGGGCAGGGCAGTGTTCGAGAATGACAAGACGAGGGAGAAAGCCTTAGCCTCGGGCCTTGTCCCTATGCGTTACGTCGATTCTAGCGGCATCCCAACAGAACTCTACCCGCTCAACCCGAATGGAAGTCTCGGTGGGGTTGCCGGGGTTCAGACCCCTGACGGTCGCATCGTAGCCATAATGCCGCATCCAGAGCGTGTGACGATGCTGGAAGCGAACAGTTGGTACCCTCGAGAAGTGAAGGATGAATGGGGTGCAGTTGGACCCTGGTTCCAGATGTTTCAGAGTGCCAGAAAGTGGTGTGGGCCATAGATGAAGGATTATTGTAAACACGTGGATTCTCACAAAGGTTCGAAGATGGATGCTTGAGCCCAGTTAGACACGTAGATCCTACCTACCCCCTACCTCGGCTGAATTGTTAGCTGCTGTGATATTCGAGGATCATATGTACATGTCCGGTAGGGCCGGTGTTCACCCGTTCACCCAGTTGAAAGAACTCGTAACGAGGCGCTTGAGTGACCGAGAGCTGGACCGGATGACTCTGTTCATTCCCGTTTCCCCTTGTATTCTTTTTGTATCATATACCCAACTCGGTTCCCGCAATGATGTAGGAGGTCTGGAAACCCCAATTCTGCAATGTATACAAGGGACGTAGTTCCATCAATTCGACGCAAGATGAATATTCTCCTTGAGAACGAGTCTGGGTCAGGAGAGAGGTCAGGCCCCCAGGCATCCGGGATCCCGTGCCACAGCGATTACAGCAACCCTCCATACAGTTGCAAAATCCACTCACGCCAATGACTCTATAGTTCGGTCAAGCGTTGTGATCACACATCTGCAAGCGATCCCTCATTCGTCCTCCATCTCACCAAACGGATCTTGAACTCAGGCTACGTCGAGCTCCGCCTTTGAATTCTGTGCTATATACCTCGCATGTTGTGTGTCGTACCGTCTCGTAAGGGTTTGGCTCTGACCGGTGATGATGCGACGTTATCACCCCAAAAATATCGGTATCGTCATGAACTTGGTATGAGTATTTGAATCCCTCCACCGAAGACTGATCCGGACCCTCTCATGATCACGTTGGGCTCAAAACTCCCTTGTATTGCTTGGGCCGTCCGTACAGAACGGTAACCTCTAAAGGACTAAGCAGCTTGATAAGGGAGCGCGATGATTGTCGCCCTATTCTCTCCCTTTGAGCTGTCCCTCCGCAGCTCAAAGCGCTCAAGGGGCAGAGGGAAAAGGGTGGAAGGGTCTGGGCCCGATAGTAGACCAATACAGGCCCCAAGCTATAGTCGACGATCCACGCTAAGTAAATGATAGTGTCCATTATCCCTCCTTCCCCCGTGTCCCGTTTTGTGCGGATCCAGGTATCTGGGTGGTTGGAGGGGCACAATGTGAATGAACCCCAAAAAGTTGCCCTTTAGTCCTTCAGGGCGATGCATACATATAGAGGATGTCTGGACATGCGATGAATAGATAACGCAAACAGAAAGCATTTCCGGATCCCGCAGCCGACCAGGGTCATCCCGTGCGGCCCTTCATACAAACGAAACCTCTTCCCGCCCTCGAATCGACAAATCGTGCCAGATCAGTGTCCAGCGAAACAGGGGGAACGTTCCAAATCCAGGACGTGCCTTTGAAGTGAGAAGGATGACCGCGCAGCTCTGTTCGGCCAAATCCTTTAACTATGGGCGTTGAAAAACCCGAGCTATCCCAGCTAGGAACAGGTCACACGCGTGCAACGAATGACTAGTGACTGCCGTTCAAGGAAAGCGATGCGATGAGAGTCAATTCTAGTCAAATTGTCACGATTTTTACTATATCCCATCGTCTATAAGTTGAATTCCGTCTATCCACAGGTGAATCGTACAATCGTAAGGTAGAAAATCCGTAACTTCAAGGGAGGAAACAAGAGATCCACAGCGAGAAAAGGAGGAAAAAATATCCAGATCTAATCTGCTAGGTCTGAGCGTTCATCGTGCCTAAGTACCAGCGGAAGCCGTAAAAATGGGCGTCATAAGAAAGGATAAAAAAGGGTCCAGTCTCTGTCATAACCCTTGACTTGGAAGAGAGCTGACCAGAGAAAAGTTTTGAAAAACGTCAACCGAGCCGCTACCATCGATCAATATCTCCACACCCAACACCTACAGTAAGCCCAGGTCAACAACAGCCAGCGTCTTCTGCCACGTCGACGTCTGTTGTAGCACGTAAACACCTGATGTGCACGTATTAGCTCCAACGCGTCAATGGATGGATGACAGATGGCTGGACTAGGAACTGCGGGCGCGTGAAAGTCGAAGAGTCACCTAGCGGAACGGACGATGGTCTAATGTCGTGACAGACAGAATCGAAAAAGACATGAGAAGGCGTGAAAAATGGCAAGCATGTTTGCCAAATTAAAGGGTTGAGTCCGTATGACCAGTCGTACGTTCCGTTAGAGTGCATGATAGAAGCAGGGGATCGTTGTGGGATGACGCGAGCGGGAAGACGGGCCGCGAAACAACATTCGACTTGAATGAGCCTTTTACCCACCTCGTGTATGCCACGAAGCAGTTGAAAAGATAGGCATCCATATCGGGTTGTGCGGGGGATCGTCGACCTTGGCCATCCCATTTTCAATTTCCGAGGCGAATACGATAAGCGTGGCGAATATGATGGACAGGTGGGGGGGAAGAGATAAGCGATACAAGGGTTATAAGCATGGAGGTGAGGATGCGGCAGGATGAGGAGCAAGGTGGACAGCAGGAGGATGGTGGATGGATGATAATACAAAGGATGCATGAAAGGGACGTGGCGGATGATAACGAGTTATGCTGTACAGGGTCCAAGCAGGTGGCGATGTCGACCAGCGACTCTATGCGCGGGCGACACCTTCGACACCTGCCGTCTGTTTCAAACCTAACCATTTCAACCAGGCGTGATGCCGTCCAGCTTCCGTGGATTCGCTGTCATCCTCAGGAGGGGAGCCGAGTCCCTCAACATTAGCAAAGCTCACATAGCCATTGATTCGACGGCACATGGCGGAAGCTGTGCGAGCGTCGAAAGATGGCGATGAGGGCGTCGGCAATGGGCGCCCAGTGTTTGTGGGGTGTGATGTCGTGCGAGAGAGCACCGAAGGGACGTGTGGGGGTGTGGGGGGAGGAGTTAGGGGTCCTAAGGACTGTGGTGGCAGTCCTGGAGAGTAAACGAGCAAAGGGCTGGTGGACTGGGACTGTTGGAGGAATAAGCGAATGGAAAGAGACCAGAGAGGTAGGCAACACACATTCCAATCCTCACTCGACTCCCGCGTGTAAGCACGAGGACGGCTGACACTCCTGTGCGACTTTCTCCGATCTTGGTCTCTTGCTTGAGAGAGAACACCCTCCAATCTCCTCTTCAAGACAGCACCATGTGGTGTCAACACGTCCTCGTTACTCGATGATGCGGTTGATGCTCGACGCGAGGATCCCTGCTGGGGAGTAGGGGAGACGCTGCGCTTTTGATCGATACTGTTGTTCCTCGTTAACCTGGAACGTGATGAGCCGACACGATGACCAAAGAAACCATCAAGGTCTTCGCAGTCGCAATCGGAGTCGTCATCTTCCTTGAGTGGGGTCGGAAGGAAAAATGGAGAGCCTTTAGTCCTGTCGTACTCTTCGGCGCGACGTAGCGTTTCGCGAAGCATCTTCTCGGAACGACTAGGGGGACGAATGTTCGTCACGGGTGAGGATGGACGAGACAACGAATATAAAGACCTTCTCATATTACTTGAGGAATCGGGATACGAGGGAGAGGGTTGATGCATGGCTGATGGAGAGTGGATGATAGCGGGATGTACTTGGATCGACATGGCTAGAGTGGGTGAGGAGCGTTGAGGGGATTTGATCGAAGGGGGAGAGGGGAGGGGGTTTATAAACCTAAAGGATTGGGGGACACGCGACGTTAGGCTCCGTTATATACCGGTGAGATACGGATTACGAGAAAAGAAACAAACCTCCTTGACTTAGGGGGTGTGCGTGGCGTAGGAAAAGCAAATGAACCAGTTCCGAACGAGGACACGGACGCAGAGGGCGTCAACGGTGAATATTTGCGAACTTTGTAAGGAGTTGACGGGGTTTCCCTGTTGGCCGGGACGGTAGCTTTAGGGGAGGGTGGAAGGGAGAGGGTGGAAGGGGAGTTCCGCTGACGCCTGGAAGGGGACGAGAATGTCGAGCGGGACTTGTAAAGGAATAGCTGCGTATCGGCGGGCTTGGGCGGACGGGAGGAACCAGAGAGGGACTTGAAGCCAGGTAGATCCGGTTTTGTATGCATCTCGGCCCGTATGAGAGCGGACATGCTGTTTAGATGTGTTCTTCTGACTTTGAGTGGCAAGAACGCCGATTCGGCAGACACACCCAACTGGACTACAGCGGAATCAGTGATGGGGTTAATTGGATGACAGTCAAATCATAAGGAGAATGCGAAAACGAGGTGCTTACACGAATTAACACGAGGCCTCCCTCGTGAATGTACACGGCGGGAAGGCGCCTTTATTCACAGCCAGAATGGCCACGGTCGCCACCGCAGAGAATACTTCACTGCTTACAGGTGACGTCTGCACGCGAGCTACGGTGGTGGTGGTACTGAGTGAAGAGGGGTTGGGTGCTGGCCGCCAGGGCGGGTGCCGAACGCATAATCCCCAGAAATTCTGGAGCCAAAAATATTGTCGAACCACCGCCCGTGACAACGTGACACGCTGTTACGCGTGATTACATAGTCCCGGAGGGTACCGATCGGCTAATGTGTCCATCACCCTCACAGTATTTCATAATCTGCTCCTTCCTGCAAGGACACGTCTGGAACAGGAAAGCTAAAATGTAAGGGCGTGTTGGTCTGTGTCGGCGTTGCTGTAGGCCTTCCACGGCACACCCCTCGACACCGTGGACGAAAACAGGGCAACCACAGCCATGCCACAACCTAGCTTTATGGTTCATGCACCCCTGATCCAGGATCCAAAATCTGGGCCTGGTATGGCCCCGTAATTTGCCCGTGGGTTGGCTAGTCCTCAAACTTTCGTAAAGTCACCATCCAGCCCGTCCCGTGACCTCTCATCTGATGTTGCAATGACCACGGGCACATGTGGCAGAAACAGTGCATTCCTGTGGGCCCGGTCTAGAGCTCTTGATTCCACGGGTCCGGTTAAGCGTCACAGCCACGGATCTCTCACGTCCACTCGTCCTCGTGAAAAACATTGGTCGTTTAAGCGTCTTTTGTAAAAGCTCTCCCGAAATGAAACGCGGCTGTGTTCCACCTGTGACGCGAACAAACATGCCCCTCAACGAGGTTGCGGACGATGAGTAAGGCCCGCGGACGAAGTATCTCACGTCATCCGTTGGTATTCACTCCGATTCTCCACGGCCACAGCCTCCTCGCGAGTTGTGGTGAGTGTCCACCTGGTTAATATGGCGAAGTTCTGTTGATGAAGGACCGGTCCCTCTCATTGTCCCTCTTTCTAATCCACTCGCGATAGTCTCTCGCCGAGGACCATCTCTGTCGAGGTCAGCTCCTTCGCCTTGCTCGTATCAACTCTGAAGCACACAAGGTACTACGTTAGCCACCTACCGTAGATGGTATGCTTACTAACTCAAAGGGTGGTCGTATTGGTGCCCTGCGTTCCCATCACCATTCATCTCCACCGGACTACCCATCGCACAAATACCGCCACAGCTCTCCACTCGGCGCTCTACCGATAACAATTATCTTCAGGCGAGTGCCCTCCGGACACTTATCTGAGCGAACGCTCTTGGACATACTCGGGCACCCCGTATCACAGGGTGAGCGATAAATTGATAACGGGTGGCAGGCGTGACACCATTGATTCAGTTACTACCTCGCATGAGATTCCGCATTCTAATTACGCCTGGATCGCTGTTGATCACTCTCGATTGTGACCAGCATTCACTCGGTCCTTTCTCTGTGAACCAGAAATCTGCTTGTCGAATTCCGTATACCTCGATTACCTTGTGTGCTTATGTACCTGAGCTGCCGACTTGGGCGCGAGCTATTGATCTTTCACAACCGCTCCGGTGCCAATTAGATTCTTAGTTCAATGCAACGCTTGAGGCTTGCTTGCCACATTTAATGTCTATCAGCGCGTGGTCTGATCCTTAATCATCCATCATCAGGTACTTTGAACGCTGTGCGCACTGATCCTGAGCAGCGAATTTCTTCGTATGAATGAAAAGAAAAATGTGCGTGCGTGGTGCTGAGCTTCTCGTCTGTGCAACTTGTGCCGTCAACACAAATCGCCTTTGCTTCGCTCTGTTGCTAATCCCCCTCCTACCTCCCGCAATGCGATCGCCAATGAATAGAGGAGGTGGTGCCTCGTGGAGCGGAGTGGAAGCTTTTACTGCTCCACATCATCCATTTCACATCGTGCTCCCAGGGCACAAAGCGAACCGATTAACTTACTTCCTTTGGAGAACGGTTGATAACGATCTTTCGGTGATGAGTTAAGGTGGACGATAGTCAGACCTAATCTTGACTCAACGAAGCAGAACCCCAAAGAGTCGTTGGTAAAAAGATGCACGTATATATAGGAAGGAACCTTAACCTCGCTCCACCCGGGTCAATTGGTACGTGCCTCTCTTTCAACTGGAATCTCACCGGATGTTTTCGCAGTGGGAACTCCGACAGAACACCGAAAAAAAAAAGGTATCGTGTCGAGCGGGATCAAAACCTTGGTTATGATGAGAAAAAAAAACCCTCGAATATTATGGAAGTTGTACGTACATGTCAGCAATGCGTGTTAGCAGCGAAGAGTAAAAATCTCGAAGAGAAGTTCACAACCATCCCACTCCGTCCACATCGAGCCGTAAGTTTCATAGAAATTTTTGGGCGTCAGCTATGGTGTGAGTTGGGAAAATCCCCGCAACATCGTTCCGGATTTCCAACTCCTCGCGCAGCATGTAGCTTCTCTCAGAAAGAAGATAATCCTTTGCCTGAATAAAACCCGGGCAATTGACTCACCCACCTTCCCCTCCGAGACAGATCCATCTATGCAAATTTTTGGGACGGGTGGCTGCTTTCATTCTCGATCGTGGTCATGTGGAAAACCTATGACAAATTAAAAAGAGGCCCATAAGTCAAAGCCTAAGACTAAACGGCCAACCGGACAAAAATGGTCTACGTCAGGCAGGGCGTCGTATACTGTATTGAAAACCCTAGCGAGGTCACAATCAGCTAACAGACCTATTGTTCGAAGAGCTATGAACAAGCATACCCGACGTGTACCAATATAAAAGACACCATCTCGTGAGCACCAAATCCCTATCTACAAATAACGAACACCCTGCAGCCTTGCAGCCCTTGGGCCCCTTCTACCATGCCCATCCCGCCTGCAACCGTTGGAAACCGGGAATCAGCGCGTTTGATCAGAAATTGCTCCTTGGCTCTTTACTTTGGCGACCATTTCACCAACCCTCTGGGTCACTTTTTTTCATTATATCGCATTACACCAAGCGAGCGTTTCTCGCTCATCAGATATGAACCATCTGCTCCTGATTCACCACGTAGGGGAGATGATTGACTATAGCTGTTCTCTATCTCCTATCACGGCTTTCGATCTCGTATCGGCCTGAATATCATTTGATACTACCGAGGGTACCTCGGGTGCAGCAGGTCTCTTGGATTCTGGCGGGGATTTCTGCAGGATGAACCGTACCCGCTACTATCACTGTTTCACATGAAATCTCCTGACCTCGCATCCCAGGGGAACTGCTGTCCCCGCGTAAGTATCTGTGGCTTGCACCGCCCTCCAAAATCGGTCACGAAAGTGGGCATGTCGGCGAAGCGGACATCCGCCTTTACGCCTACAGTGGTCACAAGGACCAGCCACTGTTTCCGTAGCGGGTTTGGCGCATTCTGCCATCGGTCTCGGAAGAACGCGGTCAGGCTGCCAATTGTTTTGTTTTCTCTCGTCACCATCACGCATCAGCGCTTCAAACTTCAGCCCTCAACCACGCGGCGGTCGAAAACATGACATGTATGACATCCAAGACCCACACACATCTGCATGGTGAAGCTTTACGGAGAATGAGATTTTCGGAGGTGCGAGTTAGCGCTTGGGGTGACAACGCAGAGTTAAAGGGTCCTCCGTGTTCGGAACTGATCCTGAGGCGACCCGGCGGAGGAACGACACGGAGGGATTGCTGGGGCGTTGGGGAAGGTATTTACCAAACCGGGTTTTTCGTCGTCAGCCCATCGGAACTCGCACGGGTATCAGTGAATGGCACCTCCGTATTTACGCGGACGTGTGAGACCGGCGACACCCCTTGTAACCGAAAAAGAAAAAAAAAGTCCTTCACGGACCTCGGTGAGAATCCCACCCAAGCAATGTATCAGAAAAAAAAGCTTTTTGGGGGAAACGCCTCTGAGTTTACGCTTGTTTACATCAGAATGGGATGAGGGGCGACATGCCTCGTTCCTTAACATTTTACATCGCCGTTTGTTCCAGCCGCCCTAACCTCGAATGTAACATCTTACAATACCATTAGCTTCCCCCACCCGCGGAAGTAGAAAAAATTGTCCTATAGGCCGCCGCATCACGACGTTACGCGAACATGATACAAAACCCCCTCCTCACATAAGTAAGGTCGTGGGGAAAAGTCAAACACATTGTTGGACGTGAACAAAATCGGCGTCAGCAACGTGTACGTTGCGGGGTGGCGGGCGGCGGGATCGCCGTGAAGATCTTGAAGATGACGACTCGAGGGGGGTAGTCGTCTGCGGCGTCATTGGCGTGTGTCATGGAAAATCCAAGGATGAACGAATAATATGGTCATGGGCATCCTTACATGTCGTACACCCAAGTCAGCTGGTACTTTCGGGTTTGTTACTTTCAGGCAGCAGCGACCCCGGAAAAAGGTCCGGCGCTCTCAACGTAAACTGACCGACGTGTCGGGCGTTGAATGCTGAGTGCGTGAAGGAGGCGTGGAATGTTTCTGTTGGAATCAAACGTCCATGGGGAAAGAAATCGCCGATAATCGGCTCGTCCACCCCAATGGTCCCAGTAAAATGCCGGAACTCGGGAATCTGGAATGTCCATTAAGAACAAATGAGCCTCTCACCACAATGGCGGCTCCGATACTTGTGCGGGGCTAACAGCAGATTAGAATGCTATTAGAGTTCGAGTGTTCAAACGTTCATCGCCGGTTAACTTGACGACGTGCGATTCAGTTCGGTTCTTAAGCGTTGGTTCGGGGTTTTGTTTTGGTTTTACGAACGGCTGTTGCTGACACGGTAACCCTGACACAGTTCCACGTGTCTGAGGCGAGGGAAAAGCAGAAAGTTCGCCTCGAACCCCCTAGGCGGAGCACGACCTTGGATCCGACGAGATCCGTAGCGCGTAGGCTGGGTAGGATGAATCGATGGTGATCATCAGCCATACCGCTGGAAAAGACATAACAACCCAACGATGCATTTTGGAAGACGCCGCAGATATTTCGTATACCTCGAAAATGTTAATCCGAGGCGGGATAAGCGCCAATAACGAGAGCAAAACTTGGACTTTGAAATCTCAGACGAAGAGATTGACGAGCGGCGAGTTACGATCAAGGCAGTTCGGTTACAACGACCACCTTTCTGGCGGTGATCCTTGAGCCACTTGTGTCATTGGGAGCGGGTTCCATGATCGTGATCGGGGTGGCGGGGGAAGGGAAGTTCTGTTATGAAAGGGACCCATATATCTGACGTCAGGAAAAACCTGGGGTATGAAAGCCTCGACCTAGAAGACTTCAATAACAATCTTCATATTTGGCGGTTGTGTGCGTTTTATCCGCCAGTGGGCAGCAAGGGAGGGATAACAAGTGAATGGTGATAGTGGCGGTTGATTAGCAGCTGTGTAGAATATTGGACCTTAATGAAGACGGGTAAGTACAACACATACGTCACGAAGATCTTCGCGCGAAGCGCTTCCAAATCCCTTCAAAGATGTCTGCATTAGGAGAGTAGGCCTGTGGAGCCAGATCATTGTCATGCGACTTCTCCAGCGTCCATGGTTTCAGGAACTGGGTGGTGTACTGATTTTCGCCATTGGTGTGTTTCGTCACAGCCTCGACGAGCTTCTTCTCAATCCACCTCATACCCATGGCTTCCTTCGTCCATACACCGGATGTCCAGATAGATAGCGGACCTCTCCCGTTATCTCCAGACTTCATGCGGTTAGCCATTACGACGTCAGTGAAGATACGGTCCCCAATGACGACCAACTCGTCATCTGTCACAGGACTCGGAAGAGAGGCAAAGTAGTTCCGAACGCCTCGTATGCACGAGTATCCAGGTTTAGGAGTGTTGTGCCTCAAGACTGGAACTTGGAGATAATGACCTATTGATTCTGCCTGACGTAGGGGTTTCGGAAGAAAGAATCAGAGGTTTATCCCCTAGAATGCGGAGCGGGGGGAGAGCGATTGCGCTTTTTTGCTACTCGTACCTGGATTCCTCCTGCGTCATACTGAGATGTACCCGCGGAATTACTGACAACCAACACGTTCCCTTCTCCAAACGTCTGCTTGCACTCTCGCCATGCGTCCTAGAAATTCGAGGCGAATTCGACCCGCATAAGACACCTGGTGTTCCAGAAACCGAAAGAGGGATAGTCCGTGCTTACTGTCAATTCCGGAACGAGCTCGTCATGGTGGGGCAAGGTCTAATAACGTGCCCAAACTCAGAAACTCGCTCCGAGCTGAGCGAACGGTATAGGGCAGACGAACCAGGCAGTTATCTTTGTCGACGACTGCTCCTCTATATCCCGCGGCCTTGAGGGCGACAAAGTCCAACTGGCGGATGTCTATCCTGTGCGAACAAGACAGAAGCGGCCCGCCCACCGTCAGCATCGCAAGTTCCGCTTGCAAACACACAGTCGGACACATTACACACCTCTCACTGAGAGCGCCGGGATCACCAGCCTTGGGTTAATCAGCAGATGAAACGGAACCAGAATCCCCGGGATATTCAAAGGCATGAGGCCCTCGTGTCCTTCAGACGGGAGGGAAGTGACTGTGGTTGACGGTGACAAGCGGCTATTGGCCGGTGGCCGATCACACACGCCTTGGACTCTGGACAACGTTTAACACGCATTTCACACCATGTCGCCAATCCCAAGTACAGGATCATTGTTGCGCCGCCAGAATGCGAGCGAAAGTTTGGCACATTCACGGTATCAGTTTCAGAAACTGCATACTATATAGCATTCGCGCGAGGCATACATGAAGCAATTGGAAGTAGATAACTGACAAAGGGCATTGGGAATAATGTTGATATGTACGTGTGAGCACGTACGAACGGATAGGTAGATACACATACTGCGCGAAGAGAAAGATTGAGACATGTCGTAGAGGTAGGCGTACGGAGAGAATGAAGAAGAGAGGTCATAGCCAAGATTCGAGCCAAAGTTGCCCAGGGTCTTGAGAAGTATCGGGATGGGGTACTTCCAGATTGGCGGTGAAAATGTCAGCCAAGTATGATTAGGAGTAATGAAGACCACATACCTATGGGTATTCGCGATGAGAAGGTCCGGAGACTAACCCCTCGGTCAACCCCGTGGGGGAGGCCCGCCATACCTCCTGTCATCTCGTGCATAGTTTCCTCTCTGATGGTGGTTCTGATTGTATCCTCTCGGAGGTGGCATACGGTCGTATCCTTGCGAAGGTGGCGGTGGTCCGGGTGGGTAACCGTCCCTTGGTCCCTGGTGGTAGTCTCTCGGACCCCTGTTGGTGTTCACTCCAGAGGAATGTCCATAATAGCCAGAAGGGGGTCCAGATGAAGGAGGTGTGGGTCCAGCAGACATCCTCGAAGATAGTGGCGGAGGGTAGTCGCTTCCACTCCCAATTGGGCCATTCGGGTTCGCTTCCCCAGGAGTGTGTGGTGAATAATAGTCACTCGAAGCACCAGGCCCAGGAGCAAAGTCTTCTCTCTGCCTCTTAATTGGCGGCCTCGAGGAATCCCTGGAGATAGACATCGGACTTGGACTCCTGGGTCTGACCCTCGATGGGTACCCAGGCGCATTATTTGAGACACTGCTGTTCGGACCAGAAGAAGCCGGGATAGGTGGCTGAGAGTAGATTGCCGGCGGGTCCGTATCCCGCCCAGGAGGATAACGACCTTCGGCCGGAGCGGGAGAATACCTCTGTGGTGAAATCTTGGAAGTCAAAGCTGCTCTCGAGTCATACCCACGATCTGGACCAGGCGGGGGTGGGGGAGGATAGGCTGACCTCCCTCTTGCGTTTCGTTCGCGCAGTTCCCTCACTTCACGCTCCTCCCTAGTCTCCCAGGCGCTTGCAGTTCCAGAACCAGGGGCAGAATCACGCTCGATAAACCGCCGTTCCCTATCCGACCAAGGTCCACTTTGATCCCACTGACGATCTTTGTCCTCCCACCTAGGAGGTCTGTCGTTATAGTCCTGGTACCGACTGTGTCCGTGAGGGTATGAAGCGGGACCGCCCTGTCGATATTGAGGATCGTCATTATAAGGATCATTCCTCGACGGATCTGGCCATCTCGGACGATCCCAAACTCCCCGTTCGCGATCACGAACATCAGGACCCGGAGGTATGCCAGAGGAGTCCCGCATGTATGGATCCCGAGGTATCCGTTCATCGTACCGGTCCAAGTCCATTCTATCGATATCAAATCTGTCAGGTCCTCGAGCCTCATTCGGCTCTCTCGTAGTACTACCAACAGCACCTCCACGACGGTAATCCCGCACATTGGTTCCCCTGCTCGCATAATCATCACGGGCGAAGGAAGGGGCACGAGGGTTCTCCGAAGTATTAGGAGGTGGCATGGAAGATCGGACTGGAGGTTTCCGGTCATCCACATGCTCTGAAGCGGGGGGATATCGTCCCCGCTCGTCAGGGGTGGGCCGTGAGCCTCCAGTAGATAAATGACGATCATCCTGATTTAAAGAGCCAATCGACGAACGGGCGACAGTAGGAGAGGTAGGTCCCGATCTACTGCCGCGATCCGACGGGTAGGAAAGTCGTTCTTCCAAGGGGGGAGCCGGTCTGGGGGTTCCTGAAGCCGAGCGGGTTTCAGAACCTGCAGGCATGCTAATTCTTTCTTGCAATGAGAGAGGTGGTTGCCGGGTAAGCCTTTCTTCGAGTGTCTTGCGTTCATCTTTGGTGTTCAGGGTAGATTGTCGGGCGGTGCGATCATCAACATTCCGAACTGCAATAGCATCAGAAGGAAGTAAGGGCGTAGAGTCAGCGGCAGAGGTTCTATTGGTCCTTTCAGCATGGGTAGAGGGCGGTATAGAAGGGGGATGACGAGTGTCAGTCACAATAGGAGAGACGGGTGGTGGTGGCATCCGTCGATCATCTCCACCATCCTGAGCAGGTGATTGTTGATGGTCCGTAGAACGAGCAGTTGTTGACCGCTCATCATACCGAGAGGTACGGTCGTCACTTTGTCGGTCGACAGTAGGCGCAATACTACCAGGACGCGAGTTATCATACTGACGATTGTTGTCTCCATGACGCTGATCAGGCAGGTTACGTCGGTTGTCAATAATCCGTGGTCGTTCATCGGCTCTTCGGTTTAAGCGGTCATGTCGTCTGTTGTCGCGTTCAGGGCTCCCGTCCCCAGAATCATCCCCGGGTTCTCTACCGGCATCAAAAGGTCCTTTATCAGAGGACCTTTCAAGGTCGGTGAGAGTAGTGGAGCGCTGCAGAGATTGAGAAGGCGTAGTTATGTCGGCATCGGACCGAGGCTGTCTGTCCTCCGAATACGGCTTTTGTTGACGCTGACGGTCGCCGCCAAAATCTGTCATAGATCGAGCGTTGGATAAGGATCTCGCCCGCATTGTGGAGTCATGACTCTGGTTATCAGACCTAGTCGAAGCAAATGCGGACGGCTGGAAGGAGCTACGAGAGAAAGAGCCGCGACGCGAAGATGCTCGAGAGGGTGCAGAAGATTTGAAAGAATCGCGCAAGTCATTGGTCGACTTTGAGGGAGAAATAGTGCCGGATGAATGAAGTGGTTTGGAATCAGTGTGACCATTTGAACAAGGCTCATAACGCTCTGATTGAGCATGGTGATAACCGTTCTGTAGGGAGAAACTCAGGAGTAAATTCCTGAGAAGAATGGGTTCTGGGGCAGTCGTACCTGTTTGCGGGACTCCCAAGAATCTATAGACGAAGCACGCCCTCTACGCTGGTTGTCATCGATGGAATCATCTTTCCGAGATGTGTTCTGGGCAGTGGGGATTTGTTCAGGATGAGGAGGCACAGGCGAAATAGAAGTATTGCCCATGTAGATCTTTGCTAGTGCGGTTGGTTGGGGGGTAGAACGAAAGAATTCATGCTGATTGGTCATGATAGATTCCTTGAGTTTCTCTAGGATCTCGAGATCCTTCTGACCGGAGGACAAGTTGGGGGCGGGAGTTTGTTGAAACTCCTGGCCCATCTTTGGTGATGATTGTTGAAACGAAGTGCCGTTGGACTCTGACCAGTTCTGGGAGTTCCGTCCGGACGATTGGTGGTGGTGATGGGAAGAGGAGGTAGAGGCGAGAGAGGAGGTCGAGGAATCCTGAGTGAGGGTGCGTTCACGGTTGTTGGATTTTTGCCAATGGTTGTTTCTGTAGCCTTGCCTTTGGTGGTAATACGCCATCTGGCTCTGAGCCACGTCAGCAAACACGCCGAATATCCGAACTGCAAGAAACAAAAGAAAACCTTTTTTGCAGATTTTTTGCGAGGCGCAAATCTGCGTCGAGGAAGCACCCGGGCTGTGTGGGCTGAGTAGCAAACAGAGAATACCTGCGCGCACACGGGATGTTGGCCACAGCATGGCCAGATAAGGAAGGTGCTGAGGTAATCGACCGCGGCTCAGAGTGGCTCACAGGATCTGAGGGGAGAGTCACCTAACTCTCTCTTGACCGCCACCTCTTTCTCGAAACATGAAATTGTATCCCTTGGTGCTCGCACTTGCTGGTGCTGGCTTAGGTTCGTTGTCTTTTATCTTGAGTTTTCAACCCTCACAAAAAATTCTAAACAGCCGGCGTGAATGCGTTACCCCTCCGCGTTACCATAGTCTCCTCCACTAATCAGATCGGTCCTGCCGCCAAGTTCTTCGACAACCCTCCCCCTCCCTCTGTTCGCAGCGGGGATGGCTTGTATCGCATTCAAGTCATCCCTCCCATCGAGCCTCATCGTCGCCCGTGCCACTCCATGAGCAAGACCGCGATGGACATCTCGAACCGCTTCAGGAAGTTGTTCGGTTTCGAGCCCATCAAGACTCACACTGCCGTCGAGCATCACCCTGTCCACAATCATGCCAGCCCAGTTCCTGTTGATAGTATCACTTTCAGTCCTGCTCCTCCCGTGCACGACGATGGGGAGGTGCATATCATGCCCTTCCCGCCTGTCCCCGTGGAGTACTTAGAAAATGCGAGCGCCCTGCCGGTTCACCACCACTCCCACCACCGTCATCACCGCCTCCGTGACGCTTCGTTCGTAAAGAGGTTGTCACACGCCCTCATGATGTTAGGGTCATGGGAGGGCAAAGCCGTCGCCTTCGTTCTTGGTGAGCAGTTCCACGGCTGATGAGAGTTATTCGTCACTGAGCGATGATTGGGAATTAGGATGTGGTATCGGTGTCGTTTTGCGCATGATCTACGTCTTGGTTGTGGTCACCTATCGCATGTTCCGCGGTCCTGCCCAACCCGGCGAGGACGATGTGGACGAAGAGGAGACCGAGGTTTTGCTCGTCGCCGCCCCGCCCGAGTACAGCAAGGACGAGAAGGTCGCTTTGTAGACAGGTGCCATTTGAACTCCGTATGCTTCTGTTTAGCCTTGTCGTGTAGTTCTATTCTCGAGAAATACATTGTGTCCGGAATTTTCTGGATGGTTCCAGCACATACCAGATCCGGATGAAGTTCACAGCCACCGATTGGTAAAAAAAACCCGACCGCGACTGCAGCATAAAATCACCACCTCTCAACGCTCTTCATACTTTACCATCATCTACCCTCATCCACTCTTCTTAATCCTTAGACAATGGCCGTTGTTGGTATCGATTTTGGCTCTCTCCACTCAAAGGTACTTCATCTCCGAAACCTTTACGCGACTGTTATCGCTAATTTTTGCTCGCCTTGTCCAGATCGGCGTGGCCAGGCATCGTGGTATCGACATTATCGCCAATGAAGTCTCAAATCGCCAAACACCGTGCGTCCTCCCTCCGTTTGCAAGACTTTTGTTGCTTGTTTCTACACGACGAGCGATCTAATCGATTTTCCTCTGTCTCTATTAGGTCACTGGTCGCGTTCGGTCCCAAACAGCGGGCGATTGGTGAACCCGCCAAAACCCAGGAAATTTCCAACTTCCGTAACACGATTGGCAGCCTCAAACGATTAATCGGTCGAACCGTCTCCGATCCTGAAGTCCAGGATGTCGAAAAGACCTTCATAAACGCCACTTTGATCGATGTCAATGGGACCGTTGGTGCTGAGGTTAACTACCTGAACCAGACGCAACCGTTTTCTGCTACCCAACTCGTCGGTGCTTACTTGGGAAAACTCCGAGACATCGCTACCAACGAGCTCAAAGTCGGCGTCACCGACATCGTTTTGGCCATCCCAGTCTGGTACACCGATGTCCAACGAAGGGCTATCATCGATGCTGCCAGTATCGCTGGCCTGAATGTCCTTCGTCTCATCAACGACACCACCGCTACCGCTCTGGGTTACGGAATCACAAAATCCGATCTTCCCGAAGCTGATAACCCAAAACATGTCGTCTTCATTGACGTTGGTCACTCGAGCTTGTCCACTGCCGTGGTTGCCTTCTCCAAGGGTCAATTGACCGTGAAATCTACCGCGTTCGACACTAATGTCGGTGGTCGTTACATCGATCAGGCCCTTGTCAACCACTTCGCGGAACAGTTCAAACCCAAGTACAAGATTGACGTCTTGTCCAACCCCAAGGCCACCTTCCGACTTGCCGCTGGATGCGACAAGCTCAAGAAGGTTCTCTCCGCAAACACTGAGGCTCCATTGAATGTAGAGTCCATCATGAACGATGTCGACGCCTCCTCGAAGCTGACGAGGGAGGAGTACGAGACCCTCATTGCCAGTGTCCTTGATCGTATACCCACCCCCCTCTCCCAGGTTCTCCAGGATGCTGGTCTCACCCTCGAACAGCTCGACGCCGTCGAACTCGTCGGTGGATGCACTCGTATCCCCGCTGTTCGTGCCAAGATCCAATCCGTCTTCCCCGGAAAGACCCTTTCTACCACCCTCAACCAGGATGAAGCCATTGCCCGCGGTGCCACCTTCGCCTGTGCTATGCTCTCCCCTGTGTTCCGTGTCCGTGATTTCGCTATTCACGACATTCAGGCATACCCGATCAAGGTCGAGTGGGAGAAGGCTCCCGAGGATCCCGATGAAGACACTGAGCTCGTTGTCTTCCCCAAGGGTAACGGCATCCCCTCCACGAAGGTCTTGACCTTCTATCGCAATAAGCCGTTTGAAATTCAGGCCAGTTATGCTGAGCCCTCTGGCCTCCCGGGTAGCATTAACCCATGGATTGCCAAGTTCACGGCGAAATCTGTGGGACCCGACGTTAATGGTGACCTCTCGTGCGTTAAGGTCAAGGCGAGACTGAACCAGCATGGTCTCTTGTCGTTCGAGGCTGCGTACACGGAGGAGATCGAGGAGAGGGAGGAGACGCCTATGGCAGTTGATGGCGAGCCCGAGGCTCCCCCCAGGAAGAAGAAGGTCGTGAAGAAGACGGACGTGTCTTCCATCTGGGGATCCACGGCTTTGGATAAGTCCATCATCGAGACTTTGAGGGAACGGGAAGCTGAAATGCACGCGGCTGATAAGCTTGTTGTGGATACGGAGGTAATATTTCTTACCGAGCGGCACCATGGGGAAAAGCTGACGTGAAATTTCGTTTGTAGGATCGCAAGAACGCTCTCGAGGAGTACGTCTACGATACACGAGGAAAGCTTGACGACCGTTACGCTCCCTTCGTTCAACTCGCAGAGAAGGAGAAGTTGCTTGTCGCTTTACAAGAGGCGGAGGATTGGCTGTACAGCGAGGAAGGCGAGGATGCCACGAAGTCCGCATACGTTGGCAAGCTCGACACGCTCAAAGCCCTGGGCGACCCCATCACGAACCGCTGGAAGGAGTCGGAGGAAAGGTCACGCTCGATCTCGCAACTACGGGAGATGATTAACAAGTACATGTCAGACGCCGTATCAGGAGACGAGAAGTACAGCCACATCGAGGAGAAGGACAAACAATCGGTCGTGGAGAAGGTGGCCACCGTTCAGAAATGGTTGGAAGACCAGATCGTTAGGCAAACCGAGAGACCGAAGAATGTGGATCCAGTCTTGACGAGCGCGGAGATTTTGAAGAAGAAGGATGAAATCATTTACTTCTGTCATCCAATTTTGGCCAAGCCCAAGCCTAAGGTTGCGGTTCCCAACTCGGGGACGGAAACCCCAAAGAGCGGAACGGAGACTCCTAACCCCCCACCTCAGAAGGAGGAACCTAAGGGCCCCTCGGAGATGGACGTCGATTAGAGGGTTTGATCTCTTTCGTCCCGCATCCACCGCGCAGTTGTTTGTTTTTTGTCATCGTCCTAGAAGATAATCAATCCCTGTAGTTAGGTTTCTCTCAGCTTTCGTGATCCTTTTGCACCCCACACCCATACGCAGTTTGCATTGAAAGGGTCGAAAGCTGCAACTGAAGCGGGCGAATCAAACGCGGTGAGGTCTTGAGGTCGTAAACTCGAATGTGAGGTAGTAAGACAAGCCTAGAATGTATGGCTCTGTGCGACGGAAATGAAACAGAAGATTCCAGGAAGTTTTTATGCGGGAAGTAAGAATACATAATATAGTCAAACGGGTGTGTCTAGGTCTCGCTCTGCCTAGGAGTGAAGACCATCGTTCCAGCGGGAGCGTGCACGAACTTTGTGAAATCCTCTCCCAAGTAATTATCCACCACCTCCACGCTATACTTCTCCATGATTCCCATCAAGACCGTCTTGATAATCTTGTCACCAAAGTTTATGCCGACGCATTTTCTAGGACCCAACCCGAACCTCCAATAAGAGTAACGGTATTGAGTTGGAAGGAGTTCACCGAAGCGATCAGGTCGGAAGACGCGTCCGTCAGTACCCCAAACCGGAGCATCACGGTTTAGCGTGTAAGTGTCGATGAGAACGGAAGTCTTGGGTGGAATATAGTATCCGTGGATGATCTTAGGCTCCGCCGTCAACTCTGGGAAGGAGTAGAACAAAACCGGGTGCAGTCGACCGGATTCGAGGTAACAGTAGTGGAGGAGGGTATCGGTCTTGCGGATGTATGCGTCGGCCCGATCTTGGCGATTGGAGCCGAGGTGTTCGTCCGAGAGAGCATCGTCGATTTCCTTGTGAAGCCGGGTCATGACTGACGGGTTCATGGCGACCTGAGCGGTAACCCACGAGATCGAGGTCGTTGTCACGTCTGAGGGATAGAAAGTTAGATCCTGGAGCGTGCAATGGACAGCGGTGCGATTGCCTACCCATGTTGGTGAATAGGATCTCGTCAATGGAATGAGCAAACTCGAGGAAGGTCATGTGACCCTCTTTCATGTTCTTATACAATTCACCGACGGTGGTGGTGATACCCTTCCTCTCAGCCTCGAGACTGGTCCTCTTGAGGAGAGTAGCCCACTCACGTTCAAAACCGTCGACATCCCTGTTGGCCTGGACAGGGAGGTACCTGAAAATTTTCCACTGCTCGAACTTTCCGAAGAAGGTATGGTTGATGACGCGCTCGTGGACAAGGTTGAGGTGGAAAAGCTCGTCGATGAGCTTGTCGTCGACGAGTTCACCGAAAACTCTCCTGGCGATCATCTTAAAGGGAAGGATGGAGACGAGTTCCTCAGCTTTGATTACCAATTTGTTGTCCTTCTCGTTTCTGACGACGTGGGAGAGACGAGGCAAGGATTTGATCCATTTATCGGTATCGCTGATCATGATGGGAAGGAGTT
The DNA here is from genome assembly GCA_014904855.1 of Thelephora ganbajun. Taxonomy (NCBI): domain Eukaryota; kingdom Fungi; phylum Basidiomycota; class Agaricomycetes; order Thelephorales; family Thelephoraceae; genus Thelephora; species Thelephora ganbajun. The sequence continues at coordinate 71,785 of MU117983.1, read as the reverse complement.
CTGAGGCTTTCTGTGCGGTGAAGTGTGGGTCAATATGGGTTCGGAGGCGTCGCCAGTCCTCATTATGCTTCACGCCAACGGATTGGCCGAGGACTCTGCCCATGTACTCTCCGAAGCCAATGTTAGGAATCTTAAAGTGAACTTTGGCATCACCGTGGTAGTACGCGCGAATATCGTCAGGATCAGTTAGGACACTTCGGTCGTTTCAGCGGGACCCTCAGAAAGTGAGTTTAGCAAGCGACTCACATTTCGGGAATATCACCGCAGAATACTCGATACAATGGACCATACTTCTGGCGGTATTCAGTCACCATACGAGGTCTTTGGGCAGACGACAGTTAACTGTAGTCAGCGAAGCGCATAGTGAATGAATTCGACCACGCACCCATCTATGAATCGTATGATACGGGTGTCTTCCAGTGGACCAGGGATGGGCGCTTTGCCCGATTCTTGCTGGTAACAAAGGCGGTAGGCGGTGTGCTAGAGACACTAACTCAGACGGGGGTTGGTCTATCACTGAGATGCCAGGCCGACCTTGAGCACACGACTTATGTCCGTCGCACAGAACCAGATAACAGCCCCGGCTAGGAGAGACGCTCCACCGACGTAGGGGGCGTACTCGTGTTCAAAGTATTCCAGTGCAATTTTGAGGAGCCGTTCGGTGTCCATGAGTGGAATATTTGAGAGGTGAGATTGAAAGTTCCCATTCGTATTTATATTGGTGGTAGCGGATGGAGGACCTCCACCGAGAAAGCAGGGAACAGTGGGGAAGCGGTCACGTGATCTGGCGGTTGAATGAACTTCAGAAGAGTAAGAACGCTTGTATCTAGGGCAGACTGGATCAGCTCGAGAGGATGCGATTATAGCGGTGGATGAGCTGACCGGAGATGGAGAGGAGAGAGGAAAGAGAGAGAGCAATCTCGGTCTTTGCTGCCCGACCTCCATCTTACTGATCCAATATTGTTCACCCACCCCAGGCTTTATAAGAAACACTCTCACCTTCCTCTCCTAGGGTTGAGCGAGATGAGCACTGTAAATCCGTGCGCGACTTTTGTTTCCAGTAGGCAGAGGACAAATGCTGACGATCCGATCCAATTATTCAGGCAGATATCAGTAAACTTCCTCGGAGGGTCTCCCCTCAACAGATTCTCCTGGCTCAGGACGTCCCAGGTCTTTGTCGACGCAATCCTTCGTTCTTCTTCCACACGATGGATCGTTTTCAAGTCCGGTCAGCCTCTCGTCGTTTCTCACAAAGACAAGCCAAAGCTTAGATCCCTCGCCCGTCTCACTACCGCTGACGTCAAGCCACTTCTCGGACCCGAACCTTATCTCGGCCAAGCTCAGAAAGACGGAGATATCGCATCCCATGGCACATCTGCACTCGAGGTCGCCAGGTTGAGAGGTCCAAAGATCATCTTCCTCGGATTGGAAGAACCCCACGGAACCACCGCGATTCTCCCCTCGTCCGACTTCAGCGCTAAGGGGGGGCTTCCCGAAGTCGTTGCAGAGAGAGTCACCGGAACACCTTACTTTTCGCTAGACGTCTCAGACGTGGAAGCCCCTGCTCTCGATGTCGTGTTACAGAATAACCAGCTTGCCAAGGATGGGGGTCAACTCGAGTTCTCAGAAGCAAGGGCCGCTATGAACTCCATGAACTGGTTCGATGCTGCCGTGTTCGCTGAGGCCAGGAGCATGGTCGATTGGAACGCAAGGAATAGAGTACGTCCTAGTTTGTGTATGATAATACCGAGCACTAACATCTTCCGTCAGTTCTGCTCGTCCTGCGGTTCACCTGTGTACTCTCTCTGGGCTGGGTGGAAGCTTGCCTGTACGACCCTCCTCCCTTGGGAAGTAAAGGAGGGAGAGAGACAATGTGCCTCTATTGGTCTCAACAACTTTTCTCATCCCCGAACTGACCCCGTCATAATCACTGTGCTCGTAAACGAGACGGGCGACAAGATCCTACTTGGCCGAAACGTGAGTGGACTCGAAGTCCTCCGAGTTGCTGGCCTAGTTGAACTACGCTCGTTGGCTAGGCGAAATGTAATTTACCTTTCTATTCTGCTCTCGCGGGTTTCATGGAACCTGGGGAGGCGTTCGAAGACTCTGTAAAGCGTGAGTCATGGGAGGAAGCTGGAGTTAAGGTCTGGGATATCAAATACCATTCTAGTCAACCATGGGTAAGCAAGCACATACCTCCTCGGTTTTACCTATTCACCGTTGTACCTCTGCGTGCAGCCTTTCCCAGCAAGCCTCATGGTCGGTTTCTACGCTACGGCTAGCGAATCTCAGGAAATTCGAATAGATTTAGACAACGAGCTCACAGGCAAGTGAAACAACCCACCACATGCCCACCAGGTGCACCTCCTTATCACACTTATCTCAGATGCCAGATGGTTCACCCGCGAGGAAGTCCTTGCAGTACTCAATCACCCTCAAGGGACAAACCTTAGCCCCATGAGTACCTCCAAACCTGGGGAACGTGACCCACCCTTCAGGGTACCATCCAAGACCGCAATTGCGGGTGTATTGATTTCGGATTGGGCCCACGGAAAGTCGTTGGATGCCCACAGTGCTAGTCCGAGGCTTTGAACTCGTGTAGAAGAGACTGTATTAATTGTACGACCTTGTCGGACATGAGAATATACATCGACGGCGGGTTTTAGACATCATCCTCTGGTCCCTCCTCGATGAGCTTCGCATAATCCTCGTAATTCGCAAAGGTCGGTAACGACCGAACCTTTTTCCTCTTCTTTTGTTCTTCCTTACCGCCCTTCCGTTTCCTCTTCCCGCCCGATGTAGAAGAGCCATCACCGAACCCAGTCCACTCTTCGCCTTCTTTATCCCCGCCGTCAGAGAAGTCACCTTCATCACCTGGCCAGTCTATCAGATCGTCTTTGAATCCCAGCGCTTCGGCTTCATCGAGAGGGATGAGATCCTCCGCATCCGAGGATTCGACTAGCGAGAGCTTGTCGTCACCGTCGACTTCTGATACTTCTTCTGCGTTGTCAGCGGAATCTTCGAAATATCGAAGGTCTGCCAGGGAATTATCATCATCCTCGTCGAGATCAGGGGGTATTGAATCTTCGTCTTCCGATATGTCCAGTTCTTTTGGCATAGACACTTTCATCGCCTATAGGGTAGAAAACGTCAGCTTCTGCGAGGACCCCCGAAGATCACCACTCTTTCACTTACCGTCCAAATCTCAGCCTCTTCCTCGTCATCACTCGACTCCTCACTATCGTCTTCATCTACCTCATCTTCCTTCTCGTCTCCATCTTCGTCTGACTCCACCTCTGAGTCCTCTGAGTCACCCTTCCCTTTCTTTTTCTTTTTCGCTTTGGCCGCCCTAGCTTTCTCCAGTTCGTTCTTCCGGTTAAAGTATTTGTGGAAGAACACCTGGTCAATGGGGACGTCTTCCACCCTCCTCTTCCACCACTTCTCATCGTTCACCGTCACCCCACCTCCCGAACCCACGCCGAGGTTATCCCCAACTTCACCCTTAATCAATCTCACTCCTCCACCACTGATTGCGTCTCCAGCAACGGGCTGCATCGCGCTAGATCCTTTCTGTTTCGAACTCTGCTTTTTCGGGTTCTTGTACACGAACCGGTCTAGGAAGTGGGAGAGGGTATTGAGTGCCAGATCTGGCGTAGACGTGAGGGGTTGGGATAATAGTAGCTGTCTTGCGTGCAGGGAGACTGTGGGATGGTAGTGGGACAGAAGAGGTAGGAGCTCCCATAGTGGTGAGCTCGAAGCGTGGGCGAACTCGGGTTCCCGTTTCCTTGGATCGTACAACTGTTCCTCGCCTTCTCCCTCATCCTCTGTAGGTTTCGAGCTAGATTTCCGTTTCATTGGAGCCCGGAGCATTTCACGGAAGCCTGGAACGGTGCTAAAGAGCTATCGGAGAATGACGAAATGAACCTTCCCAAACTGTGGAGGGGTGGAGTATCGATAAACTCACCTCGCCAAGGAGGTGTAAACCTCCAGCCGTGAACTCAGTTCCTCCTCCTCCCCCACTCGCCAGAATCTGGATAAACCTTCTCACGAACGCCCTTGCCCGTTCAAGGTTCTTATCAGACTTGATGCATCTGAACAGTAAGTTCAAGTACATTGCTTGCTTCGACGAAGTCGACAGTCTTGTATCGTACAAGGACGCATACAGTGTTCGATAGAATCTGTCCGCGACGGATCCAGCGGAAGATGACGAAGTCGACGACGCAGTCGTGGAGATTTGATGGATAAGCAGAAGTGCTTGGAGCGTTATGTTGAACGTGGACTTGTGTGTGATGAGGAACAGCGTGTCGAGGTGCTTTTTGAATCTAGGGTCATCGGTGTCGAGCTTTGCAAACGGCAGAGCACGGTTGACTCCGGTCAGGATGGCAGATATCAATTTCGAATCGGATTCTTCGAGCTCGGTAAAACCAGCGTCGCCTTTGACCTCCTTCCCCTTTTGTTTCTTTGGCCTTCCTTTCGATGAATCGTCCTTGGCCTGTTTCATCTCCGCCACATCATTCAAGTCCGCGTCGCCTTGCCCAAGAATGTCCTTGAACAATTCAAAATAGATATTTATTAGTTCTCTGGCGACGTCCCGATCGGGTTGCGAAGTCGAGAGAATGATTTGGTTGAACGTGATGGCAGCGTAGTAACGAGCGTGCGAGGTCCCTACAGCCTTCTTGTCTTCTTTCGAAGACTTTGGGGGTGGTTTTGACATGGATGTAGATGGTGTGTCGGAGAATACAATTTTCGTATTCTTCGCAGGAGTGGGGTCGGAAGGGAGGATCGACGATGCGGCAGCACTTGAGGCTCGAGGTTTGAGAATGAGTGAGATGATCTCCCGAACTACGATACCTTTCATAGATGGATGCGTTTGAAGGAGTTGAAGGAGGTGATATGAAACACGAGAAGAAATCGACTTCTCGAGGTCCCCCTGTGAAACAGGTTTGAGTGCACGACCGACGTATCAAACTCGACACATACAAGCTTATTGACAAGCAATCGCAGTAGGTTCTGTTCTTGTTCAGGCTTATCTCGCAACAAGGTGAACACGAGGCTGATGGCTTGTGTCCGTACATACGGAAGAGGGTCGTGCAGTAGGTTCTATGTTTTAGTTGGTCGATAGCAGACTTCAAAACCAGTAAAACCAGCTCACCTCCAATATCTGAAGCACGGAGAAGAAATATTTCTTCAGCCAGTCTTCGAAGTACCACGCGAGCAAGTACTGATCCGTCACTTGGGGATGCAACAGCGGCTGATCGAGGAAGTATCTGTTGAGTCCACCGTTCAATCAACCATTCGGAGAGTACCATTGCACAACTCACTTCAATTTCCGATCTGGCGCGCCCCCTCCAACCCACCAATCAACGATACACCGTAGAGCCTTCAGGCTCTCCTCCCTACCACCTTTTCCCTTGCCCCGCTCAGCCGTATTCTTCAAAGTTTCCAAGGACTTGACGTTATGCACAGGACTTCCTTGAACCAGTAGCGTCATGGCACTCAGCCGATCGGATAGCGTTCCAGATTGTAAAACCTTCTGCAAGAACTGGGTGTCGGAAGCAGAACCTGTAGAAACCCCGGAAGCGGTGTAATTCCGGACGTCGGTGGTATGCAATGACGTTGCTTTTGAAAGTAGCGAAGATGTTTGCGTTGGAGTGGGTGTGGGGAGGTTTGTGGCAGTCGGGAGCGGCGGGATAACGGAATACCATTGCGAGGTTAGGGGAAGGATGAACTTTGTGGAGGATCTTGGCTGCATGGATTTCAAGAGTGGGACTTCAGCCTCCTTCTCAGCTTCCTTAGACTCCTTAGAGCTCTTCTTCGTAGTCTTTGAACCCTTGTCGGAGGTTTTCTTCTCCTTGGGCTTTGATTTCTCGGTAGGTCGAGGGGTAGCATCCTCCTTCGTCTTTCCATTGCGATTTTTCTTCGAAGGACCGGCACGCAGGTCTTCCAGAAATGCTGAGACATCTGCGGCAAGAATTGGCTATTTGAACAAGCCTGAGGACGAAAAACGGTCATCGGGATGAACTTAAGCGCACACACTCACATCGTTCGTTTCGTGAGCCTCTGTCACGAGGTTCTCCTCATCGCTAGAATTCTCAGCAGGCTCTGCTTTCGTGGTTGGTTTTTTCTGGTGCGAGTGTTTAGTCGTCGGGGCACCTTGTTTTTTATTTCGGATGCGAGCCATAACTTTCAGATCCAGAGGAGAATTTTGTGCCCGAAGCGGATCGAAGAACGATTCCCACGGCTACTACTCATCGCAAGCCGCTCAACCCCAGAAATTACAGACAGGTGAGGCGCCAGGGATTCTCTGAGAGTTACAGCGCTATGTGGTCTCGTATATATAAGCGTTACGAATCAGCGGGTTCCCATCCTCGGATTCCTTGCAGCTGGTAGAAAACCTGCGAGAAAACCTTGCACCCGGTAACCTATCGGACCCCGCTATGTAACAGCCGGTAACATCGGAAACCCTACGCGCTGCGAAATGATGAAACGAACCATCTGGGTTACTGAATGTATATCTCTGGACTTGCTTGACTGCTTATCATTCCAGTGGCGTACCCCTTGACCACCGTGCGTCTGTAGAGGGGGGTAAACGTTTCCACCATTCAGAGGCCATCTGACGCTTATACATATCACGGCATACACACAAGCGCACGTTCGCCACGCTCCCGGTGTGATGGGAACAGCCTGCGCAACGGCCTGAGGCATGTAGGAACCGGCGCAGAATCAAACATGACGACCATCCAACGAAAGTTCCATTTCCATGGCAGACACGAGACACGAAGGAGAGGAAGAATCTTCGTGAATGGGGTATTCCATTATCCCTGCACCACCCCAGATTAGCTCCGGTGTCCCACAAACTGCGGTCCCCCGTCACGTACAGCCTTTAGACGCTTTCGCCAGCGGGTGTACGTCGGATCCCGAGATTCGTGCGGGGTTCCATCCAGGGATGTTGTATAGGTTCCATTTCCGAAGACTCGCTAGTAGGGGAAGAAACCAAGTGGGGTTCGTATCTCTCGGCTAGTGCTTTCCAAACAGAGTCTAGTATACCCTTGTACTGTTAGAGAACGCATGAAGTATATACGTACACATACAGAAACCTGACAACTTGACCTTACATGTGGTATAATCATGGAATTATCGTAAATTCAGCTTGACAGAGTGCTCGAATTGATCTCTTCTCCTTCGAGGTCCATAGTCTTCCCGTCGAAAATGCATGAACTATATCAAAGGTAGAGGGGAGCCGGCCGCAACACCCGAGGGCATTTGATTCGACTATGGTCAGAGGGCCATCCAGTTTTGTATACCCATTCCGGGAATAACTTCACAGCCGCTGACGACAAGATAGTCGATCAAGTCGTTGGTTATTCGCATCCAAGGGATATATGATTCACTTTCAAGCTACAACCGCATTTCTTCGCATAGTTACCTTGATATCGGTTCAAGACTCCCGTTGAATGCAACCCGCTGTGAACAGATTATTTCCAAGAATCAGCCAAAGCAATCGTTCAACAGAACAGTGCATGGGCTACTTTGAGTTGATGGAAAGATTACAAAAGTTCTCAGTATGTACAATTGATGAGGAATGCCGGGCGAGAGGAAGAGGAACTAGGGATAATGAAGACTGAGCGGAAGCGAGGCAATGACTTTAGGGAGTCCAAAGTGGATGGGGTACTGTCGGGTGATGGACGAAATGATGCAGCGGGAATATAATTAAGGATAACAGGGGGTGAAGGGGAAGCGAAACAAGGAGGCTCCGAATTAAGGTGGGAGTGATTCCAGTTGGAGTGTGGTCGACAGGAGAGGTCGGTCGGTCATGTGGGATGGAGGGAACGTGGAGATCGAGCGGTGCAAAGAAATTGCGAATTCCAGATGATGCGTGAGGGTTGCGAGAATAATGAGAGATAGTGATAGAAAGACTCGTGTGAGACATGTCAGTTATCTTCTACCACCACATGGACAACAAGGCTGATGTGGAGGTAAAAGGGGAGCCTCGCGATTATGCAAATGTGGGGATGAACGTCCGCCGATTGCAGTAGGACCAAAAGCAAGTGGGAGATGAGGAGTGCAGATTGAGCGAAAGATGGTTCTACGACTGATGCACAACAACAGGATTGGATTGCGGGAGGGGATGAAACATGAGGTGTGGTGATCACAGCAAGTCGGATTGGGAATGCAGTGGCACGAAATGCAATGGAAATGGTCCTGGATAGTGGGGTGGCGCAGTGAACCCTAACATGTCCGTCCGCGGAGTCCCCCTAGGTGTCTCTGTAGGAGGGAGAGGCGCACGGAGAAGCAAGGGGGGGATCTTAGTAAGTCACAGGGAGGCCGCTCCGGCCTAGCTGTGTGCTGAATGAACTGGGTTGTGAGCTCTAAGAGTGGAATGATCCCTAGAGCCACGCGACAGAGTCAACTACCGGGTATGCTTCATGTCTGTGGGTGGTGGCCTCCCGACCCAAGTCGCGTAGGGGGGACCTGAGGACCCGTGATGAGGGGGCATGTGACCAGACGAGGGCATGGAATGCCTCATGTGCTGTGGCATGGGTGGACCCCTCGGTTGACCGTGCTGCGGAGCGTTGTGGTTGGATGAAGCAGCCGTACGCATCGTATCCCGTCCCCGGATGACATCCTCTTTTCGGATAACACCGTCGATCCCGAGGTAACCAATACCCTTACCGAACTCTTTGACCATCGCCTTGCCCATCAAGCACACCCACCCCAGGCCTTCGCCGATTTGGCTCTGTCCGGGCCAATACAATTCACCTTCATCATCTTCGATATCGGGTTCGTGCTCTTCGTCCGCCGAAAGATTGCTTCCGGCGATTCGTGCCCATGTCGTCGGGAAGTGCCTCATCAAAATGGGGATAGTGAGGTGCTGAGATGCGAGGTGAGAGCACCATTGGGCAGCATGGATCGCCAAGTTCTGATTTCTGAACGCGGCAATGGTCTCAGGTTGGAGCATGAGAGGGAACACGGTAGGAATTTGATTTGGTGGATGTGTTGATGAAGACTGAGGGACGTTCGAAGCTAGTTGGGAGGGGACGGAACTTGAGGGCTGTGACTGATTCGGGGGGCTAGAGTTGACAGGAGACCTATTTGTCATAGTGGGTGTAGAATTGACGCTGCTGGCGCTGGCTGGTGACGGGAGCATCGTTGGCGTGTTCACGGACCCCGATCCGTGTTTTTGGGAAACAGCGGCCTGTGCAAGCGCGTCGACCGCAGCTTGTTGTTGCCTCTCGATCTCACGGTAGAGACGAGTAGATGTTGATTCAAGACCTTCCTTGCCTTGACCATCCTTCCCTCTTCGGTCAAGACAAGCATAAACGAATTTGCGGTAGTTGATATAGGCCTCGATCATGTATCTGGGGTAGGGTTAGGTACACGGATATGGTGGGAATGTTTTAGACATACACCAAACCAAGGAAGGCCTTTTCCTGTTCGCCTTGGGTATCTTCCGACGACCACTTGGCTTTACACCAGGCAAGAAACTCGCTGATGTTACCCCACGTGTCGGCAACACAATCGTTGTGAAAGTACTCGTTACTCCATATCGAGTAAGCGAAGGAAACGAGGGCGTCTACAAGCTCTAGCCTCGCGATCAAGTTCCCGTTCTTGTGGTATGGGGAACCGACAGGAGGAGGGTTCGCCAGGGGTCGATGATGCCGATGGTTGGGTGGATATGTAGACCAGAAACGAGCGTCTCCGGAGTATTTGAGGATTTTTCCGTATGCATGATACTTCTCTTTGGTTTCTATGGCACGAACGGCATCGCCACGACCCCTGCGAGGTCGGCGGACTGGGACGGTTGCTGATGGGGCTGCTTGAGAAACAGCTATTGACGGTTGGATCGATTCCGCGGGTGAAGGACCAATGGGTTCTTCCCGAAGTTCGCCATCTTCTGTGGGCTCGACTTTGAGTGGCTGGGGTGGAAGTGTGCGAGGTCTCTTGAGCTTTTCTGAATCAGAGGCGGTGGGTAGTTTCCGTTTATTGGAGGGAGGTGGGGTGGGGGAACGGGACAAGGGGAGGGAGATTGGTAGCTCAGGCGGGAGTGGGGCCGAGAGAGTGCCAAGGATCTAGAGGCATTGACTAACGTTGAGTGGGGAAAGGACGAATTGCGTTGAGTGGCATACCTGTAGATTCCGTACCAGCTGATCTCTTGTGAATTTGCTGGGTGGAAGGAGGATGTCAGTCATGGTGAAAGGGAGAAGGGGGGGATTGAACGAGTGAGAATGGATGTTACCGTTTCTTGGGATTGCTGGAGGATGCAACAGCCGTCGAAGAAGGGTGGGTGGCGGACATCGCTCACGACGGGTTAGAACGAGAGCGTGCTTGAGGGGAGATGGTGGTGGTAGACGGCTGAGGTGGGCAGGGAATATGGTAAACTGACAATGGCGATGTTCTCATCTCTTCGGAAGCTAATCCGGCCGTCAAACACCGGTTTATTGGAATTTTATTATAAAATCTTTTGTTCTGTCCCACTTTCCCTCTTTTATCCCTCCCTTTGTATTATCTACCGACAGAAACATGGCTTAACCCGACAAACGGAGGAGGATGAAGAGACAGAACATCTAGAGACCAAGATGGCCTGCCAGTCCCGCAACGAGACGCAAACGCGCGGCGCCAATTTGATGCTGCATGACTGATCCCCCATATGACCCGCCGAAAATAATCCCATCGCAGGGTAGCGGTAACCTCGGGGCAGCCTTGCCCCTAGCCCACTAGTGCAGCCTGTGCACTCGCACTTCCCTCCCCACCTCTGACCCTGGGATCACAAAACGCAGGTTGCGGACGGACGAAATTCAATCAAACACATTTGGCCCCTTGGGGTTAGCGAATCTATGACCCAAACGCCGGAGAATCTTAGGGTGTAGGTTTGCCCATGACGGACGAGATTGTTCGCTTAAAGACCCCGTTAGCTCGCTGCAGACCAGCATGTGCACCTCTCTCAGACCGCGTGACGTGAGGAGGAATGAAATATATCCTCCTCGATAACCCTCGCCGATGGCCGCCTGGAATAGTCACCTCATATACGTATAGTCGAGAGAGTAAGTATATGTAAAACGCGTGGACCATTCAGATAAAATGGTCGGCCCCTTTATGAAAAGTTTTTGATTCGTCGGAAAGCCAAACGATCATCGGTAACCCACAACAGCATCGAAGATTGGTCATAAACAGTCATAGCCTTAGAGGCGGATGTCTCCAAAACAGCCAAGGAATGGAATGGCCATCCTAAACCTCAAACACTCCCTAGGTGGGTGTGAGCCATCCAACGTCCACCGTTAGCTTAGACGTCCGTCCCCTCCTTGCTGCCGGCCGAAAGACAAGGCACACCCCGACAAATCGGCCGGTATCTCTTCTTCGCTGATTGCCCGATCCTCCGCGATCGAAACCCCTTCCTAATCCGGAACTCCTGCTTTCTCCTCAAAAAGGAAGTAGACTATATAGCTGTCTCGGGAAATCCCGCCTCCTCGCAAAGCTTGTTTGGTGTACCACACCGTCGATTATTCTATCTGTAATTCTAGACGACACACAATGGCCACTGCCCAGGCTCTACCAAGAGATGTCTCCAGGCTCGGCCAGGAGGTCAAGCTTTTCGGAAAGTGGGAGACCCACGGGTAAGTCCTGTAAATTTACCCTACTTATGGCGGGCGGCTGAAAGTCTGGTTTTAGAATCGAAATAAAAGATATCTCCCTTCACGACTACATCCAAATCCACCATGCCGTCTACCTCCCTCACACCGCTGGCCGCTATGCCAAGAAACAGTTCAAGAAGGCCCAGATGCCCATTGTTGAGCGATTGGTGGACAGGTACGGGTCCACAGAAACTGTGTCAGGACAACAGTCGCGTTAACCGTGATTAGTCTCATGATGAAGGGTCGCAATAACGGCAAGAAGCTCCTTGCTCTCCGTATTGTGGCCCACGCCTTCGAAATCATCCACCTCCTCACCGACCAAAACCCAATTCAGGTCTGCCCACCGATCGGGATCGATGATCTGTTTCTAATTCATAGTAGGTACTGGTTGATGCCATCGTCAACACTGGACCCCGCGAGGATTCTACTCGTATTGGTTCACAGGGAACCGTCCGCCGTCAGGCTGTCGATGTCTCGCCTCTGCGACGAGTCAACCAGGCCATTTCCCTCCTTACCACCGGTGTATGAACCCACCATTCTGTCTCTTCGGTTCAATCTGACAGGATGTCATTAGACCCGCGAGTCAGCATTCAGGAACGTGAAATCGATCGCTGAGTGCTTAGCTGATGAACTTATCAACGCCGCGAAAGGTTCATCGAACTCGTATGCTATCAAGGTTCGTTCCCGCCCGTTCCAGGTAAAGTTCAGACACCGACTTATTTCGTGGGCAGAAAAAAGACGAGCTCGAGCGTGTGGCCAAGTCCAATCGGTAAATGCGTGTTGTTGTGTTGTGTTACATGTACACGGTCCCTCGCTCTTCGTCCCACTTGCTTTTTTGTGTCGCCGAGGAATGAACAATTGTTTCATCGCTGCACCATACGGGATCGAGCCACAGATCAAACGTCATAGGCCCCAACACCTAGACCGCCATCGATGCTATCTGATTTCTCCACCTCCTTTAGACCCTGGAAATTTTTCCTCATCCACCTGTTTCCGATACCGATCCGGGTGTCCTCCATTGGATACCGGCGATCGGACGGTGCATGTTGACTTGCCTTCCATGTACTCCGGCTGGGTAAGCCGGTGCTATAGTCTGATAGTCTGTCGGGTTTTGAAAGGGATCTGCCCGCAAGCTTGAGTATTCTGTGTCATCATCCGTCCTTCTGGTCCGCGTTTTATGTCAGTCCAGACCAAGTGTTATCGTTACACTTTTGCGAAAGAAAATCTGACTGAGCGGCACTAGCCTGAAATCCCCGATTTCTGGGTTCGATGCATCTTGTGCGTTATGGGTTTTTTTTACCCCTCGTCGTCCGGTGATTTCTTTCAGAAACACCCATCAAAAACGTTCCGTGCCTATTTCGGTCGAACAAACGATCCCAACGCGGGGTCGTACGGTTGCGAGTCCGATGTGCTCGTCAAGATTGTGAACCCCCCCCCTCCCCCCCGCATCATGACAATCTCTACTTTGAAAATCTTCCTTGCGAAAGTCGCGGAGTCCGAGATTGGGACTCATTCTGTTGACAGGCGTATATTTTCGGTGAGAATGGCGTTGGCGAGGTGGGTGATCATTAAAACCACCGGTCAGTACCTCTCCCTGCGAAACACCCCACGGGCGTTCATTATTTGGAATGAATATCCGAGTGCTGAGGAGAACGCCGTCGACCAGAATAATGTCATCCGTTTACGATCCACATTGACACTATAAGTTTACTGCGCCCTGTGTTCGTTTACCTCCAGCATCTCGGCTGGCATACTCGATGAATTAATGTTAACCTAGGTTGGGGCCATATGAAGAGGGGATTGCGGAGATAAAATTTTAACAAGCCTTGACGCCCAAGGTTATGAAGTTGTCAAGGTATCGCGGGAGATGCAGTGTAAAGTTATGTGACAACGTAGGGATGATGAAACCGAAGATGACGGCAAGAGCGTGAATATTGGATGTACGTGGGTGGAAAACCGAAAGGAGACAATGGGCCAAGAGACGGTATGGACACGGTAACGCCACAAAGTTCGGGGTGAAAGAATAAAAGACACGGGCAGACAGCGGAAAACACACAAAGATCCTTCCTGGAATCCAACAACCGAGACAGACCGTCTAAAACCTCGCGAGGGAAGCGGCATCACGATCCGAGGACGAAACCAGCGTAGATCCTCCAAAGCTCGAGTCTCCGCCGAGTTTGAGTGAATCGCCACTTCCGTCTCCCTGAGCCTGAGCGGCTTTCTGGAACATATTCGCCAGATCCTCAAAGAGCACTGCCTTACCACCATTAGAGACTCTCTTCTTCTCCTCTTCCAATACTTCGATCCTCTTGGTTAATTCCTTCTCTCGCATCTCCGCCTTCCGGCGAAGTTCTACTTCTTTCTTGACCAGATCTGAAGCGTACTTCTCCATTCGCCTCGTGGTTTTCAACTCGGCAGATATTTCATCCAGCTCCGTCTGAACCTTTCGACGTTTGGATTTCTCGTGGGAAAGCTCTTGTTCGTATTTTCGCTTAAGCGCTTCCGATTCGGCTGCAGTCTTCTCTGAGTGGGCGTCACGTTCCCGTAAGATATCGACCTGGTGTTCCAGGACCCGGATCCGATTGGCCGAAGGACTCTGAGGTGAGGTAGGCGGAGAATTTCGGGGTGCAGGGAGGAAAGTGGGCCGTGATGGGGGAGCCAACTGCTCATCTCCGTTGCGTGATGAATCAACGTCAGACAACGGGCTATTTTCGACAAGTGAGATCGGGCCCGCCAAGTCTGAGGTGTTGATAGGTCCTTGTTTCTGGAGGGGAACCGATGTTCCATAAACTTTCTGTAACCATTTCAAAGATAGCTGGTAGTGCCGTGTAGATTCCATCGTGTTAAGCCCTGAAGAATCCTTTGCGCTTTTGGCTTGGTCGCCATGACAGGCAGAAATCATTAGGAATGTAGGTTTCATGTCTTCCTCGGCAACTCCGAGTTTTCTAAACACTAAATGTGCGCATCAGCCTTTGAATCGTATACAACGCAGACTGAAACATAAGGTAAGTAAATGAGGGGAAAGGGTTACCTTTCATCATAGAAGTTAACACTTTGATGGCAGCAACTGGATTTCCGCTTCTTCGATAGTGGGCCGCAACCACGATCCATTTGTCGCGTTCACAGGTAGAGAGTTCCAGCAACGAGATGATCCCAAGGGGATCATCCTCCAATCCTTCAAGGTTGACCTTAATGGGTTGGTCGCATATAGTCAAAGTCAAGATATGTCTACCAGTCCGAGGATTAGGTTCGGATACGGATGAAACTGCAAGCGAGGAGCCCGAGAGTGATATTGAGATCGGAGAAAGGGGGACTATTCTGGGACGAGTTTCAGAAGTAATGGAGAGAGGACGCCCACGACTAGGCGACCTGCTCATGCTAGAACCAGGAGCCCGTAGAGTGAAACCAGGATCACCGAAAGCAGGACAAAAAGCAGCAGGTGTATGTGGAGAAGTATCCCTAGACCTCGATGGACTTGTCCGTCGCGTTCGACTTGTACTGGATCGACGGGGTGAAGAAGACCGGGACCGTTTTGCATTAGGGACCGGATCCCCAGCCGCGCTAGCAAGCGCACAGAATCTGTCGATGAGCTGAGGGATATAAGCTAACGCGTGCACATGCGTATCGGGAACGTTCAATCTCGAGCTCCGTGCCCGGCTCACGCTTTCGGCTTGCGCAAACTCCACAAAATAATGAACCTTGTCGCGGTCGCTCTTCCACCTATAAAGTCCTCGGCTGTCAAAGGTTAAAATACAGTCATTGAGCGAACGCCAGATGGAAAAATCATGATGGCCGGGGAGGCGAAAGCTCGGGAGGATTGTCTGTCGGGAATACACTTACATTTCTCCATACGGTGCGAATATGTTTTGCACCGCAGATTGGGATTGGAGAGTGTCCACGTAGATGACCTTTTCGATACGGTCCATCCTCAGGCGATGTTGGAAGAGACAGACGGGGGAAAGATGAACTCGAACAAACGATCGAAAATCATTATCTATATTACTACCGGTTATCCTGTAGGACTGCCCTACGGCACGCATATTATACCCAGTACATGCATAAATTTACAGAATAAAAAGACGAGGAATGCAAAGAACGCTACCACTCGTCCGCGGCAGCAAATTTGCTAGCTGCCTTCTTCCCTCTCGTATTCTTCCCTCCTCTCGTAGATGATCCCGAAGTGGACCTGGTCGCCTTAGCGCCTCGCTTGGATGTCGACGTTGTTCGGGTCGTGGTTCGCGATTTGGTTTTGCTCATCCCTCCACCAGGATTAGGACAGGCTATCCATTGGTCAGCGACCATCGTACAGGAACCACAGAGGCTGCAACATACCATTGGCCCAATGTCCTTCTTGGTCACACTTATAACAAGCGCCAGTCTGACCTCCCGACACGGAACTCTTTGTGCGCTTCGGTTCACTCGGACCAGCAGCGTTTGGACATTCTGAAACGCGACGATAAGACATAAATCCGATATACGCGTACGAAAATGATCACCTGACGCCCAGTGACCGGTCTGGTTACACTACAACAGTTTTGAGTCCAGCGCCGGCAAAAAACCCGCTCGATGACGACGTACCTTGAAGCAGACATCGGCTTCGCGGGACCGCCCTCCAGTGCCGATGTACCCCGAGGATTCCATCGAATTGGCCTGAGGCTGCATTGCACTACCGGAAGCCCATTCCATGTAGGTGCATTTCTCGTCAGGGCAACCCCAGAACTTCCTTCCGGTACTGGTCTCTGAAAGTTTGGCAATGTTGTTACAATAACAGAGCTGGTTTGCAACCTTCCTAACCGCAGGGCTCTACAAACGACAATGAGACGGAAACGCCGTCGGGGGGTGGATCACTTACATATTCTAAAGACCGGCGTTTCTGAGGTATGAGCGGAATCGGAACCGGATTCTTGTCGACCTGGAAGAACTCGCATTTACCGAGGTTGCCACAACCCCATTGTTTACATGGTGGACCTCTGGCGAGAATGATAGACGTCTCTAGCGCAGGGTAACCGCATTCACAGTAGGGGACAGTCGAGGTGGAGGGCACTGGTGCAGGGGGTGGCGGGCGCACTGCAGACTTTGTGGTCGTTGTAGTTGTCGATGTCGCTGCCATCGTCGCCGTCGCCGTCTTTGGAGGTTTAGGGGGAGCAGGAGCCTTTGTTGTCTTTGGAGTAGGCTTTGGCTTTGGAGGGGGTCCAGGACGTCTGGGGGGCGGTGGTGGTAGGGGATCGTCATCTGTGTCCACGAGGTTGGATCCTGAAAGGTGGAGAGTAAGGAAAGGACTGACCAAAGAAAAAGTCCTCGTCCAGTAGGTCGTCTGGTGGAGTAGGTGGCCTGGGAGGTGGCGGAGGTGGCAGGGGCGGTGCACCTCCCCGTCCCCTTCCTGCTCCGCGACCGCGGCCACGGCCACGTCCTGCACCACGACCAGTACCTCCACCGGGGTTGTCGTCGTCGTCCGCACCTCCTCCACCCCTTCCTCCCGCCCCAGGTCCACCATCTGGTCCACCACCTCTCCTACCTCCCCTGGCCCCACCCCCTCGGCCGCGGCCTCCACCTGCGCCACCCCCTCGATTGTTCTCACCTGGAGGTGGTTCCAATCGGTTTTGAACGCTCTGAGAAATTTTGAATTAACTGTGTTGTTTCAGAGTACACCAAACTCACAGCAAGGACGTTGTTAAACCCGTTCTTTGCTCTCATGAAGATGTCCTTGTACTGGACGATCGCCTCTTCCAGCATCACCCCCTTTGACTTGGTGCCCTCACAAACTTGAACCATGTTACGTTCCGTCTTAGAACCCATTAGTCATGATACTCGCAAGCCAAAGCAAAAACTATTATCACCTCTCGCCGTAGTTGTGGTTTGCTCAGGCTCTTCTCGAACTCAATCTTGTCGTAACCTTCGATTAGACCTATCCCCAGAGAAGAAGGGACGAGGTACTTCGTCTTTCCTTCCATGCGCTCTATTACGTACTCTCGGGTGATGATGGTCTCAATGTGTTGAGCGATAGTGGCGTCGGTACCTGCACGGGAATTGTCAGAGATCGTAAGCTGTAGTTGGAAAAAAAAAAAAGCCTACCGATGCCGTTCTTGTCCATCAAGTTTACCAAGTCGGCTTCCGTAAGGAGATTCGGTTTCGTTGTTTGACCATCACGCAGCTCGACCTCCGAAGGTAGGTACTCTTCACCCTCTATAAAGTTGGGCAACTCGTTGTCATTCCATTTGTCGTAGGGATAAACGTCGAGATAATTGCGTTCTAGTACGATCAGGCCTGATTTATGATACATGAGTTGAATGTCAATTGTTCGTTTTTTTTTTCTTTTCGACTCACCTGTTGCATGAAACTCTTCCCCGCCATATTCGACTTCGACTCGAGTTTGGTACCCGAGAGCGTTCTTCGAGCAACACGCGAGGAACCTGCGAGCGACGTATTCGTAAACGCGCTTGTCGTCCCCAGTCAGATTCCCAGCATATGCGGTGGGATGAATGGGAGGATGTGCATGGTCGTCATTTTTGCCGTTTCTCGGTCGCTGGAATGCGCCTTGATGCAAACTTATTGGGACGTCAGTAATTAATAGGCAACCGAAGGTGACGGACATACTCTCGAGCGAAACCTCCCCACGCAGGATCCGCCATTTGCTTCTCGACTAGGGACATGAAGTCGAACTGAGGGTCGAACTTGTCGGTTTCTGTCCTAGGATACGAGAGAAAGCCTTGTTGGTAGAGCTTCTCCGCTATCTGTGGATGGATATTCTCAGGTAGTGTCCTTCCCTAATTGTCCACGAACGCACATCAAGAATCTTCTTAGGCGCAAGTTTAAGTAACCTCGATCCACTCTTCTGGAGTTCCACGGTTGTCAATGGTAGCGGCTTCCTAGGAAGTTCACCTAAGCTATGCAATCTTTCAAAGGCCAAAATCACGACCCACCATTTTTCAGTGTTCTTGTTCGTGACCTTGGTGACGATAACACCACGTTGGCGTGCGAGTGCGGATTGGTACAGGAGAAGCGCGATGTTCTGATCAAACAAGTGTCCTCTGTTCCAGGAAAAGACGACCTCTTTTTCTGGCCCACGACCTTCTCGTTTCTTTACGGCCAAATAAATATACCAGAAGGTCTCTGGCCGGAATGCTTGGACCTGGTTGAAGCGAGCAACAACAAAACCTAACGTGGGAAACTGGCAGGGTCCTACGATTTGACGTAAGTAACCCAAGGGTGGGATGGCGGTGACTTCGTACCGTAGGAAACTACATTTTCCTTCAGGACTCCAAACCTATTCTGTAATGCGAGGGTTTGTAGGCGGGTAAACGCAGCACCAATGCGAAGATCCAGGGCGATACGAGCTTCAACGGAGTGTACTTGACTCATGTCGAGTTCTACGGGATGCTGAGCTGCATTGTGTATCTGTCTGCCGTACATTCAACTCCAGCTCCGAACGAAACTACAGGAGACTCACGGAGCTATGATTGCACTAAACCGAGCACGTTTCACGGCAATGCGTGCATTCGCCCGTCTGCAAACGGTGAAAATCTCATAACCGATATGCTCCCCTTCTCGATCACAGTCCGTCCAAATCATGAGAGTCTGGGCACGTCTGGCCTCCTGCTGCAAGTTCTTCTCTATATCCTTCTTATCTGCCGCGACTGTGACTTCAATAGACGCTTCAAAGAGACTGAACGGATCACAGCCGTTCCAGGACTTGAACTCGGAGCCAAAGTCTTGATTCATAAGATGTCCAACAACAGCGGTGACGGTATACTGGGATCGAGTTTGCGGGTAATCGAATTCATAATTCTTGATAAACTGAGAGGAAGTGTTACGCTTGCCAAAGTCTGAGTATACACGAGACGTGGCCCACGAGTGTCTAATACTCACCGTGTTGTACTGGCCACCAGAGAGAATCTGCGCGATTGACTTGGCAATAGATGGCTTCTCGGCCACGCACAAGACACGCATGTACCACACCAAAATTACGGTGAATTCCTTGGGAGGAGTAAGTCAGGGAGGAATATTTGCGGTGGGGCCGGCGAGTTAATGAGTGAGGAAAGCTGTGGTCGTGACTTAGATCCGGGGTTCCGGAATGGACGCTTACTTACGTTGACCGCGTCAGTCACGTGGGCGAAGTTTCAGCTTAACCCTGCTGGTGTTTGGATGCTGAAAGGTATTTGGGAAAGCAATAATCAACGGTGAATAATATGCGTAGGTCAAGGTACATGAATCCCGCGTATATATATGGGCGCTCCGAATAGAAGACGGATAAGAAACAAAAGTGCATGAAACGATGTGATTAGCAGACCACTGCGACCCCCTGGGGCTTCGGGGTATGCGTTCTCGCTGGAGTCCCAACGTGGCTGAATAGTATGCGCTTGAAAAAGCTGGTGCGCCTGGCACGGCTTTCACGCTTCATCTCTTTCTTCTCCAGTTCCTCCAGCCTCTTGAAGGCGTAGTAGAACTCACAATACGAGCAGCGACCGGATGCATCGAACCCTTGTACGCCGTACGTTTTGAATGCCCAAAAATGACCGGGATCGACCCACTGTAGGGCATTGTCGAGCTCAAAGAGGGGATGATTTCGAGTTGAGAGTGGGAGGAGCTGCAAGACAATGATCGATAAGGCGACAGTGAACACTCGGGATCTTACACGTACAAATTCCTGATATGCTCTCAAGTCGCGGGGGGAGGCGCGGACAATAATATCGCTTCCTATGTGCTTGGGTACTTGAACATGTCTGGTGTGGATATGTTGCCAGAGCACAACGGATGGCAATGTGACCCAAGCGGCCAAATCGTTGAAAGAAAGCACTTCCTCCGCACTCGTACAATCTCTTAGACTTTGAGGAAACGCCTTGTTTGGGGTCAGAATATAGACAGCTACCGAACTGGGTGTGAATTCAACTCACCCTTTCGAGATAGAGGACGAGGTAAAGCAAATGCTTGTACGGCTCAGGAGTGCAGCGACATTTCCTAGCTCTCGCCATGGTAGTGGGTACTCAGTGGGGAGGTAGAGGAGTCTGTTAGGCCGGTGGGTTCCAACCCACCCTGGACTCGTTTATAAGCATCAGCTGATTGCATTTTTCGCGGGAGAGATAATGGTCGTCAGGCCGTCCCGCTTAACCGGGGAAATCATTTGACATATCAGAGGGCCATGAACGTTTGAACTGCACCAAAAACATGTAAGGACGACGGGTGATCTGCCAAAACACGGATGTACGGATGTGTTTATGAGAATCTTCCCGAGTCAGGGGCACAAAGGGCAACCCATGACACGGTAAAGTCCCATGATGGTAATTGCGACCAATGAGGTACATTGAATTAGCGCACACGGTGGGTGCGCTGACCTCCAAAAGTGCGACTTGGCGGAGACAAGACAACTTGAACGGATGGTCTCCCGGAGGCCGGGATGCATGATAGTGAGGAGTCGGATAGAGCGGGACGAGGGGTTGCAGTAGACGTTTACACCGCATCCATCCTTCCACGACCCAAGACGAACAACTTGATCCAGACTCACAGGGATGAGGCCTTGAGGATCGGACCGGATGGTATCGGACATGCGGGGACTTGAAATGACTGTAGCTCAGCTGGAAGTATTCGAAGTACCGCGAGGGTACTTACACTCGCTAAACGAGTTCCTAGGTCGCGGGCTCGACGTCCAGACTCAAAGTCGAGGTTTGCTGTGGGAATTTGTAGAGTGAGTGGAGACAGACCTCGAATGGGCCTCGATGTCGGCCTAGAGCATTCGGCTTGATCGCGGGCCAATCGTTACACCTCAGGCTGGATTAAAAGTTCCTGGCTCTCGACGCTCAAAAGAAATGGTCGACTGGTAAATCTGTCTCCCTGCAAAACCTAGGCATCATTCCCCGCTCATTCTATGGACCAGTCGTCGATGAAGCAGTCTGAACGTCAGGTTCGGCGGTTCCAGACTTCACAACTGCCAACTACTTCTCTCCTCCTGACAAAGTCTCTCTATCCCACCGAATCCCTACCCATCATAACCACCCTCGACGTCTCCTCTGGTCACTATCCCACTCGAAGTTCTATCTCTTCCGTTCAGAAATCAGCGTCATCCATTGAGGATGAACTCCACAGCGAGTCTGAAAGCCACCAGGCCAATGCCAAACAGGAATCTGGCGAAGGAGGTACAACCAGTGATTTCGTCAAAAAACTGTACAGGTGTGTATTTGAATCTCAACCTCAAGTTTCTAGCGTCTGACAAAACATAGGATGCTTGAGGAGACAGATACCGTGAACATTGTATCCTGGGGTCCCAAGGGCGACTGCTTCATCGTCAAAGATATGAACGAATTCACCAAATCCGTTCTACCTCGGATATTCAAGCACTCCAACTTTGCCAGTTTCGTCCGACAGCTCAACAAGTATGACTTTCACAAAGTCAAAAACTCGGATGACAGTCAGTCAGGCGAACAGGTGAAGTCGACCTCCTTCACTTAATCCCGAATCACAAGAATGCTAACATCTTGATGCCAGAGTTGGACATTCCGACACCCTGAGTTTCGAGCGGACCGTCCGCACTCATTGGAGAACATTAAGCGCAAGGTCGCCACCTCACGGAAACCTCCCGTTGTTCCGTATGTCTCCCCCGCTCCCCAGGGTCCCCCCGTCGAGTATATTCGTACCATCGAGAGTCTTCAGGCGCAGGTTGACCACCTCACCCGTGCACACGATGATATGGCCGACCGCTTACGTAGTATGGAGACCAATTACAAGGAGGTCTTGAACGAAATGGTCAACTTTCAGCGCGATCTTGGCCAGCACGACTTGCTCGTTCAAAACCTCATCCAGCACTTTCTTCAGGTCGACCAGGTAATGAACGCCGACCGAATGTCCCAACACGCCCTCCCCAATCAAAATACCACTTCAACTTCTCCCTTTTTTGAAAACCCCAACACCACCGACTCTTTTTTCCCTGAGCAGGGCGGGGCTACACTCTCGGTGGATGACTTCATGAGTGATGTCTCCGGTGGTCCCCTCAACATCGACGCCTCTAAGGATGGTTCTTCTTTCAGCCTTCGAACGATTGAGCCTCCATCGAGGCCTGATTCGGTCCTTACGAGACTCATCACGTCCGGTATGCCCCCCACTCCATTAGCAGAAGTCTGCCCAGGGTCAGCGTTCAACGCGATGTTAGGAGGTGCAGCTTCACGGAAACCAGAACCCACTCCATCTTGGTCTACGACTCCTCGCATTCTCGTCGCCGAGGACGATCAGGTTAACCGGAATTTATGCACCAAGTACATTCAAGATTACGGTTGTTCTGTCGACCTTGCGTTTGACGGCGCATCTGCCGTCAATAAGATGAACATAGAAAAATTCGACTTGGTTTTTATGGTACTGTGTCATCTCCCATCCTCTAGTTCACTCGCCTTCTGACCGCTGGAAACAGGATACAGCCATGCCTAAACTCGAAGGCTGTTCAGCCACATCCATGATTCGCCAGTTCAACCGAGTCACCCCCATTGTCGCCATTACTTCAAACACAAAGCCCAGCCATGTCATGACCTACTTCACTGCCGGCATGAATGACGTCCTCGAAAAACCATTCTCAAAGGAGGAGGTTCTAGAGGTTCTAGAGGTGTGTTTCATCTCCTTTTTCGTCCTCTCTTCTCGGTACTGATTGGATGTTGTAATAGAAACATCTTTCGCATCTCAAATCAACTTCCACACGGATACCCTCCGAGACCAACATCCGGTACTCGACGATGGACAAGCCATCAGGTCTTTTCCCTAACATGCCGCTGAAACGGCCATGGGAGGAGACCGTTGCTACCGCGGGTAACCCCGTTCTAGAAAAACGCGGACGATATTAGTGGATGCTCGCTCCCTCTTTCCGCTACTTGTCCTGGCTGGCTTCGCTCGTTCATCCATCTCCAGATTTGTTATGATCACCGCTCTGGCATACCTCACATTGTTTTCGTGTATCGATTACTTGTACTTGTATACTATACCTTAATTTTTCCCGTACAGTATTGTGCATGTCCTTTTTATCGATAGGTCCTTTAGCATCCGTTTATTCCGAATGTCATTCAACCATACCTGGTCAGCAATTGATGCAATATACTCTTATGAATTCCCTGGCCACCCAAAAACTGGGTGACTGTCCGTAGGGCTACACTGTGTACACACGAATCCAGACGAATATCCATGGCCTTTTAAGGGAACTGTCAGGACCCCATCCGTTCTGTCGGGACACTGATATTGGCTCTAAACCGCGCATCTGGGATCACGACGCTATGGCCGTTTCGCTCGAAACTTCAGCCAATCTTGCAAATTACGGGGTCGGGAAGGACTGCAATCCTACCTACTCCAACCCCGGCATGTGCTGGCACCACCCTGATGTTCGGTCGTCCAGTTTCGTCGGTGTATGCGATGTGGAAGACTTTAGATATTGAAGAATAAATCTCGGTTAATGGCACCCTTCTATGATGGATATTGTAGTACCTATTGTTACGGACAGTCACCCACTTTCGTGTTAAAGTAGAAATTACCACCGGTTTTTCATGGTTGTCACTTACGAGTAACCTTCGTATCTCGCGAGCGAGAGCTCTAGTAAAAACCGAAGTGTGCACGTCATGCAGGGAGATTTATCTCGAACAACCTACACTGTGGTATTGTTAAGATTCTGGTGAAGCGATCCCACTAATAACCAACCCCAGTGATGCTTAGGAGGGTGTAAACACTGTGGGAAGCGAGGCTACTGACAAAAAGTACCCTCACGGGACACTGATGTCATGCTGATTCATGTGACGAAACTGAACTAATCAGTACCCAGGGGTATTCAGTACTCCACCAGTGTCAACAAAATCATGTGTCCGTTTTTCCCGGGAAGTACCGTGGGCAATGACGAGTACACATTGGGTACTTACCATAAGTGACCCCAGTTCCCACAGTGAAAGGGACATGTACAATACTGCATACGGCTCACTGGGTGACTTTCCGTAACACCAGATACTACCATATCCATCGTAGAAGGGTGCCATTAACCGAGATTTATTCCTCAATATCTAAAGTCTTCCACATCGCATACACCAACGAAACTGGACGACCGAACACCAGGGTGGTACCAGCACATGCTGGGGTTGGAGTAGGTAGGATTGTAGTTCTTCCCGACCCCATAATTCGCAAGGTTCAACCTGGCTGAGTTTCGAGCGAAACGGCCGTAGCGTTGTGATTCCAGATGCGCGGTTTGGAGACAACATCCACAACCCGACGCAGCGGACAGGGTCCTGGCAGTTCCCTTAGAAGGCTATGGATATTCGTCTGGATTCGTGTGTACACAGTGTAGCCTTACGGACAGTCACCCACTTTGTCGCCAGCGCTTTCATCTATTTCTTTCGGGTCTCGTTGGTTGAATTCTCTGTGCCCATAACTTTAGTGCTTAGTGCAAATGGTGAAGCAAGGTACGATTATTAGTACAATACAACAACAGTCCATACACGCGAACCTCCTGGTATCCTGTCTACGTCAAACATGTCTATCCGTACCACCCCCTCTTCCCCGTGATTTTTGTGGCTCCCGGGTCCTTAGGACGTGCAGGAACGATGCATTCGGTGATGCTGTAAACTTCAATTGCACGCTAGAGGGTCCTCGTAAAAGCCTGAACCCAAACAAACCAGAATGAAGCATACCTTCCACGTTTCCTGGTCAAACTCGAAGACAAACTGTCTCCTCGTGAGACCATCGTCGTACTCCTGTTGGGTTGGCTTCTCTACGCTGACTGTTTCAAGCTGTAGTGCGTGCTTGGTCAAGGTATATTGAACACGTACAGATCACCGGTTCACCCTTTTCGACCTCCAAGCTACAACTCCCATCTCGGATAAGGAAGGAAAGGTAGAATAAGTTCTCCACTGATTGCGCAAAATCATTAGGGTTGATAATAAACTTGAATAAGTTGACCGCTCCATTGGCATCGAGAATACGTTGAATCTGACCGGAAGTCAGGGCACGGTCAGGGCAGAGTCCCGTACTCAGAGAAACTGTTAACGTACGTTTGTCACGTTCTTCGTAGTCTCATTTTCAGAGCGTTGGATGTCCTCTTCGGTGATCTCTTGGGGCCGCCGTAAATCCTCATCATGCTTCTCTAACCGGATGCGTTTGGACTGGGCCCTCTTCTTCTGTTCAACGGAAAGTGGTCCGAGCCTGAACCAGAGTTAACTGGACACACTTCGCTCCTAGA
This sequence comes from Thelephora ganbajun, assembly GCA_014904855.1. Classification (NCBI taxonomy): domain Eukaryota; kingdom Fungi; phylum Basidiomycota; class Agaricomycetes; order Thelephorales; family Thelephoraceae; genus Thelephora; species Thelephora ganbajun. Next base: position 45,973 of record MU117983.1, on the reverse strand, counting down.
TCAACCTACTTACATGAAGTCCATAACTGGGACTCGCCGACTCTTGGCAAGGGCTTTGCGTCCAATCTTGTCCCATTTCAAAGGAGTCGTGTCGTCTATCTCCACTCCTTCGGTGGCTTCCCCAGTTGCTTGATTACCTCCCATAAAGGAAATGAGCTTCTCGATAAAGTCTTCCACGTCGAACGCCCCAGCGGTTGTTTTCATAGAACGAGCTTTCAGAGCGCTCATATTTGAAGCCATAACCAGGAACGCAGAATCGAGGGTGGCTTCCTGGGTTCCCTTCACTGATGAATAGATGCCTAGTTAGCAATACGTACGCGGTGGCTGTTATCTGGCCTTCTGTACCTTGGCCGAAGAGGTCATTGGCCCGATGCAGACGTCGAGACATATCGACCGTGGAGTATTCCGCAGGATTCGCGTCTGGGAGTTGATAAGCATGAGACGGCCTTTCATCCAGAAGGCTGGCTGACTTTCTGTTTCCCTTGCCAAGTCGCGGTAATCACGCCGCACACGTCTCCGTTCCTCGGGGTCCTGCTCGGGATCGTAAGCCAAGTCCATCCTCTGAGTCGTAGATGGTCCCGCTGATGAATTTTGAGTCGCCATTCTTCGAATGGAGCACCCAGCACGTCAGCGAGGCGAGGGCGAACGAGGTGATTGAGGTGGTCACGTCCGAGTGGGCGTGACAGTGACACAAGGAGGCGCAAGCCACGTGAGCAGGTGTCACGCGATTTAGGCTTCGCTTTGATCTACTCTATTCAACTCGTCCCCGTTTGACGGAGGCATGGTGATTCATTATTTGGAGGTAGTTTTCCAAGTCGTATAGCAGGAATGCTCGCTTGCTGACCCTCTTGTAGTATAGTCCATCGTCTCGTGCAGGATGCCAAGGTGACTACCCGTGCAAAGGATCTCCCATTCCAAAAGGGGTCTTGAGGTACGGAGGGCAATTTGAGAGGGGCCGAAGAGAGTTCGTCAAGTGGAGACATTGGTATTTTACACCAAATGTATCTCTTTCATCTTGGCTTATCGCCGTTCCTCAGGGAGTGCGTAACGCCTCAGATTCTTCGTGCAATTGGCAAGGTGCGGCCAGAGTCGACCGTAGGATGGTATACACTGAGGTAGTATTTTCAAAGCCAAAATCAGTCAGGGCTACTAATCTTCTTCGATAGGGCGGAAGATCAAGAAAGGATTCGACAAGCTATTAAGGATAAGACCGTCCATGCGGCGGTTGCCCGCTCAACCGCTCCTACCTCGAGCTCTTCTCAAGCAACTGAGAAGAAGAAAAAAAGAAAGGCTTCATTTGTCGAACCGTCTTTCACCTCGACTTCTGCAACTTCCCGCGCAGTTGTGGATGCCCCGGCTTCGAGGGTACCAAACGCGATTTACCCGCCGACGGCTTCCCAGATGTTCGAGGTTGCAGAGGAGGCTGACGTCGATGTCCAGGAAGAGGAGGAACCCCCTGAGGAACTGTACACCACTCTCAACACCAACATTGTCGGAGTCCAATACTATAAAGGTTATATGCGCCAAAGTCTTCGGTGTACGCTCCACACTGACACCTCAGCTAGGTCTCGTCGGCTACGGAGAACATGTGAAGCTCGAACGAGAACCAAATAATCAATACGACCGGTAAGTAGTCTTTAGACTGCATGCATGCGCTAATCCGACCAACGATTCAGGAACGCGATTAAAGTATTGAACATTAATAACACCCAAGTTGGTCACGTTCCGAGAAATGTCGCTGCCAAGCTCGCTCCGCTGCTTGATCAAGGTAAAGTGACCGTTGAAGGCACAATGCTCGAGGGAAACAGTAAGTCTGCTGCGTCACAACCTGTTTGACGCATGGTTCTGACCACCTTTAGTGAGCGGTTTCAAATATTCTCTCTCAATGTGAGCCCCCAGCTCCTTTCTCTTATCCGACCTTTTTGAATGGGATTTGCAGGAGTGTCAAAATCTACGGTAGAGCAGACCAGCGACAAACTTTGGAACCCCTCCTGATCTGGGCTACTCCTGGGCAAAGAGGATTTGGACCCTCGTCATCGCAACGCAGCAAAGTACCAGCAACGCAAATGCATCCGACGCCTGCATATACCTCTTACCACGACCCTTACTCAACCCCCTACAACTCGGTTCCCCACAAGCCATATGCTCCTGCACTGACTCCTGCGCAAGAGGCTGCCCAGAAGAAGCTCGTAGAGGATATGAAGAAGGCTGCTGAGCTACGAGAGGTTCTGGATAATCTACAGAAGATCGACGACGAAGGTCGACGAGCCAGCTTGTTAGATCAGCTCTTGTCCACGGGAGACGTACTTACACTACCAGAATACCCCAACCCTCCGGGTATCGATGCGGGGAACCTCACTGTTAATTTGCTCAAGCATCAAGTATGGGTCTGCCGTCACTGCGGGAATTACCAAAGTGCTCATATTTGTGCAGAAACAAGCATTGCTCTGGTGTATCGACCGCGAGAATCCGGTCCTTCCCAAGTCGGAAACCGACCACCCTGTGCAGTTCTGGCAATTGAAGAAAACCGAAGGGAAGGCAAGTGACACGCCCTTTTTTTCCAGGTCTGCATCTGCTTACACGTTTTTCACAGACGTTTTACTTTAATCGTGCGTTATATTCCTCTTCCATTTCCCCAGCTCCTCATCCTACTTGTAGTGGCTACCAAGACTCCTCAAGAGACACTACCCAAGCTCGGCAGAGGCGCATTATGCGCTGATAGCATGGGCTTGTACGTGGCCAATTTCTCCGCTTCGGACTATACTAAAAATCCCGAAGGGGAAAAACCCTCACGATGATTTCTCTCATTCTTGCAACAAAATCTGATTCGTCCCCAGGTTTTTCCGAGATCACCCTCATTGGCAAGTTAACGCGTGTTGTGCGGGCTTGATTCGGCACTAAACTTGCCTCTTCAGTCGTACCACTGTCCGTCCTATCAAACTGGCAAACACAGATAGATGAGCACTGTGTCCCCGGAGCCCTCACTTACATCACTTACTACGGGACTAACAGAAACCTCAGCACAGAGGAGCTAGCAAAATACGACGTCGTGCTGACTACCTACCAGACCGTCGTCAACGATCATAGTGGGGTTTCGAAGATTGTCGTAGAGGGTTCAAGCAAGAGAAAGAAGACTGAGTCGACCCTATCGAGTATCCCTTGGAAGAGGATTATTATCGACGAAGGACACCAGATTCGTAACCCGTCAACAAAGGCAGCCGTCGCAGTCAGTGCATTGACAGCCGAGAGACGTTGGGTTTTGACTGGAACCCCAATTGTGAGTTTCTCCCTCCACGCCATTCTTTATGTAGGTGTACGCTCACCGCCTTAAAGTTGAACTCCCCAAAAGATCTTGGCTCTCTCTTGACATTCTTGAAGACCTGTCGCCCCTTGGATCGACCAGAATTTTTCAACCAGCTCATCCTACGTCCGTTGAAGTATGGCGAACCAACGGGAGCAGAGTTATTACGTGTTCGTGCGTTTGAAGCTGAATATTAACTGGAAGCTAATACGCCAGTAGGGTATCATGACCCAAATTTGTATCAGGCGAACGAAGGAGGTACCGATTCTTCGGCTTTCGATTTTTTTAGTCTCTGACCCAAACACTCGTAGATGCAAGATTCGGTGGGAAACAGCCTCGTTCCTCTGCCACCTGTAAGCCTACCCTATCATTCTCCCACCAGCCACTGACCCCTTTCCAGGTGGATATGATCGTCGTCCCCGTTGCGTTGGACCCGAAGGCGAGGGTGGGTTGAATGAATCAGGTGTAGCTATCGTTGGGCTAACTAGTTCGTAGGAGCTGTATGATGCCGTTGAGGAGGCTTCACGTGGTAAAGTCGAAGGGCTCCTCAGGACGGGTGGTTTGAATGTGGGTTGAGCCGATCTTGTGTAGACATGTTTCTGATGTCTTCTAGTTCTCCACTGGAGCCCTTAGTATGCTCACCCGGCTTCGGCAACTCGCTTTACACCCGGGGCTCGTCCCAGCAAACTACTTGGAACAATTGAAGATATCCGAAGACAACGATCAAGTACATGGCGTCATTCAAGTCACGCCTGCGGAAAGAATTCGGCTGCAAGGGCTTCTCTTCCAAGCTATGGAGGACAATGAAGAATGCCCAATTTGTTATGGAGCCCTTACGGACCCGAGAATCACGCCGTGCACGCATACGTACTGTTTCCCGTGGTAGGTCTACGTGCAGAGCTATTCGATCTTGGTGATTCACTCTTTCCAGCATCACAGAAGCGATTGCACGAGACCCAAGGTGTCCCATGGTAAGCTGAGGCCACCGCCCACAGAGAAAACTTCTCATCCATTCCGTAGGACCGTCGTAACATCGGATTGAGGGACTTGATCGAGCCTCCTCCCGTCACAGATTTGACTCAGGCACCCGTTCGAAGCGATGACGACGAGACTGACGACTACTTACGAACCGGGTCGTCTGCGAAGATCGACCAGTTGATTCACCTTCTTCGACTCACGCCAAGCACAGAGAAGTCTCTGGTCTTTTCGCAGTTCACAAGTTTCCTTGACAAGGTATGAAAGACCACAACATCCTCCCGAATTTTGGCAGATTCAGCACGTCTCTAGATCGGTGATGCACTTGATGATAGGGGGATAGAGTACTGTCGGTTTGACGGGAAGATGTCCGCGAAGCGTCGTGCAGAGACCATCGCCAAGTTTTGCGTCCCCGTCAAGGATACACCTCTCATGGCTGACGAAGAGGCTGTGGGAATGAGCTCGCGTCTTCGTCATACGACCCAATTTCAGTCACAACAGATGGAGATTGATGACGACGGGGATAATGCTTCTGATTTCGTTCCTGATGACCGATCCGACTACAGCGACACGGAGTTCGATGGTGATGAGAAACCTCAGTCCAAGCGGGGGAAAGGTAAGGGTAAGGGAAAAGCCCCTGCTAAATCAAGAATTTTGGAGGCACTCAAGGAGCTGGACGGGGAGTCTAACCCCCGCGTGATGCTTATTTCACTCAAAGGTAAGCACTTTATCAGCAGCGGGTCGGCCACGCTTACGACGGTCCCGTAGCTGGAGCTTTGGGCCTCAATCTGACCGTCGCCAACAATGTTTTCCTGTGAGTCATCCCCCCTTCATTTCGTGGGTGTCCCGCTAATGTGTGTTTGTCTAGTATGGACCCGTAAGTTTATGGATCTAGAATCCTCATTCATCTCTTTCTCACCCACTACAGATGGTGGCAAGAAGGAATTGAGAGTCAGGCTATCGACCGTTGCAACAGGATTGGTGTGCTCGCTTACACATTCCTGTGCGTGTCGAGATGACTCACTTCGACTCTGTAGGTCAAACGAAGCCGGTTCATGTGTATCAGCTGATTGCGGAGAACACCGTTGAGTCTAAGGTAGGAGATGGAGACCCAAGCTACGTTCGTACACTGACAGCCCCTCCGTGATGTAGGTCCTCGAGATACAAGGGAAGAAGAAGAACCTTGTCAGGGAGGCTTTCTCCGGTATGAAAAACAAAGAGACTCCTCTCCAACGGCGCGAGGCACGTCTTCAGGGTAGGTTGGAAAGACGGTCTTCCTTACCATATACTAAGAATACCCACAGATATTATTGCACTTTTTGGCATCCAGGCCGGGCAACCTTCGGCCGCCGCGGGTTAATCGGTGGATTGCTAACGTTTAATACTTAACACCTGTGGATTGACGCTTCTCGTCCCCCTATTACCTTACTGTAGAGCTGATGCAATGCAGAAAACTCTACCACCGACACCACGACCTCGAGGTGACAGTAACTCCAGCATTCAAACTCAAGTGCGAATACCTCGAAGTCGGACCCACGATATGTGATCCATCGACGTGGTTGGGGCAACCAGGTCAGCCTCCCTCATCCTGCCCTACCGAGCAGATGCGGCGGACAATTATTGGGGCCGTCAATGCAGACTTCAGGTATCCGTGTGTAGGGCACTCCATGGTTCATTTGTAGTCCGAGTCATGCAGATTCCAAAGATTGCATTACAGGATACCATTCATCATAGAAGGTATAAGAGCACGAATTTCACTGAGATTCAATGAGTGCGAGGGAAACAAGGGGTACAAAGTGGCTCGACCTACAGTACAAAAGTGCAGAAAAGAATGGAAGTTAGTGAGGAGGGGAGTGCACGGAAATAGATTCAATCGATTGCCGCCCAGAGGTAAGGGGACTATATATTGAGGGTTATAAGTCATAGCAACAAACACAGATGGACAAAGTCAAGAGCAGTTGCGATAAAAGAAGGCAGTGCAAAGTCCAAGCATGGTGGAACGAATGCTGGCTTACGTGGAGTTGATAGTAAGAGTTCATCGGAAGAGAAATAAAGCAAGATTCGCGCTCAACTGGTGACCTGGAGGAATCCACTACCTCCTGGCGGACGGAGGGTGATCGACCCAGGGTGTCCCAATACCGGATAATGGCAGCATCGTTGATGATGGATACGGTGTGTATTCCAGGTTTTTCAACGCATCCGATCCATGCGCGGCGGAGATTGGAGTGAAATCCGTATAGCCGTCGCCACTCCAGTTCTCGCTCGCGGTGGGAAGAGCTGAAGTCGGCTCGTTGACGGCTAGAGACAGCCGGTTCAACGCAGTATCGTTCTGGGTATCAATTGCATGGAGATCCTGGGGACTGAGGCGTGGACTTCGGAAGGTATCTCGCACGGTGACGTCCGAGGTCGACCGGAGGTGGTTTGTGTAGGGGTAGGGGTGTGTGGACGTGGGAGATGAGGGTCGGGGGAGGGTCGGGGTTGGACCGTACGCCTGGTCGTAGGAGGGCGGTTCCGTGGCAATGTTTTTTGCAGGTCCATTCAGATTGCTATTAACCCTTGGAATCCATGCTCGAACGACGGGGTCGACCGGCCGTTGAGGAACCGAGTACCCAGCGGCTCTGACGGATGGAGGAAAGAGAAGCTCAGGGCTAAGTTTCTTCTTGGGTTTCACGGTTTGGTCTGATTCTTGATCTGTTGACAAGGTCGTACGCGAGGTATAGAAGGAGTCGCTGGATGGTTGCGGTCGAATCCTTGGTGGGGACGGAAGCGCTGATAAATCTGGGGTGAGGGTGGTGGTGGTTGGCGCCTGTGGGGAAGATAAGGGACAGAAGTGCATAACTGGGACGGTCTAGCTTACATCTGCAGATGGTAATGGTTGCGAGGGTGATGGATCCTCAATTGCTACAATATGTCCTGGGCGGTTCGGTCGTAAGCTTGGGAGGCGTGGGCGCTTTGTGCTGGGCGATTCATTCTCGGGTTGCAGGGTCTGGGGAGGGGAAGCCGACTCCCCTTCACCGTTGAAGATGACGACAATTTCCGGAACCTCTTCTCCAGACGCGCGGTCATTCCTTGTGTTTGATCCCTGATTCCGGGGTGGTGGAGATGTGAGTGCTGATTCAGGTTGGTTATCGTCATCAATTCCGGATTTGCTGCTTTTGCGTGCCAATAGGTGGACGGCCTGGTAGTCCTTGCCTTTCGACGGGCTTACAGACGTCCACCAGCGAGATATCGTCTGGAATGGTGACCAACTTGCCGTCGGAGAAGCGGGCGGTGTGTCGTCCTGAGCATGGGTGGGCTCGGGTGTGAAGAAAGAATCGTTTTCTTGGTGCAGGGGTGGATCGTAGACAACAGAGGACCTCTTAGGAAGCCCAGGTTCTCCTTCGATGTTCCAATCTGAATTTCTGCGGCGTTCGCGTACAGGCAACATTCCACTGAAGAAAAATCGGATTCGGTGTGCAGGAAGCGATAACCGACTTGGACTCATGGCGTTGAGATGACTCGTGGAGGAGTAGGAAACGGAAGATTCGTTTCTACGGTGACCAAAGGATTGATTGGTGCCCGAGTGCGCACCTTGCGCCCTACGAAGGGATTTACGCCGCCTGCAGGCGCGATAGAAGCACCAGACCAAGGCGACGAGGACCAGAACACCCAGACCGACAATCGCAGGAGTAACCTTCTGCAAAGTATTCCATTCCCCTGTTCGCGAAGTGTCCATGGGATATCAGTTAAGAACTCATGCGGAGAGAAGCGAAACAGCCGAAACCCGGGCAGAGGAGAAAAAAGGGGAGATAGGGGAACTCACTATCCATCACGGCTGAAGGATCAAAACTCCCATTACTGCTTAGCTCTTTGGAAGCCCAGGGCGGTATGGCGGTTGTAATAACGGCGATGAACGGGTAGTTCCTTGTCATGGGCACGACTTTATTACAGGCCTCGGACCAGCGATAAAATGGATCGACAGGTTTCTTGGCACAAAACCAGGCGCAAGCTGAGAGGAGGTTGTAGAACTCGACATTGCTGTACAAGAACGTCGTAAGCAGTAGATCAAAGCAGAAATACAGATGAGGATGCACCAGGCGCAGGCGGATGCGCTGATTTCAACCACTGTTGATGATCAGAGTCAGTAATACCCGGCTCGCTTATAACGAAGGATCGAGACTAACTGCTGGTTTCCGAAACGTTCACGTTGCATGGGGTGAGCAGGTCGAGAACGACCGTACACGGTGTTTCGCCCCTCTTGTTCCTGAACTACATGAAGGAGAACCCGATGAGTTATTTTCACTTGAGCTGGGTGAGCGATGGCCGCGTACGGGATCGACGGCTGAGTCGCATTCCGATTGGGAAGTGTACACGTCTGAAACCTGGTTGAAGAGTGAGCTGGAGGTCGATTGAGACGGTTTGGAACGAACCAGGATACCAGCGAAGACCCTGGACAGGAAAAGGAGTGAAAACCAAAGAACTGTCGTGAACATCACCAGCCAAACTCTTGGGCGGGAGCGGGGTCGGCCATCTCTCTGAGTATCCGACTAGACTCCCACCCGATCAAGTTTCGAGCCTCAAGGATCATCCGCCTCTTTACCGAACTACCACCACCGCGGTTGCGCACGGTCTCTACTCTACTATCATCGCCTCTACGCCGATGTCTCCCAACTATGCTCGGCCGGGAAACCAAAACTTATTTACACGTCGTCCCACACGACTCACTGTAATGCTCATGGGTGGTGCCAGCATTATCCTCACGCTCATGTTCGCTGCCTATCAGTATTCTGATAACTACGACCTCCAGCCTTACTTCAACCCCAAAAACGCCCAAGCCAAAGGAAAGTGTTCCGCGGAAGCTTACTCTGCGGGCTCATGGCGGCCTGCCAACAAATTCCCACCAGGGACAAAGATGAGGGACAAAACTGACGCAGTTGGGTTTGGTGGGTTTGAAGGCTGCGCCGCCGACCGTGAATTCTTCTGGCATTTGGGATCCGACCGTCCCGAGCAATGGGAAAATCGTTACCCTATGGCGTACGACCACGTCTGGTCCCCTGGGGAGGAATGTGATATCCGCCCCCTCAACGGAGAAGTGCTCGTCACAGACCTCGTCCAAAAGGGTGGTTGGTTGCTTATCGGGGATTCAGTGACGGAAAACCATTTCTTTTCCTTATCCTGCCTTCTCTATCCTCATGTCCGTGCAACTCCCAACTACACCGAAAATCCATACTACGAACGTCATTGGCAACAGGACCTCTTTCTGCTCCCCACCTCCCCACTCGTTCCCAAACTCAAGTTCCCGGAAGGCTTCTCGATCGAGAACACTCCTCTCGTCACCTTTCGCCGCGTTGATGTCCTTCTCTCGAAAGAGGAGCTGGAAGGGCTTTACAGCTCTATCTATGCTCCCGGTGCCAACTTCTCCCTTTTCAGCGATGATGCATTCTGGTCACTTTCCCCCCACGAATACGTCGGACAGTTCACGTCAAAGAAGAACAACTACCAGACCATGGTTATCAACACCGCGGGTCATTGGACAACCGGCCTCTTCCAGGGCATGAGGGATTCTCAGAACAAAGGCGGTGGCGTTGGGAATATCCTCTACTTCTTCCAGCATGCGACCGCCATGTGGGCCGACCTCGTCCAAAGGCTCCTTAACGAGTCCGACAGGAATGACAGGCAGGTTGTCGTGCGGGCATATCTCTCAGGTCACGAGGACTGCTTCAACCTCTTCAAACCGTACACCTATGTCCACAAATATACCACCCAATGGTGGAACTGGAATTGGATAACGGAGTACAACGACATTTTCCAGGTGCGTACGTCAATAGTTCTCCGGTTCGTAGTCCTGATCCAGCCATAGTGGTTGCTGAGCTCCCCTTTATATCCTAATATTCATTTCCTATCCATTGATCGACCAGGAATGCTTCGCCCCGACGCAGTACGCCCCCCTCCTCTCCTCTCGCGCGTGTTACGATTGACACCCTTCTCAGCACGTTTCTGGAGACTGCCTTCACATCATGTCTGGGGCTGGCGTCCTGGAAGGATGGTCTCACTATATTTGGCATTACATTACGAGGGAGATTTGATCCCCTAATCACCTCTCCCGATCGATCTGGACGATAGTAGAGACCTTCGGGTGTCCCATATGCTTCATCACCCTTCATTCTGTCCGTCGGCTCGGATCTCACTCTTTTGTTGCATTTAATTCCCGAGGGTTACCTCTTGTAATGTGGCCGAAGGTTTTGAATGTCAACGGCCTATCTCATCTCCAAGGACATTTCGGTATTGACTCGTGTAGTGATTAATTCTAGGTTGCTTTCAGCCCATCCTGGTCCTGGCTCAATACGAACCTGCCAAGACGCGGTTCGATCGACGAGCGTGAAATCTGACGTCCTTGTTCCTCCCGCCCCTCCTTACGAATACCCATTCTAACCTCGAGCACTTGACTTGCGAGAGGTGCGGAACATCTGCGGGGCTTATCGCCATGGGACAACAAAGGCAAAGGTCCTCTCGTGCGATCACAGCTGGCTACTTGGCTATTGTGTCAGTATCGAAGGATTGGTGGCGCATCTTCCGCCACGATCTCGAACTGGGTTCCGTGTCCATTGAACTTTTGACCACGGCTCACACACGTTCCCTCTGCCTTTGCCAATGATCTTATTGCTCAAGGGATGTTGGTATATAACGACGGATGTTTCCTAACCCCGGACACCGCCATAGACTCGAACCGACCAAAGTGTACACTGACTGAATCCCCGCCTTTACAACCCACCACTCGACACTCTGGGATTGTGCCGGGTCCCCTCAGATGGTCCGTAATCGTGGATTGTCATCTTCGCCCCTCGGCCACCTTGCTGGATCATCGAGATCACGATCTGGGGGGAATCTCTGGACGGTTAATTCCAGGCGCCGTCCCATATCGTCCACCAGGAGTGATAAACTCGATTCCTCGGTATATTTGAATGTTGCGGAACGTTGGTGGCGAGCCCATCAACCGTGGTTAGAGCAATGTGGTTATCTCCTTCGACAGAGATACAGACAAGATTGGATCCCCTCCTGGGAGAGGAAAGGAGTCTTCTCCAAACTACGCGCACCCGAAGACATCGTTGAACTTCCGGTTCGTTTTCGGCATTAATACACGGGCATCACATCTCGCTCACGTCGTCTCGGTTTACAACCCAGGCTACTTCAAGGAAGATAGATGCTACGAGGATATCAGACGGTTTCCCCGTACACCTTCACCTAGTTTCGGAGAAGAAATCCCCGGAAGAGGCGGACATAATGCTCTACCTCACTTCTGGCCAGCTTGGCGACGACCACGATAGAGGGAACCACACTATCCCGGTCTTCGAAGTGTTAGAGGTCGACGATAACCGCGATTTATGTGTGATTGTCACGCCGTTGATGCGTGCTTGTGATGATCCATGGTTTGAGAACATGGGTGAAGTTGTGGACTTCCTCGGTCAAGTCCTGGAGGTTGATCACTTTTCCATCCCTCTGAACTAACCGGATCTCACGGGTTCTTTTCATTCAGGGAATGAAATTCATGCATGCACACGGAGTTGCGCACAGAAACCCTCAACTCGGCGGGGATGCAATAATGTACGATCCGACCCCTTGCTACCCAGAAGGCTTCCATCCCGTGATCACCAAGATGAACCAGTGCTTCACAAGCGAGGCTTTCCACCACTCTAGGACGGAAAGGCCCGTCACTTATTACTTCGTCGATTTCCGGACTGCCAAATGTTACCATACCCATCCTACGTCCCCCACCTCTCATCACCGGACTAAGCACGGGCGCGAGAGGGTAGGAGAATCTACCGTGATGGATCACCCTTTACTGTGGAAGAATAACTTTGCGCCCGAATTCGCAAGGCCGGAAGAGAAGTGCGATCCGTTCAAGGTCGACGTTTATCTTCTTGGAGTGGAAATTTCCAGGCAGCTCCTTGAGGTTCGTGACGACTTCTTCGTATTTAGGTACGACGAAATCACGGTGCTGATTCCACTGATCATTGATAGAAATATCAAGGGTTCGAATGGTTGAGACCGCTGATCGACGATATGTGTAGAGAAGATCCAAAATCACGCATCACCGCAGCAGAAGCCTATGTCAGGTTCCTATGGCTCAGCGCATCCGTCAATTCGGCTGATTTGGACGACAAGTTGATCTCAACTAGGAAGAGGGAACTGGCTCGACGCGTCATTCGGAAATGGGAGAAGAAACTCCACCTCCGAACCCTGTTGAGGGAAATAGGCTTGAGAGACGACGTTGGTTCGACGAATCCTTCTCCAGCGATGAGCGTATCGTGGCTTCCTGTTCATTCGGTATGAATTCGTAGATTGTGCTTGATGCGGTTTCTTTTTTCTATTATTGTTCGATTGGGTCGTGCTATCGTTTCATGAACAACGTAGGTACTCTGTCTGTACTATTAGCCTGCGTCTCCCTAAACGAGAAAAACTCGCCATTTTCCGGATGTTGTGTTTCATTTGATCATTGCGGGGAGGGTTCGTCCGGTGGGAGGACCTTCCCATCCCGTTTTTTGTCGATGGGACCGAGCAGAAGCCTAACCAACCTCGGTGAGGAGAATTCGCTACGGTGGTCGCATATCTCCGCATCTACCGTACCCTGTCGTGGCGGAAGTGATTAGAAAGGGTTTGTTCCAACAAGCGTGAATCCGTCGAACACTGAAGACTTACGCTTCCGAGCATATATGATTGTCATCGAAATCCTGTAGGATCTTCTAGGATTCGCCATCGTTGCTTATCTGGAAGAACTGGATACCCAACTACATGAAACGATGAGCGGCGAGGTGTCGGTGGTAGCAGTGACGAGATGGACTTACTTGGTCTGGAGGGTACATTCCTTCGTCCAGTCGTTTTGCAACGGAAACCAACACCTTCTCGACATTCTGAAGCTCACGTTCTATAGGGACATGATAAGATACTTGGTCGAGACCAGTCAAACGACTCACCATCACGACCGCCAAGAATTGCGATGAAGCTGCATTTCTTTGTGTTCGTGTCCGCTCTCACCAGAGTATCCATGTATTGCCCAAGGAGGTTCTCCAAGCCTTCGGCCAGTTTGATTTCACCGTAATCCACGACGTCCACTCGGAGATTTTTGAGATATTCTTCCACGCCATAGGATGTCTGTGAGAACCGGTGAGGGTTACCTACTAGCTTCCTCATGGTGAAAACGAAACATGCCTTCAGTCGTAGTCCAACCTTCTCACCACTGAGGAAGTAGGTATCAAGACCGGTCAATCATGAGTGACCCGAAGGAAAAATGATGGACCTACTGTACATCAATCCGACTGGACCTGAGAGTCCCACTCACGACATCATCCACCAGGAAGACCACGTCGTAGCCCAGAAGAACTCGTAAGTCCTCCTCAATCGAGGCATCGTACGTTGGAAAGATTGATTGTGCCATGGCGAAAAGTGGTTTGAGGCTCGGTTGGTCAAGTCCGAGCTCACTTTTGGTTATTATTTATACTTTGGGGTCCTCATGGACCAAACGTGAAAATTTGGCTACTCGGCATGTTTGCGTACGTGCCATACCGTTATTGTGATAGTCGTGAAAGCTCGGGAGCGGTGCCGCATGTCCCAGCCAAATGAACTCGGCGTCACGAAAGAGTCGCAATGTGGCATAGAGCGCGGTCGTGTGCCGTGTCACGACGGTCCTGACTTGGAATAAAGTCACTTCGAATGTGCCTACAATACAAAATAATGCCCCTTTGATGTAATGCGGTGGTAGTGATTGTTGATAAGACATCGAGGTGTGGGCGGTCGGAACCCACTCCACACATGATTCGTGCCCCGCTACCGTAAGCGAAATTGGATCTAATGCACAGCAAATGAGAAAAATACTCCTTCTCGAACATGGGTTTACTACGTTCGCAACGCAATCGAAACTGCGACAGAGCCTAAGTTTGTGCTGTGATTCGTATCTTGTCAGGTTGTTCCCCCGGTTTGGTCTTCCAAAGTTTAAATTTTCTTCAGTAAAGAGCTAGGATGTAACTTACTAGATGGCCGTCGTTATGTATATGGACGGCGTTTCGGTTTATCGTGACTCTATAGGGAGACCCAGAGGTTGTCGCTCCTCCGGATCTGGACTCCCAATCTAAGCGTATGAACTGGGATCGATGGTGAGTACCGTCTTGGTTACACGCTGGGCCGGACAACCGTGATAACGAACAGCATCAGACGCAAAGAATTGTTTACCCAACTTGGGCATCACCACAGCTCCAATTGCATTGCACAGTGTTTCGACGTAGCGGGACGCTCTACGACTTTGATCGGCTTCGGGATGCGGCGTGATGCCACGAACACCGCTGAGACCCGGACGGTTGACGCGTGACGCCCTCCAGAAGGCGAGCAGATCGTTCTGTTTGTATCGGCCGAGGGTTCGATGAGGAACTCCTCGGACATCCAGAGTTTACATCAAGACGATTTGGTCAAAATTCGGGTCGAGATCCGTAGTCCCGGAAAATCCAAGAGTTCGTAGGAGTCTCAGCCTGCGTCCGGGGACATCACCACACGTTGTTCCAAATTCTGGCGACTGGCTGCCTAGGGATTCCACCTCTCAAAAGGATGAAATGGCGAGCAAACTCCCTGGTTTGAAGAGAAAAGACGGGATCTGATATCATCGCAGGTAACCGGGACGCAGTATTACATTCAATTCGTTGCCTTACCATCTGGGCTTAGGCCCAAGAGCACAACTTCCATTCGCACAATACGCACAGAATCTCCGTGATCCTCCCTTCTTTCCTTCTGCTTCCTCCAAACAAATCTTCCCAGGCAAAGATGGAGGAGGAACGAACTGCTTGGTTTATTACGCCTGGCCCTGAAACTTGGCGAGGCTCAGACCACTAATCAGATAACTGTGATGATGACGGTCTCCAATGCCGATGCTCCCCCGCTCCCCTCGCCCGGTCGGCGGTATATCATTCAAAGACTTCTTCTCCCTTCACGTCTGCCAGCACTTCCGCAGGTTTCTTGGGTTGATAACAAACCCCCATGACTATTTCATCCACCAACATTCGGACACCCCTCGAACGTCTCTATACCTGCAGGACTCAACCATGGAGATCCCTGTACATCACATACCAGTTAATCATAACCCTCCTCTTCCGTCTGCCTTTCTGGTTCGTCATAGGGCTTTTCCCTCGGGGTCGGGTACACCCTCAGTTCACCGTCAAGAAGGCCATTTTCATCAGGATAACTAGAACGATCGTGCAGACAGCTTACAAGTACGTCGTACACATCTAACCCCTTAATTCAGGTTCTTAGGTATGCGTTCTCGTTTACAGAACTACCAAGTTCGGAAGATCATCTCCCACCTATGCAGAAATCACGCCAGGTCCCAACGTTAATGGGGTCTGGATCCAGTCACGCCCCGACCTCGTCTTTGGAGATATCAAACACGCACAAGAGGTCAACAAGGTCCGCAACATTCGAATCCCAGGTTACTGGTACGACGAGGATGGTGTCACACCAGACAACTCTGCTCGTCCTGTTCCTGGAGAGAAGATCGTGTATTATATCCACGGAGGTGCCTTCTTGTCTGGTTCGGCTCACCCCTCCGAATATTACTCAGGAATCCCGAAAGGTTTCCTCCACCACTCCCCATCCATCAAACGCGTCTTCGCCCTCGAGTATCGGCTGCTGGGGAATATCCCGTTCGTAGAAGGCGCCTTCCCCTCGATGATCCTGGACTCACTCAACGGATATATGCACCTCCTCGAACTCGGATACGCCCCAGAAGATATCATCCTTCTTGGTGATTCTGCTGGTGGAAACCTCTCTCTCTCGCTGTGTCGATACCTCATCGAATACGCTGACGAGAAATCGCCTTCCGGAGTCAGCCTTCCTCGTGTACCTGGTGCCCTCATTCTCCTCTCTCCTTGGGCAGACGCCGGGAATTCGCACAACGACGTACGGAGCAGGATCGAAAACCAGAAATACGATTACGTTGTTGGCACCCCACTTAGCCAGGAATACGTCAGTTGGGCGATAGGAAGGCAGATGGGCGCGAACATTGCCAATACAAGCCCTTGGATTTCCCCCATATCAAAACATGTCAATGGTGTCTCGTTCAAAGGTTTCCCAAAGACTTTCATTGCCGCTGGTGAATTAGAAGTGCTGAGAGACCAGATCACGGTGTTGAAGGAGAAGATGGAGAGGGACATCGGGGAAGACAACGTTGGATATTATCTTGCCCCGTTGGCAGTTCACGATTTCATCATGTTGGGGTGGCATGAGCCAGAGAGGACGAACGGATTTAAGAAGATCGCTGCTTGGGTGGCTACCTTATAATTTATTTATCTATTTTGCTTTCCACGATGCCAAGGTGGCGAAGGACAAATTTATTGTATTTCAGTCCAGTCACTAGCTTCGTACCCCAGAAGATGCGGTGAAAGGTCTGGAGGGGCAACATCCGACTTGCCCAGGATGGAATGAAATATCTGCATGATCTAGACGTAGTTACCTCGAGCTGGGTTAGGGCGGGTTCCGTCCCATCTGAGTCCTGAACCTACAGAACGGCGCCAGGTTGAGTTCCGTACCCCAGAACGGGCTCTGGTATATGGGTCACCATCAAGGAGTGATCATCTTCGCTCGGCATCCACCTGCTTTCCTTGTAAACCATCGAGTGATAACCGAACCAGACGATTTGGAGGAGACGGCTGGTCTTGTGCGCTCAAGGCCTCGACTGTGGAGGAGTTGATTCAGCACGTAACCTCGAGGGTGTTTACCTGATCTCAACGTACGACTTATGCTGAGAATCTGGAACATGTCTGTCCAGTGTTCCATCGCCTTTCCAATAGCTACCAAACAGCCGGAGCACCACTCAGCTTCATCCGAAAGTGAATTTAAAGAGTAAATCGTACCAATAGTCGCCTCGGCTGTAGTGTTCAAGTCCGTAGCCATCTCCTCGAGAGTGACGATCAACTCTGCACAGGACTGCTCCAGAGCAGATATCGCCTCGTACTCTTTCTTCTTGTTTCGCAAAGCTTGGGCTGTGGCGATTTGTGCTGAAGACTGACTGAATTGAGAGCGCGACGCTATCGATTGTCGATGCATGTCCAGCTGCGAACGGTGTGGCCTCGGGGTGATCGGTGTCTTGCGCTCTGCTGGCGTTCCGCGAACGTGCCCATCTCTTTCCCCAATCCTACCACCATCCGCCTTCACCCGAACCTGAGATGAGTCACGAACAAGTCGTACACGACAGAATTAACCTCTACCGTCTCCTACGGAGGTTGGAAAAGTCCGTAGCCGAGGAAGGCTGGCACAATCCGGGAGACTTGAAGGATTCCGAACCCTTCCCTCATGCTGTATGGATTCGCACCCAAGGAACTCTCGGGGTGAGCCTCTCTCTCTCTCCCTTCCTGTCCTTCCTTCAAAATACATTTCCGGCTGGAGTGTCTGATTTCGTGGCGGTTTCTCGTCTGCAGAAGATAAAACATGCCAGATCATTGTTGAAGAACGTGGAGTTGGAGAGCCAGATACGGTTCGTCACAATCCTCTGAGTTTTCGACGAAACAGTGACTCAATTTTATGGTGAATAGGGAACGGGATTTTGACTACAACGATGTGCGGAATAGGCTGAGCACATTGGAGAACGTGGTGTCAGAAGTGAACAAGGTAGGGCCGCGTGATAGATATGCGATTATTCGCGCTTCTGACACAGGAGACCCTCAGAAATGGACGCCAACCCCAAGAAGACCTCCACCTATACTCCCTCTGATGCCTCAGTTGGTTGATGAGCCCGAGAATGTTACACCAGAGCCACCCCCACCACCATATGAAGAGGGCCAGAAGTTGAACAACAAGTTCGAAGATTCAATACCCCCAGAACTAACGTTGCCATCTTCCGAAGAATCTCCCATCACTGATGATCTCCTCACCGCTCCATCTGAGAAACTCCCTCCATCGACGTCAAGTTCACGTCGTGTCCCACTTTCGACGGCAGCAGTGCACGAAGAACTCTCAGCTCAACTCGCTCAGATGGCCACCCAGCTGAAGCGTAATGCAATTCATTTCTCTGATACTTTGGTCAGAGATCAAGCCGTTGTCGAGGAGACCAAGCTCACGATGGAATCCAACTTCGATTCGATGCAGAAGGAACGGACGAGATTGAGAGATCACACCGGGAAGAGTAGGGGGACCACTTGGCTTACACTGTTCAGTGTCATCGCCGTATTTGTTTCGTTCTTTATCATGTTCTTTATTATTCGGCTCACCAGGTAATAGCGGTACACGCAGTAATATACGTTACAAGTCTATAAACGGGGCCCTTTGGCATTTTACTTTGGTGTTCTTACGCGTGCCTGTCGAAAACCGACTGCGATCCGGTCATTTACGTTTGTGCTCGCGGACATTGACGGGCGACTATCGATATCCGTAAGACGTTATACCGTGTACACACAAATCTAGTTACGTTTCAAAGGACTTATAAGGGAACTGTCAGGGCCCTGTCCGTTCTGTCGAGACACTGATAATCATATCATCTCTAAACCGCGCATCTGGGATCACGACGCTAAAGCCGTTTCGCTCGAAACACAGCCAGTCTTGCGAATTACGGGGTCGGGAAGGACTGCAATCCTATCTGCTCCAACCCCAGCATGTGCTGGTACCACCCTGATGTTCGGTCGTCCAGTTTCGTTGGCGTATGTGATGTGGAAGACTTTGGATATTGAGGGATAAATTATGCTTTACGTAGGTACATCTGAATCTAGTTGTACTCAGATCCCATTAGTGCCCCTCAAGCTGTAGGAACGGGGCTAGAATCAAAGGAAAGTCAGGACTCGATCCACCATAGATCAACGGAGGAAAGGAAACTCACGTTAGCAACGCAGTGACGTCCAAAGGCGATCAAGCCACCCTTGGCGTTCACGGTTTCCGCAGCGGTCTGAGGGGTATGTTCACCAGCAGTGATGAAAACTTTCTTGCCCCAGATCTTCCTGAGGAACTCGTTCGAGTCCGTATCGCTGCGGTCGCGGTTTCCAGCAACGCGAGGTTCGACAACATGAAGGTAAGCGAGGCTGGGAAACCTCTCCTTCACCTGAGAAACGAAGTAGGCGAAAGTGGGTTTCGGGTCCTCCATTCTCGTTCCTTGCCAGGGATTCCAAGGGGATACGCGGAATCCGACTCGGTCCTCGCCAACGACCTTGGTGACGGCTTCGATGATTTCGAGAGGGAACCTAGCACGATTCTCAATCGATCCACCATATTCGTCTGTCCGCTGATTCGAGACGACCTGAAGAAATTGATCCGGGAGGTATCCGTTGGCGAAATGGAGTTCGACTCCGTCGAATCCGGCCTTGTTGACGGCTTTGTCGGCAGCGTCGGCATACCACTGAACGTAAGTTCTGATCTCTTCGAGTGTCAGAGGACGCGGGGTCGGGTGGGAAGAGGACATGGAGATAGCGGATGGGCCGACCGATTCAAAACTGGAAACCTCGGTCTTGAGCAGTTCAGGGTCTATGGCGCAACCGAAAGCCCAAAGTTGAAGGAAGATGTATGAGTTATTGGCATGAACTGCATCTGCAACCTACAGGACGGAAGAGTTGGACAGTGGATTGCTACCAGGTGTAAACAGGACGTACCTTCTTCCAGGCTTGGACCTGAGCGTCGGTGTATATATATGGGGCATAGCGGTATTCCCCAGCCGCCGGGTGGATTACGGCAGCCTCAGTGATCAAAAGCGACCCAGGAACCGAGGGACGCTGAGTGTAATACTCCACACCTGATTTGGTGTGAATGTGGTCCTTGGTAGCTCGAGAGTGGGTGAGAGGGGCAAGAACGATGCGGTGTGAGAGGGTCAAACGGCCGAACCGGAGAGGTGTAAAGAGGGCAGAAAACTCGTTGAAAGAGGACATCTTTCTCTAGAGTTGAGTAGTAGGAGTCGTTTTTCAAGAGGCTTGAAATGAAGTTGGAAACTGGAGTTGGTTTGTTGGAGTCCGACATATCGAACTCCCACTTCTTATGCTCCCAAAGAGATACATCGGATGTGGTGGATTAGTGAGATGTGTTGCTCTTGATCAAAGTCTTTCAAAGATTATTGGCAATGGTAACTCCGATGAATGAAGATCATCACCGTTCCTGGAAAACGTCGAACGCTGCCGAACGCGATTTGTCAGTGAGTGAATGACTTTACTTGAATCTTACAAACATGCAAGCGCCCATACGTGTTTAGCAGCTTTCTAACGGCACAGTGGCATGCAGTTACGATGATTCGCGCACGCGCCAAAGCAACCGGGTGGTCTGAAGTACGTCACAATCATTGAAGGCTTTGTTGCTTACTCTGGCACCCAACCCGAGTTCGGTCTTGATTTGAGTACCATCGCCGTGTTCGCTTCGTCTGCGAGAATCCGGTCCCATGACTGGCATCACGTACGGTACCACACACACTCGTAGTGGTAGTTGTGATCTGGATTCCCAGGATAGAGTTACAGCCGGGTAGCCGGTGTACCCACGCGGGTCTTCCAAGGTGTAGAAGGTGGAACGTTGATATCTGGCTAACGGGATGCCGTACTTGGTGCGCAACGGCACGTTGGGCTAGAATCACAAGAAAGTGGGACTCGATCCACATAGATCAACGGAGGAAAGGAAACTCACGTTAGCGTCCAAAAGCAGTCAAACCGCCCTTGGTGTTGGCGGTCTCCGTCCCCGCGGCGGTCCGAGGGGTATACCCACAGACATGAGCGCCTCGCCCCAAATATTTCTGAGGAGTTCGTTCGAGTCTACATCGCTGCGGTCGCAGTCTCCGGTACCAGCAACGCGAGGTTCGACAACATGAAGGTAGGCGAGGTTGGGAAACCTCTCTTTCACGTTAGTGACCAGGAAGGCGAAAGTGAGTTTCTGGTCCCCCATCCTCATTCCTTTCCAGGGATTCCAGGGGGAAACGCGGAATCCGACTCGATGGTCTTCGCCAACGACCTTGGTGGCAGCTTCGATGATTTCGAGAGGGAACCTAGCATGGTTCTCGACCGATCCACCGTATTCGTCACTCCGTTAATTCAAGACGTCCTAAGTGTCAGCGTACCACTGAACGTGCGCCTCGATTTCTTCTACTGCCAAGGGACGAGGGATTGGGTGGGAAGGAGAGGTGGGGATAGCGGATGGGCCGACCGCTTCAAAGCTGGAATCTCAGGCTTTGAGGTATTCGAGGTCCGCGGCCGAGTACACTCTAGTTGTCAGATGATGAGCGCTAGTCTTGCACATTGAAATCAGTGGTGTTTGCAAACGTCAAGTCGGCCTCATCCTCCTCGACCGTCTCCCGCATCCATCACCAATACGCTGATGCTTACGTCACTCTTCTCCCTGCCCAAGAACGGATTTGACCCACTTCAGCATACCTATGTGGAATTTTACCTGCATCCGACTTGGAGGGAGTGCGCGTCTCCAGAAATCTATCGAGGTTGTGAATGTCTGCCCCACGGGCGGCACTTACCTGCGAAAGAAATTGGGTGGCATTCATAACGAGGATATAGGCGTACAATCACGGAGCCACAGGAAAGGGGTATCTTCGGTATCTTGACACTCCAACAATCGTTCCAACACGGCGCTCCCAGAAATTCCACTCCCCGCAGTGTTTTTTCCACCTCGTCTCGCGCCTCAAGTCTCACCCTTCTCCCATCGTACGGGATGCCTGTTAGGTAGCCCCTCCCGTCAGACCATCAGAACAGTACAGGGAGAATGATCACCCGTGGGAAATGCATCTCCTGGCATCCCCGTTCCCACGATCGCTACCACATCTTTGACTTTCGGGCGCCAAATCCAAGCAATCGAGAACCGAACACAACATAAAATCAGAGGACGGACAGCCCTTCATTTCTTCCCAAGAGTATTTTCTTTTGACCTGCAGGGGTCACCTAAACTTTTCATCCCTGAGGGTCGAGGTTCACTGACCGCGAGCCCACAACTGACCGGCAAAATCAACAAAATGTTACACGCGGTTTATGATCACCCGAAACTGTGGCGGTGGATTGTGGGAACCACTATTGTGTATTTCTTCCCGGATTTGTTGATACAAAGGCTCGATGGTGTAATGTTCCCGTTGGCACGTTGGTAAGCAGCTGGGCAACCCACGTTTCAAGGTACACATAGCAAAAACAGCTGGGTACGCCATGATCAAAACTTCGTGCTTGTGCTGGCGCCCAGCCCAAGTTTGGTCTTCTTGATGACCGCTGTGAGCGGAACATCCAAACCTCCAGACAACCCGATGGTCGCACCATCTGACCAACCCATCGACGCCAGCATCATGAACCCAACGTTCGTCTCGCCTATCTTCGGAGCAGCCTGGAGAAGACTTCGTGAGCCGAAACCAAGGTGGGTCGGGTTCGATAGAGAACCGAACACGTACATGTCCCACGACGTCCCCCTCTCTCGTCTTCAGATGTCCGGACTGGTCTTTCTCCTTCAACTTGCCCTTGCCCTTACCCTTACCCTTACCCTTACCCTTACCCTTACCCTTGCCCTTACCCTTTCCTCCACCCTTTCCTTTCCATTTGCCACCCCAATCATCGTCAGATACATCATACGACGCGCGGTACTTGAACCCTTTCATGGTCCTCGCCACCTTCTGTTCGTCGATATTCTTCCCACTATACTTCGTCTTGATCAAAGTCGTGTACCGTCCAAGCGCGCCGTCCTTGCTTTTGCTCTCCAACCCAAACAGAGCAGCAAGGTTATGAATCTTCTTCCTCGTGCTTTTGTCACAGGCAGGCAGTGCCATGTCTTTCTTGTCCTTGTTCGCGAGGAACCGTCGGATTTGTTGTTCGACCGAGACCATATCCACGATCCGGTGCGGGATTTCAATCGAAGGGTCCAGTCTCGCCGCAGCGATCATTGCCTTCTTGGACTTCTTTCCACCTTTCTTCGTGGCATGCGGGTCGAGGGCGGTCTCAAACCGAGCGAGCTCTCGTTCGCTCTTTTGTTTAGCTTTCTTGAGTCGATCTTTCTCCCATTGCTCTTGGAGTTCAGCAGGAAGGTCCTTGCGTTCTACATGATTATCAGCGCGGGGCAGTACTGTCTGTTAGGCGACGGGACCCACTCGATGGTGAGGCTTTGGGCTGCGGCTCGTCGAAAAAGCCATCCTGAATGGCCCTGAAGATCGCGTTACGCGCCACCCGGTTCTTCTCGTATTTACTGAGGGCTCCTTCAACAAAATCCTGGGTATACCGTGTAAGTCGTATGACTCCGGGACAAAAATTAAGCATACATCGATTTCTTCTCCTTCATCCCACTCGAAATTTTGATCCATCTCGTCTTCATCTTCGTCATCCTCCATCTCAATCATCTTCTGTTGCTTCCCCCGTAGTCTATCCAGCCGAGCTTGGAATCCCGCCCTTGGATCTAAGTTGTCGTCGTCGTCATCGCCATCCGAGAAATCGGACCCGTCCTGGGAAGCGAGGAACTCTCCCATCAGCATCCTCTCCTCGTCACTCTCTACATCTTCGTCGTCGGTCCCGTCTTCGTCCTCCTCGTCCATATCGTCCGAAGACGAGACTTCCTCAGCGTTCGCGTCCTCCAGGTCATCCACCATAACGTGATTCCCGTTGATCCCCTCAACAAACCTCTCCATAGCAGCCATCGTAACTCCTGACCCCACAAGATCCGGATCTAGATCCATACCTTCCGCTGTAGCAACGGCAGGACCTCCCTCTCCCTCTCCCTCATCTGTCTCGTCCCCCCAATCAAGGTCAGAATCCCCTTGCCTTCTCAGGTGCTCCTTCGGATCCTTATCCTTTTTCTCATCCTGCGACCTCAGTCGAGCTTCCGCGATCATAGCCCCAAATTCTGCAAAATTCCCGTGCTCAGCGAGCCTCTTTCTCTTCGCACCTGGTATACCACCACTCCCCCGTCTAGCGTTCCCTCCGACAACATGGATCAATTTACTCCTCCGAAGAGGGTTAATCTGTAGAGGTGCCGAGGGAGGGGTATGGTCCGAGAATGAGACATTTGCGAGCATGAAGGGTTCGACTCTGGGCGTAGATATCCGGGGGTTCGGTGCATCATAGACGATCACGTCGTCTTCGGAGTCAGGTTCAACCTCGGCCTCCACCTTTACGCTCTCTCCATGGGACAAGGCGTGCGGATGAACTTGATATGTAGGGATAGGGATTTGCTTTTGCGATGTCGAAGGTGCGGTATCGATTACAGAGAGAGGGGAAGGTTCTGTCGGTATCGTCACTTGTCCACGTTCAGTCATTGTGATTATAGACTCGGTTTCAACAACCATCGGTTCGTCCTGAGCCGCGGATACCGCTTGAGTATCTTTGGCCGTAACCTTAATTGAGGGTGCATCGGGTATTTCGATGCCAATGGTGGTAGAGACCTCGGCTTCTGTTCGGACAGTCGCCTCGGTAGTCACCAGAGCCACACTCGAAGTCTCTTTAGGCCAAATCTCAGATTCGGGTGCAGGTTTCCGGACAACAGCAGTGAAAGCCTCCTGCTGAACCGCGGGGGCAGTAAGGGTGACTGGAACGAAATCGAGAACACGTTCATGAACGAGGGCCAGGTCTTCAAAGTTGACCTCTTCAATGCCTTCCTCGACCTCGAAGAGAGTGTTGCCGAAGAGGTGGGGATGGGTGTTACTGAATACCCGTGAGACTTTGTCCGCGGTGGGGACGTGGCTTTCTGCACTTTCATCTGTGCGAGAGAAGCATTCGTATTTTCAGCTGGTGTGCTATATCGAGGACAGGGCACACTTACCTGGATTTTGCACGGTGGGTTCGAGGAGTTCCTCGGCCTCTTGAAAAAGCGTAGCAGTTTCGATGGACCTGACGAACTTGATGGGCCGTAACAACGGCCGTTCTTCATACCAGAGACTTGACAATGACGAGGTAGATGGAAGGTTCTGAGCGTGACCACCACGACCACCACGTCCTCCACGTCCTCGAGGTGTATTGTTCCCATTAGATTTTGAGGGTGATCCTCGACCCCGACCACTGGGGGTGTTCTGTCTGCTTTGTGGCGGTTCATCTGGGGAATGCCATCGGCGTAAATATAGAGGAAAATACGAATGATAAGAGCTCCAGTAAACCCACTCCACTGTTGAACCTCAAAGTCAATTCCGTCCATCGAATGATACATGGGCTTTCCACCATGGAAATTACCCGCGAAGCCTCCCAAGTCCGTCATTGCAAATCCTCTCCCTCTCCCTCTACCAATCCAACCTCCTCGAACACGGCCTCTCCCTCTTCCGAATCCACGATCCGACACGAAAGGAGGGAACCCACCTCTAAAATTCGATCCTGAAGGACTATCACCCCGAATTCCGCCCTGCTGACGAGAAAAATCGTTCCCTCCTCCGCCGTCGTTCAGACCTCCATGGCCGCCACGCCCTCCTCTGCCCCATCCACGTCCACCCCGACCAAACCCTTCGGCCCGATCAAAATTACGTTCTTGGTTCGGGGGCGATTGGGGTTTTTTGTTCTTGTTTTTTGTCATCTTTATGCCAATACTTCGTAAGTGTGTCTTCTATGAAAAATGAGACGCGATTTTCAAGCAGCGAGAACAAAGAGAAGTGACGAAAACACCACCCCGGCTCTGGGACGGGGCGAAAGCAAATTATTCGACGGAGATGTGACTTTGAAGATCGGAAGTGAGGACGGCGACGGCGAGCGATCGAAAGCCTTCGGAACCAATTGTCACAGCGATCACCTACGAGTATCCACACGTGGAGACGCTCAGTTCCTCGGCCTATGTAATCTTTTCCAGGTTCAGGGTGGGTTGTGATTAGGATTCTGTACAGAATTACTAGTGTATCCTTTCTCTTGTGCTCTACACCTTTCTGAGGCTACGCAAAGTGAAGACGCAGACGTGCTACCTCAGTAGCGGGCAAAAAGGCAAACAAAAGGTATGAAAGGGAAAGGAGAAGGATGAGGATAAAATCGTGGGATGAAGAATGAGGTGTCCGTATGCTTGCGAGTGATGGAACATGAGAGGAGAAACAGGGCCATGGTATTATCACACACGAAGAACAGGGGATCCAGGGTGAGGGAGGGAGAAATGAAGTCCGATGCAGAAAAGTCAGGAAGACGAGCAAGGCTGAGGACCAAGAAACAAGTCGTGTACAAAACCTCTGCGGTCGGCGATGAGAACCACTAGTGGGTAGTTTGAAAAAGTTTTCCCAAGAACAGGCTAGCCAGTGCGCCGATGAGAGAGTTGGTCGTGGGTCGAAGGGTAAATACAGGAGTCCAATCAGGTTGGGTAATATGTGCTGTTTATCCCGGGATAATGGAGGGAATCATGAACTGAACCAAAGCATCAACAACGTGATCAGGAGGGAAGATTATCACTCTTACGTGTCTATTACTACATTTGAAACACTGCGATCGTTCACGATGCATACCCAAGCGGCATCTCCATGGAGGTCTTTTGGTCTTGCTGCTGCTTGGTGTACGTTAACTTCTCGTCGGAGGCAGCAGCGGCCATGGCTTGAGACGGGCTGCCGACACCCGCACGAGTTCCCCAACCGGTCTGTGGCATGGGTGAGCATAGTTCACAAGATAACGAGCGAGGACATGAATGCTAACCTCGTGGAGGGTCAAGAGTGCATAAATCTTCATGATGGCGAAATAATAGCCGAACAGAATGAATGCAGGCACGTATATGATATCTTGTGGTCGAGTCCATAAGTGAGGAAGCAGCTTGGCAGTACGCGTAGCTGAAAGCCAGACAGTATAACTCGCAAGAATGTTCCTGCAGAACATATGTCAATATCGCGCTGAGATGACAGTTGTTCGGACATACCACCAGGGCAAATGATAACCGCCTTGGTTGATAGGCTTCATACTCTTCCACACGAGGACGGCAACGAGACACGGACCAACAAGGAGCGTCAAAGGATTGAATAGTTTGTCGACCTAAACGAAATGGCACTGAGGAGTCCCAAAAAAGAAACCTGAGACCACCTGACTTACCATTGTGAAGGCAACGTAAGGATGGGCGGTCCAAATATGGCGTTCCATAAATAGGGATCTCATGTCGGACCTCCAAGTATTCCTAGTCCAACGTAAGACCTGTTTCAAAAACCTCCAGTTTGGCTTCATGGTACTCAGCAACTCGGCCTCCTTGCAACACTGAATGTATGTGGACCAGCCATGAGAAACCATCCACCTAGTCAAGTACTTGTCGTCGCCAGAGTTCAAGTGATATTTGCCCAACCAATAATCGTGGGTAAAACCGTGAATGAATTCGGGGTCCTTGAGAATTACTGTTCGGTACGCGGCGGTACGACCGGACAAACAGCAGACGCCACCATCGATATGGGTCGAGGCAGATATCTCGATGTTCCGGATGGTTAGACGGAAAGCAGCGAGGATCTCCCAAACGGTGAATTTCTCTCCCACAGGCTGAACTCTCTGTGATGTGCCGACGCCGCCGATTTTCTGATCCTCAAAACAGGCGAGGACGTATGGAAGGAGGGTTGGAGGCCAAATTGCATCATCGTCGGCAAATACGATAATGTCTGTCGTAACTTCCTTGATTCCCTTGACCATCTGCAGACGTTTATTGGCGTAGGGAACAGTAATGACACGGACGCGCTGAGGGTCGACGGAGTTCGCAAGTTCCTGGAGGGGGCCAAGCATTTTCTCCTCGGTAACGATGATGATCTCTTTAGGCTTGCCAACAAGCCAGCTTCGGGCAGCTTCCTTGAACTCTTCTCCAGCGTCGATGGTGGGGACGATTATAGTGACATCCTCCTCGGCGATGTAAGTGGGGTTCTCGGGGAGAGGGACAGGGCGATACGTGAGTGAGGCAGCTATTCGAATAAGGTACCATAGGTATCGGTAAAAGCTGAACAACATTAAGGGGTCAGCCAACGCTACCGATTGTACGGACCTCCGTCGATGATACTAACCCGATGACACCGAAGGGTACGACTGTGGAAGAGAGTGATGAGCGCTGCTGAACTGTGTTGTTGAGGGAAACAACACTCACAAACTGGGAAGGAGTCCGAAGTTAGATATAACATCTAGGCCTGAGGCTGAACGACGTGGGAGCCGTGTGGTGGAGAGGTGGAAGATTGAAGAAAGAAAGGAGCGTGAGGTGGTAGATGACCGGAGGGGCCCGTCCAGGGAAGTAGGGGGTGGAGGGATAACAGCAGCCGGCGGAAGGAGCGGGCCACTTTCCGAGAGACCACGGCGGCCACCGGCATCATGCGTTAAAACCCAACAATATTGGTTGCACAAAGATACTCGCAAAATTGAGATGCAGGAAAAACACGGCAGCAGTTGTTATGATACAGGTATGGGTTGTATAGAGAACAAAAAAAGAACCATTAATCGAAACCCTCAACGGGTGTGTTCCACTTCCAGCGACCCTCAAGGTAACCCTGGGCGGAATCCTCTAACACTATTTCGTTCCTCTTCTGCACGTAAACCTGACAGACCACCAAGGTCTCAGTAAAAGACCGGGTTACCGTCAACTTGAAGACAAGACTTACCGTCTTATCCGTCACCTTCTGACGCAGGGCGCCAATTGTTTCCGTATCGATTGGTTGCTCGAGCAACTCGGACAAATCCTCAACTGCCTTCTCAAGGTCCCTGGTGCCGTAGTCAGTCCCTGTGCGTGTGCTGATCAAGCGAACGGATCCCCGAACCTTTGATTGTCTTCGAACAACTCCTTCTCGTTCCCCTTCTGCAGATAATATGCCATCGCGTACGTCCATTTTAAGGTCATCCGACACCTGAACACCTCATCCACAGCCTTCTTCATGAACTGAACTTCGATCCACGTCAACGCGGACGTAAGTTGCATTTCTTCCATTTTCTTCTCAGTCTTGGCGTACAAGTCCATTGACAGCTTGGCTGATTGTTCGTGATTGGCCCATCGGTTGTAATACTGTAAGAGAAACGGATCAGAAAACACTTCCACGGATTCCGAAGATGGGAAGATCGTGTGCTACTGACGTGTAAGTATCTCTCCAGCGAGGCACGGCTCTTCGATTGAGCGTCGCGAGCTTCGACACTCTCCTTCTCGTCGAATCGATTGCACGAATACCACGCTGTCCCATGCTCCGACCAGGGACCTAAATATAGACACAGCGAATAATCAGCGACCACACCGAAGCATCTACAACAAAACTCCGTACCCATACAGACCCAACAGAACTCGTATTTACACTTTTTACAGGTCATATGGCTGGGTACAAAAGCATGAGAAATCAAGGCTGCTATCAAACGGATAAATGATACTTACTTACAACCTCCGTCCTTCTCGATCGTGCTCTGGCACTTACTGCACTCCTTCGTGTTACTCTTGATCCAGTTGGCAGTCTCAGAGTCGTCCCGGCACTTCTGTGTCCAGAGTTTAGAGACACTACAGATCAATGGCCGATGGTCATCCTCAATCGGACACGCAAAGCAGAACTTGTGCTTCTCGTCCCCACAGTTCACGATCGGAATGATCGTAGTCAGCGCGAACTTTGAGGCGGCGGCAGGGCACGAGACCGTCTGAGCACATTCTGGGTATGGGCAGAACTTGAGTTTGCGGTTACAAGAGACAAAGTGACGAGCGAGTAGCTCCTTAAATCGGTCAAACGTAGGAAGGTCCGTAGCCAAGACAGACTGGATGAAAGAGTCAGTTGCGACTAGAGTGCATTCTTCAGCCATGCAGGTGGTCTTAAATTCACCCTCGGACCTGATCTTGTTTGTCGCATACGCAGTCCAGCATTCCGTGCAGAACTTGTGGGAACAAGCAAGGGCGAGCGTCCGTGTTTGGGTGTCATCGAAGCAGATCGGACAGACGAAGGGTCCTTCGACGGAGAGTGACTTCTTTGATCTCGAAGATGCTGGAGTGGTTCGTCGGGTAGACCGAGAAGAGCCAGAGGTGGTCGACCGGGGAGGGTTGGGTTTAGCGGAAACCCCGGCCTCAGCATTGATACCAGTTGGGTTATCCACGTACTTCTCAGTGAGTTTCTCCTTGTTCCATTCGAAATGTCGCAGGAGGATTGAAGCTACTTCGGGCTACAAGATCCCGATTAGAGATGCCCGAGTGCCACAGCAACCACACGATTTACACACCTCGATTCCAAAAATTCCAGCGATATACTCAATGTTTTCGTCCATGGCCCTTTCTAGATCGTGCTTGGAAAGCGTGGTGGATTCAATGTGATAAGATTTCTGTTTCCCTTTTGTAGGAAGGTCGAATGCGTCAATGTCCATCTCTTCTTCGGATGGGGCAGAATCTGCCGAGTGGTTAGCCACTGTGGATTCCAGCCGAGGAGGATGTCAGAAGGCACCAACCCTGGTCATCCTGATCCATTAGCTCGTCCTCATCGTAGTAATCACCATCGTCGTCGGAGTACTCGTAGTCAGAAGACATGGTGACAGATGCGGGCTATGAAAGGCGGGCTATCAGACAGCGACTCGCTATCGCTGGTCGTGGTACAAGTTGAAGAAGGCGGCTGTGTATCCGGGTAGAGGCTGACTGTTACTAGTCTTATATAACCCCCCTTGGTCGGGACTCGGGAGTACTTATGGGGGCGACGGGTCGTCGGAGTTTGACTGGGTTTCGGGAGATCCCGAGTCTTTGAACAGGTTGACGGAAAAGGGAAATTTTAGGATGTTACATAATCAGCGACGGCCTGGTGCAAGGGACTCAGGTGATTGGTGATAAATGTATAGGGTACCCTTCTTCTCCAGGTCGCTATCAGCCTCGATTAGATCTCCCCTCCTTTCCAAAGACCGCCCCCGCTCCCCCGCCCTCGCCAGAACAATGGCTTCCGAACAGCCTTCTACCGGCACACACAAGGACCCCGTCACGGGGGAAATGATCTCCAAGACGTCTGCACATTTCGTCATCCACCTAGTCCTAATCGCTCACTTCGACTCATCCCACACAGGGAATTGAAGCGACGCGAGAAGCAACGCCAAAAGGAGGCAAGGAGAGCTGAGGCCACTGCCAACGCACCGCCCCAGCAGAATGCCCCTGCACCCGCCAACGCCGCTGAAGACGAGGAGGCTCTGAGCCCGAGGGTAGCGTGACTCGATCATGCCTGTTCAAAATTTGCGCTGACTCGATGCGTCTGGCTGTACAGCAATACTATGAACTCCGATCGCGACATATCCAAAGGCTTCGGGAAACTAAGAATCCTGAACCGTACCCCCACAAGTTCAATCCCACCCTTTCGATCCCCGCATACATCGAGAAGTATGGCGTGGAGGGTGAGGTCCCAGCAGGACAGAAGCTTACTGGCGAGACCGTTGCCCTTGCCGGCAGGATCCACAACATCCGACACTCCGGTCAGAAGCTCCGATTCTACGATCTTCATGCCGAGGGCAAGAAGGTCCAGATAATGGCTACCCTCCAAGACGACAAAGACCCTGACAATTTTATTCCAACCCATGAGAACCTCCGCCGCGGTGATATCGTTGGTGTAGTTGGCATACCTTCACGTACGAAGATGGGAGAACTTTCCATTTCACCATCACAAACGATCCTCCTCTCGCCCAACCTTCACCAACTTCCCTCAGGTCACTTTGGTTTGAAGGACCAGGAAACGAGATACAGGAAGCGGTATCTCGACCTTATTATCTCCGAAGACACGCGGCGCATCTTCATCGCCCGAAGCAAGATCATAAACTATATCCGCCGATACTTCGACAGTCTGGGTTTCCTCGAAGTAGAAACACCGATGACAAGCATGGTGGCTGGGGGGGCAACCGCCAAGCCGTTTATCACCCACCACAATGACCTTGGGATCGACCTCTACCTTCGGATCGCCCCAGAACTTTACTTGAAGGAGCTCGTAGTCGGCGGTTTGGATCGTGTGTACGAGATCGGACGCGTTTTCCGGAACGAGAGCATTGACTTGACACATAACCCCGAGTTCACGATTTGCGAATTCTATATGGCCTATGCGGACATGTACGATCTGATGGATATGACAGAGATAATGGTGGAGGGACTCGTCAAGTACCTTACCGGTGGATCCACCAAGTTACAATATCATCCTGAAGGAAAGGACAGCGACAAGGTTTACGAGCTCGAATTTGCACGACCATGGAAGAGATACGACATGATCGAGACGTTGGAGGAGAAGTTGAGCGTTAGGCTTCCGCCAGCCGATACCCTTCATACACCGGAGGCAACGAAATTCTTAGACGACCTGTGTGTAAAGGTGAGGGTTGTTTGTCTGGTTGGTTTGGTTCAGCCATGTTGACATGATCCTCTAGCATAACGTAGACTGCAGTGCACCACGAACAAATGCTAGGCTACTAGATAAGGTAAAGGAGTCGCAAATTTTAACAAGGTAGCCGCGGATGAACTCATCGGTGCGCCACAGCTTGTGGGAGAATTCATTGAACCACTCTGCATTAGTCCCGCGTTCATCGGTGAGTTTTGGTCGACTGGGTATGGTTAGTCCCTGGAGACTAAGACAGATGTGTTTGACCCCGTCAGTTGGGCACCCTCAAATTATGTCCCCGTTGGCCAAGTGGCACCGATCGCGACCTGGTCTATGTGAACGCTTTGAAGGGTTCATGTGTGGGAAGGAGTTCTGCAACGCCTACACTGAGTTGAACGATCCGTTCGAACAGAGGGCGCGATTTGAGGAGCAGGTTTGTGGCTTTCGCGTTGTGGAACGAACACGTTGATGAATTTTTTTGCTTGCACAGGCGAGGCAGAAGGACGCTGGTGATGATGAAATCCAGGGCATCGATGAGACATTCGTGGACGCGTAAGCAACAATTTTCTTCCGCCGACATGTATCCCGAGTGCTTATTCTCGTAATTTCTCATTCCAACTGACAGGCTCGAACATGGATTGCCGCCGACCGGTGGGTGGGGAATGGGTATTGACCGATTGGTCATGTTCCTTACCAATTCAACAAGTATGTGCCACGAGTTGATGCGGGGTGTAGGTTAAGATCCGTTGCTAACGCTGGATGGTTTGCTCGGTTTATAGATATCAAGGAAGTGCTTCTTTTCCCCGCGATGAAACCCGAGCTAGGTCAGACGGTACCTGCATCCGGTGTTACGACGCCTGGGCCAGCAGGACAATTGTAAGACAGCCGTTTCTTCCACAAAGGACCCTTGTTCCGAACGGCGATTTCTTGTGGCGTCGACGATTGAGTTGTGCATTGATTCATAAAAGAGGACATTGTCCACCACCGTTAGAATAGTCAAAAAGGAAATGAAATGCTCCCCTCTTCTCTTCCCTGGAATAGGCGAGATGAGTGAATTGGTGAGGTTTCAATATTCAATGTCCTATGTCTATTTCGTCTCCGGTGCGAGACGGGATGATGCCGCGCTTGGTATGTGCGGTTATCGCTGCGCTTTGGTTCTAGCGCAGGCTTTGATTAATTTGGTATGGATCCGGTGAGAGTGCGTATTATACAAGGGTGTGAGAATGTATGGATCACGCATAAGGATCTAAGGTTGAGGATCATCGACAGTGAGAGTTTGTCCGCCTCGGTCGTCCGAGTTACTGCTAGCGTCCTTGGTGTAGTCGGATGGAAGGGCACCACTGGCGCGCAAGGCTTCTATGTTGAATTGAGCGTTTTTCCTGTACTTGGAAGCGAGATCTGCGCCCAATCTAATCTCCTCGTTCGCTTGGACGATTTCCTGGGGAATCAAGAGGGAAAACACGCGTACAAGGCAAGGCGCCAAAGATTTCGGGGTTTTTTTTATACCAAAAAGGCCGGTGGGTTGTTGGGCGTTTTTTGTTCGGATGGGAACGTTTCATGTTACGTTTGGGGTTGGAGGCGGGGGATTTAGGTTCAGGATTAGAATGGAGGTGAAGAGGGAAAGGGTGGAAAATACCGACGGACCTCGAGGGATTGGTTGAGCTCTTGAAAGATGTCGTTGCATTTAGTCTAGAGGTTCATATCGGATTCTTATTTGTATGGGATTCCTCGAGCACAACACGAGGAAGGTGCACGTACGACGCTCTTTACGATGCGTTGGAGGAGGATTGCTTGTCTCTCGTTGTGTGGGTTCTCCATCTCGAAACGCGTCGTGTGGGGTTAAGATCGAGTCGCGATCAGCAAGAGAGGGAGCTGGAGTGATCGAGCCCTCGTCGTCTTGTCTCCCTCGGTGTGACCGGGGATTATGTACTGAGAGTTGAAGAGGTCGGACCGAAGAAAGAGGAGATGTCCGGGTAGAGGACGCGATAATCTTGTTGTCCCGAGGATGGGTTGTATATAGATCAGCTGGGCCCTTATCTCCCTTTTGGAAACAAATCGCCCCTTTCCCTCACCCCCACGCAGGCTAAACAGGGTAGCCATATAAGGAAAGTCCACGTGTCGGGGACAAATTCTCGTAAGGTGCTCCGATTTGGATTTTTTTTTACCTGCGCATGTCCCTCACGCCTTCTCGTCTCGCCTCGTCTAGCTCCTTCCCGTGCTTTCCATCTATCCCCGACTGGTACCGTGTCCGCCCCCCGGGCCACAGCCACCGTTTCTTGATTTCCCTCAAACCGTTTCTCTCTTTCTCTTTCTCACCCTGATTTTCAACTACCATGGCTCCCCCCCCTCCACCACCACCCCCTCCCCCTCCGCCCCTTTGCCTACCGTTTCGTAGCAAGAAACCAAAGCGTGTCACAACCCTCGCCCGGTCCGAAAAAGGCTCATACGGCCATCACTCATACGGCTCATTTCCGGACTCGCGGAACGACTCAAACTACGATCTCAGACGCCAGGATTCTTACTCTCCTACCGAGACTCTCAACTCAAAGACCTCTCTCGTCAGGTCCGGTGTCGTTTCCGAAGACTCTGAATCTTACGACGTCCCTCTTCCCGTAAAGGAACCCTCTCCCGTCAAACCCAAGCGCGGTGACTCAAAGAAGTGGGGGTACGGCTGGGGCGTAGGCAAAGAGAAGGAGGAGGCCGAGAAGCACTCTGCTACCAGCATGACCAGGAAGGATTCTGGAGGTTCGACATCCTCTGCCGAGACACTGGGCGGAAAAACCCCTCCGCCCGTATACCCCGATCGACCAAACGTTTCACGCCAGTCGTCTGCCAGGTCCAACGGTTCAAGGTCAACGACCCGACCTGGCATTCACGGAAACGACTCTTCTTCCACACTTGTCGGTTCTGCCCTCGAACGCAAGATCAATGACGTAGAGTCTGTAAGGGAAAGTGTTGACACTGGTCCCAGGCTCGAAGATCTCCGGAAGCAGATGGAAAAAGATAATCTTGACTACTAGTGCGTCATCCTTTCCTACCATTCCCAGGGCGGGCCCCTAATTCATCAATCTTCAGCGTCGTTCCCAGCGAGGATGCTCATGGATCAGAGTATGTAGCGGCGTGCGACAAACGGAGGGAGTGGATTTCGGGGTAGGTTTCACCTTCATGAATTTCTCGTGCTTTAGTCGTTGATTTTCCTCATTTCTTCAGATTCACCGGCACCGCTGGTCAGGCGGTCGTTTCAAAGTCCGCTGCCTACCTCGTCACCGATTCGAGGTACTGGACGCAGGCCGCAAAGCAGATCGACTCAAATTGGCATTGTATCCAAGCCGGTCACCTGGATGGCCCCAAGGACTGGATCGAATGGCTCATCGACCGTGCCAAGGACTCTCGTATTGGCATAGACGCTCGCATGCTTTCCCATTCCAAGGCTACCGAGCTCAACAACCAACTTTTGCCCAAGGGCTCTAAGCTCGTCTACCCCCCTCAGAACCTGATCGATCTTATCTGGAAAGACAAGCCATTAAGGTCGAAAGAACCCATTTTCATCCATCCTATGGAGTTCACCGGAAAGTCTACCCCAAACAAGTTAGCCGACATCAGAACCTGGGTTCGGGAAACACCCCCTTCTACCACTTCCTACTCAAAGTCTACCCCAACTGCCGACAAGTATCACGTCGCGACTCTGATCACCGCCCTGGATGCCATCGGTAAGCGGCCCCCATCATTCTGGCATTGGGAGGAAAACTTACTGTTCGGTAGCTTATATTCTTAATCTTCGTGGCCAAGACATCCCCTTCAACCCCGTGTTCCAGTCGTACCTCATGATCACCCTCGACAAGGCAATCCTATTCATAGACCCCGCCAAGCTCACCGATGACGTCGAGGATTACCTTAAAGCTGTCGGTGTCGACACGAGAGAGTACAATGATCTTTGGAGTTACCTGAGAAAACGTGAATGGGGTGAGGGCAAGGTGGGTTTTCTAATCCAAGTTCTTGTGTCACATTCGATTGATTCGCGGTTTCCCAAGGTCATTATCACTCCAGAGACATCATACGCGATTGCTCTCATGCTAACCCATTTCCGATACACTGTGATGCCCTCCTACGTCGGCTCCATGAAGGCCATCAAGAACGATACAGAGATTGACGGAATGCGAAGGGCCTACATCAGGGATGGTGCCTCATTCGTCAAGTTCTTCGCCTGGCTTGAAGACAAACTCTCCAGGGGATACGAGATCACCGAGTACGAGGCTGCCTTCCGCCTAACCGAATACAGGAGGACCAATAAGCACTTTATGGGATTGGCTTACGAGAACATCTCCGCCTCCGGTCCCAACGCCGCTCTCCCTCACTATTCACCTACAAAGTCGACCGCCGCTATGATCGATCGTGATACACCATACCTGAACGACTCTGGAGGACAGTATAAGGATGGAACCTGTGATACCACTAGAACTTGGATCTTCGGACGTCCCACCACCGATCAATGTGAGGCATATACCCGAGTTCTCCAGGGGCACATTGCGATCGACAGCGCCATCTTCCCCGAGGGCACCAGCGGCCACCAGTTGGACGTCCTTGCTAGGAAGGCACTGTGGCAAGATGGTATGGACTACGGCCACGGAACCGGACATGGCGTCGGATCATTCTTGAACGTCCACGAGGGTCCACACTCCTTCTCCAGTAATGTCACTCTTGTGCCCGGGCATGTCATCACCAACGAACCAGGTTTCTGTGAGTGCTTCCTCTTCGCATGTTTCTTTTTCTTTTCGGAAGTAGTTACTGATCTTCATCCCCAGATCTTCCTAACAAGTGGGGTGTCCGCATCGAGTCCGCTCTCGCCGTACGGCGAGTCAGGACTAAACACGAGTTCAACGGCGAATGCTGGCTCGGTTTCGAGCGACTTACTTGTGTCCCAATTCAAACCAAGATGGTCAAGGATGGTATGCTCACCAAGGAAGAGAGACAGTGGGTGAAGGATCACAATCGCCAATGCTTCGAGAAACTCGAACCCTACTTGCGAGAGGACAAAAGGGCACTGAGATGGCTCAAGCGCGAGGCTGAACGTGGTCTTGGTATCGCCCCCACTGGTCCCGGAGGGATCGGTATCGATTGGTAGACTATCCCCACCTCGAGGTGCTTCTCTTTCTCTGCCTCCTGTTCGCCTGCTGTCCGGCCTTCGCCCTCGCATTTCAAGAACGTCCTCAACCTAGATCACCTTCACGTTTCTACAAATAATCTATCAACTTCCTTTTCTTCCTAGTGTACATCTTCGGGCTCCTTGTTTATTCCCCCCTTTTGGACTTCAACGTTCAACCTTTGTGCCCGCAACTACTCCCCCGCTGTTTTCTGGTTGTCCGGCATTTTCCTTACTCTCTGATCCTTCTTGTCCCTTCTGTCCCCCGGGTCGACTCGAAGTCTGTCATCGTTTTGGCTCTCCCCTACGCGGTCCGGACCACGTCAGGTAGACCCGCTGGCAGCATCTCGATTGGGGGTTTGTACTCTGATTTCTTTCTGCCTTTTTTCTTGTGGTCATCCTTGCCCCCAGCTCCATTATTAGATTATTAGTACGTACACTTTTCTCTCCTCCCCTTCTCCGTTTTGTGCTCCTTTTCTGTTGGTCTTGGATGGGGTGACGAGGTACGTCACAGGACGTGCACTAACTTTTTGCCACCACCTTAGACCAACCTTCCACCTCCCATATACACTCTGCTCCTCTCCCTCGGTTACCCCCTTTATCTCCTCACAGTCCACCCATAATATACATTTCTTAGGGTCGGACTCGGCTGTTTGCGACTTACCCGCCGACTTTACCACTTACCCCCCCTCCCCATCCACTGATCTCTCGTGTTCGTTTCGATTCTATGTGATGACGGTCATGAGCCTTTCGTAGACACCTGGTGTGTGATTGTGCCACATATATATCTATACGCCTATACATACACATCGCAGGTCGTGTGATATGCCAGGCATAAATGGCGCAGGCAATTTTTTTGAGATGGATCGGTAAGAGTGTATGTGCGGCGGGGATCCAAAGGATACGCATGCATGAAAACGAAATACAGAAAACCGGAAAGTGGTAAACGATAACGAGGTCACACCAACGACGGGAACGAAAAATGGGAAGGGAACAAGGAGGACGAGAGAAGTGGTGTGTACGAAACTCTCATCGCCTTTGAGTCTTTCCTGCTTTTCGTTTCCCAGAAAATAGGTGCTTCGGCTACAAATTGGGTGGTGATGAGCAATGGAGAACAGAACACATACACACATATTCTGATCACGGCAACTCACCATCTTGACTCTGATAGCCCTGTCGCTCTCTCCCGCCTTGGCGTGCATGTTCCGTTCCCTCTGTCCGAGGTTCCGTAGTTTTATCGCTTTCGAAGCTTGAGATTGATCTCGCATGCCAGCCATTTGTCTGTTCGTCCTTGGAGCGTGTTTTCCTGCGGCGGTGACGGCGGTTCCGGTGTTGCTCTTCCTCCTCTTTGGTGGTGACCTTTCATCATCTTCTCTGTCCACATCCATCCAATCACCGCCTTCCCTTCCTTCACCGTCTTCTTCCTCCCCACTTTCCCCATCCTCGTCAACATCCATCTCTTCATCCCTCTTCCTCTTCCTTTCCAACCCCCTAGCCTTGGCGATCAACTCTGCACGTTGTTCGATCCTGCTCGGATCCAACCCAGCCTTCGTCAGCGAAGCCGAAAGCTCCGAAAGGGTCCTCAATCCAGCAGTTCGTGGTAGTCTAGCATTGTGTTTCATCGATTTTTTAGTCGCTTGAGAGAGCAATTTCTTCTCAAGGCCCACTTGGAATTCAGCAGCTTCTCGTTCTTCGTCTGAATCGATCTATTATTCGGTGTGAGCGCGTCCAGTCCAATGACGGTGAAACGCGGTATGGACTTACCATCTCCTCCTCACTGTCGTAGAATCCTTCGGCAATGAGTCTCTCCTCTTCACGTTCCAGGGCCTCCAACTTCTCCTCGATATCTGGGTCGATGAAGTCGGCAATGTTTTTGCCGTCCATTATCTCAGGCATGATATCGAACTTCCACTCTGGGTTCTCGAGGATGTAGTTCTCTGTGACACTCGTTGGTAATCTAGGACTTGTGACGCAGCGCACGGAAA
The DNA here is from genome assembly GCA_014904855.1 of Thelephora ganbajun. NCBI lineage: Eukaryota > Fungi > Basidiomycota > Agaricomycetes > Thelephorales > Thelephoraceae > Thelephora > Thelephora ganbajun. Next base: position 6,452 of record MU117983.1, on the reverse strand, counting down.
CTTACTCTTGAGGTTGATGTTATAAACACCAGGGCCACCTTCTTCGGCTTCGATATCCCGTTCGAGCCTTCGCTTCACGCCAGCCCGTTTCTGCTCAAGCCTTACCTTGACAGCTTCAGGAATAAACGACTCGCGAGAGATGTCATCTCGAGTTTTTGGCTGGGCGACGTGGATTCGGTTGATGACCGAATTGATTTTGGTCCCCTTGATCTTGTTCCCAACCCTGTGGGCCAGCAACGCGTCGCACGCCTTAGTCTTGAGCTCCATAACACCCTCCTCGGTATAACACGAGACCTGAACACAGATAACACCTTCCTTGTTGATGATCTCATCAACAAGAGCACGACTTTCGGGGGAGAGGTCGTCGAGGCGCATGACATCGACTTTGTTGATAACGAGGACGGTAGGTTTGTTGGCGAAGAGGGGCTTAATCGAGTGGAAAAGTTTGCACTGGGCTTCGACGCTATAGCCGCACTGTTCACTGAGGTCCATAAAGTATAGAATACAGCTCTTGAGGTGCGCAAGAGCAGTGATACTCTGCATTTCGATCGTGTTCATTTCCTCGAGAGGGTGGTCGAGGACTCCAGGGGTATCGATGACTTGCCATCGCAGATACTTGTAGTCGAGGTGACCGACGAAAAGAGACTTGGTTGTGAACGCATACGGTTGCACGTCTACGTCCGCACGTGTGACCTTGTTGATGAAAGAAGACTTCCCGACATTGGGGTACCCGCAGATAAGCAGTGTCCGGGTGTTGGGGTCAATTGCGGGTAAACGGGACATATGTTGTCGGACCTGCTCAAGATAAGCGAGAGGATCCTTTTGCCGTTTCATGATTGTTGCCATACTGAGGTTACCGGGAGAGGTTGGTGAAACGCAATGAATGTTGAAATTTGGAGACGTACCGACCGAGGGCAGCACGTTTGAGCTGCTTGCAGCGGTACAGACTGTCGCCAAATTTCAGTAGCCTGACATAGTCCCTGGCGACTGAGTCAATCAGATGCCGTGCGGTTCTGAGTTGACCAAGAGCGAGTTTGTAATGGTTTTTGTCGTATAGGACATTTATGAGAGATGACAAGAAGGGGTGAAGATCCTGATGCCCATAAGTACGATCAGTGAGCGAAATACTGCCGGAAGGTCTGTGAACGCACATCGAGCATGGGAAACTCGTTCAAGATGCCGCCAAGTTTTTCGTCAAAGCTTTCCTGAGTGAATTTGACCTTGCGCATGTAAAACTTTCGAATGCGGCTTATTTGAAAGTTTTTATGGATAACCTATCCACGGCAGGTGATTCAACCTGGTGTGTGTGTATCGGGGGTATTTTTGTTCGTACCGTGGGGGTTTTCCGCTGAGTCTTGGAGAGGACGATGTCGAGGAAGTCATTTGCGGTTGGGACGGGGGCAATGGCCTTGAGTCCGCTGGTGGACATCGTTGGTCGGGATCAAGACTTTTTTCTCTTTCCATATCTGACTTCCTTATTGGGTGGTGATCGGACATACCCATTCGCGCGCCGAACAGCTCGGAATCTGAGGACTTCCCCATCGGCGCATCTGAGATAAAATCACGGCGGTCTCTCTGGGCAGATACCAATGCTGTGTTTTTGCTCCAACGTTGACGAAAAGTGCTTTCTAGAGCGATCCGGTAGAAATCGGTCGTGAGAATTTTTGATACTTTTGGTGGGAACCCAAACACCGTGACCGCGATGCGGTGTTACAGCTGTCACGGATAAATGAGCGAGCGATCAGCTATCGTGACTGCCACTGTCAGTCCCAGACTGCTACCTGATACCCGATGGCCCGCAGACCTCGTTCAGAGCTCGAATTGTTCAATGCCCCCACGTCCCAGGATCCCGAGGCCGAAAAGGTCTCCAAGCAAATCGACGAAGAACTTAGAGTACGTCTAATCTACGCGTTTGACCCCACGGGCGGTCTGACACCCGACCGCAGAAGGAGGCAGACAGGTTGAAACGGAAAAAGAGCAGAGAAGTCAAAGGTGCGTGCGGATACGCAACCCTCTCCCGTTCGTTTCTCTGATTTCGTTCCAAGTTATGCTTGTAAGCCCCCTACTCCCTCAGCTTCCTCGGCGGTGCTACATACGCAGATCTTAGCTCGGTCAAGCCGAGAGCGGAAAGTCAACACTTCAGAAACAATTCCAACTACACTATGCCGCAAAGACTCTTGAACGAGAGCGGCCTACATGGCGACCTATCGTCCTGTTCAATATCATACAAGCCGTTCGGACAATTATGGAAGAACTCGACCTCGAGTTTTTCTCCCACACACAAACCTCGTCATCGACCAGCAACGGCTTATCTTCCTCTTCCTCCTCGCTATTGGATTCTTCGATATCAGAATTACAGCGAGCAAGGTGGAAGGCCGACTTTGCTCAAGTGAGGGCCAGACTACTCCCCCTCACCGCTATCGAGGAATCATTGGCCTCAGATCTCGTTGGCGGCGTCATGATTACTCGTGGACGTACAGGTTTCGTAAGGGCTGGATGGCAATCTCTCCTGTCCGGCATGCGTGCTAGGGCTGCCGCAGACAACACGTACGCTGACCACACGCCAGGGACCAGCAATCTCGCCATAAAAGCCCTATCTATGGTACAGGATGATGTAGTTGAACTCTGGAATCATCCTGCCGTCAAGAAACTCATTAAACTGCGGAAAATTGTTCTTCAGGAGTCTGCTGCATAGTAAGTCGCGTTCCCAATTGACACATCTGCCTCCTGACCTAACACCATCCCGCTTCCTCCTAGCTTCCTGAACAATGTTTCACGTATTGCTATATCAAACTACATTCCCACGACTGGTAACATCACGTCACCAAGAACCCCGATAATCGTTGACATACGTTCTCACAGAGGACATCTTAAACGTAAGGATCCAGACCCTGGGAGTCACGGAGCACTCGTTCGAGATAAACGTTGGTGGCCAAACCATGAACTGGTTATTGTATGATGTTGGCGGTGCGGTACGCGCTAGTTTCGCTCCCATGGGATGTTTCATCAGCTGACAGTACCTTCCGGTTGACGTCTCGCCTTTTCTAGCGCGGTCAAGTGTGTTTTCTTGCGCACGGGTGTCTTGCAACTGTGCTAATTACCGACCTTTCGTGGTAGCGACACGCCTGGGTCCCTTACTTCGACGATGGTATGTCGCAATAAAAACAGAAATGTAAGCTCTTGGGAGCGATATTTTTCTCACGTTATTCATTCCCGATAGCTACCGCCATCATTTTCCTCGCTCCAATCAGCGCTTTTGATCAAGTCAGCGACACATGTTTTCATTTCGGTTGCCTGCTCCGACTCCTCTAACCCTGATCCTTTTTCCGCCGCAGTATCTGGAAGAGGATCCGCGGACGAACAGAATCGATGATTCACTACAATTGTGGACTATGGTGTGCTCGAATCTCCTCCTGAAGAACGCACACCTGGTCTTGATGTTGAACAAGGTCAGGCACATTTCCTCTTGGTCGAACGTTCGCTAACGCATAAAGCGCCTAGACTGACCTCCTGAGAGAAAAACTGAACGCCGGAATCAAAGTTAGGAAATAGTGAGTTCAGCTCCATTCACTGTTGACCGGTCACAGGTCAACCCTGAGCACGATAGTATCACATCATACGGCGACCGACCGAATACATACGAAGAGGCGTCAGAGTATTTCCGAGCCCATTTCCTCCAGGTGCACCGACGTAAAGACGTGGGGAAGCGGGCCATGTATGTGGTACGTCTACGTTGACGGCTAGCACTATCACCTTTTTCACGAGAGTTGGGAACTAACAGCGTTTTACTCAGCACTTCACGTCGATGCTGGTAAGACCGATATGTCAACTCCCGCTCGATCCTGGTCACTGATCAGCTTACAGGACGTACAAGCGACAAGATCCATTCTTGCCATTGTTGGCGAAGCGATCATCCGTTCATACATGGAAAGTGTTGGACTTTCATGAGAACAGCCTCGGAAGCACCAAACGAACGGACCACGATGTATCCATCTGGGACTTGATCACCATCCCAACATTCTTTCGCGGCTGCCCGTGGATCGGCTCCCTGTTTACCCCGCCCATGTCATACGATGCCTTTTTGCCTGGATCGTTACCGGCCCTCGATGCTAATGATTCCCAGACCCCGTTTCAAACGAATGGAACATTCCCATATCCCCTTGATGCCACGCTCACCCCTCATTGCAAACGCTGTTCACACCCCATACCTCTCCCACTAACCATTCAATCTGACCCACTTCATGTTCTCACGATCAAGCATACTTATATACTTGGATGTATTTTTCCGTTATTTCGATCATCATGCTTTCGGTGGTTATTCTCCCGTTCCCTTCATTTTTCGCATCATGAGATGAATGATGTGCATCATCACCTCCTAATGTTATGCTATTACAAGGTCTATTGCCCACTTCGGTGGCGAGTAAGAGCATTTCTCTATGTCTGGAAACAGCGTGGACTCACTATCCACGATCAAACATCACTGTTCGCAGGTTGCGAGCGTCCAATTGTACCAGGACCGGCTGATGCGATATCAGTGGGTATAGGATCTCGGACCGTACTCAGGGTACACTGACTAGAATAACCACATAGAGAGACCCTTTTCTACCTTGTCTTCGAGTTCGCGAATTGAATCCCCCCCTTTTTTTTTATCGGACGGCTCTCCGTCGGTGGCAGAATATACAATGGACCATCCAGACGTGAGACACTTCGTGTGGATTGGTCGTACCTCTGCTACTTGTGGTGTTCTATTCCAGAATGGTAACCCAATGGAATACAGTGGAGAACTCATTCAGAGTTTGGTACCATTTCCAAACCCAAGACGACGATCCTATGATAATACCTTGGTGATCCTTACATTCCAGGGATTACAGCCACGGTTTCCGTCCATATGTTACCCAACCGGTGCCAATGCAGTTCGCCATAAAATCACCATCAGGCAGCGTTGTGTCGACCGATAAGCTCAGCAAACTCGTCGGCACGGAAGGCCCGTGTTTCAATTCAACAGGTTCGCGAGCTCTACCCGGTAACTTGATGGCGGTAACTCAAAGACCTAGCTGCACGCGTGACAAGCGGGCCAGGCCATGGTATGTGAGCTTGCCGAGCAATAAGAATGAGCAGCAAACTCCGGTACTTCAAAGCCGGTGAAGGGCTGACCGTGGAATCAGCAACAAAGCTTCCGGTATCGTCTGATATTCCATCACACAAACGCGTGAGGTCTGTTTGTGTACGGAAGTCTAATGACGGGAGTGGTTCATGGGAAGATGAGAGAGGGGAAGTTAAAAAACAGTGATGAGGTTATGATGATCGTGCACTTGCATGTCGAACTTTCTCAGACGGCGTGAACGAACATGACAGAACCGAGAGGGGGCCGATGCAACTGTGAATGAGATTACGTTCGCCCAAAATTCCAGCTTGAGCCACGGGAAGAGCAGCAGTTACCTGCAGCGTGTGCTGTGTTTGAAGAAAAAAGCGTAAAGAGTAGGAATATTCCACTCCATAAACAAAAGATTTTCCTTGCGTTCTCGATCTCCAAAATGAAAGAGCACGCGAACGCAGCCTGAAACGGGAGTAAGTAGATGCAAACAACCCCATGAACCGACGTCACCCGGCCATCAAAACATATCGCTCACGTAGCACTTCGACCCGAGGTTGTAGCAGGTCGATGAGATCTGGATTATAATGGCTTATATTAGCATAAGACCGGAACGAGAGAGATCATAGAGTTCGCTATCGCATACCCCGTAGCACAAATGCGCGTTAGAAAAACCTCGATAATTTGCCTGTGTACCGCCTCCCGTGAGATATCAATGATTAGGCCATTGTAGTGGAAACTCATAAGACATGAATGCGGGATCATCCGTAAAGGGTTCACGGTTATTGAATCATTATGGAGAGAATCTTCAGCTGGGTGTCACACGAAAGGCATAATGTAAGACTGCATGAGCGCGTTAACAACCCTCGCGCTTGTCGAACTATCGACTCACAGATTGTCACAGCGAAAGTATGGGCAGACGCGGTGTTCCTATGTTGGCTGTACGGGGGTGAGGGGTCTCGGAAACGAACATCCGTCGTCCGTGTCTGGTTCGATCAACCAGAAGCAAATCGTTTGGATCTCCAACAACACATCGACGGTCAAAGTGATGAACAGGCACCGCCTGCTGATCTCGTCACAGAGGAGATCAGCAATGATCACAGTAAAGTTCCAAAGATCGAGGCTGCCATTCTAACGTCACCTCTCGTCCGCTGTGAGCTTACGAGAGAGCATAATCGAGAGTGTGCCCACCATCAACAACTGGTGGCTGGGGTTGATGAATTCGGTGGTATCCAACAGAGGGGTAAGGTATACACATCGATGGGAGTGTTGGACGGGTAGCTTGCTCCAACACGTGATAGCGGATTAGATACATAAGGTTGATTTCGAGCGACACCTCTTTCTCCCTCAGTCGTTTCAC
>MU117982.1:112528-252861 GCA_014904855.1 Thelephora ganbajun | reverse complement strand
ATATACCGGGATGATCGTCTTCGTGCCAGTAAGTTTTTTCTGGTTATCATCAGAGAAATGGCCTTGAGATAATTCCCTGTTACCGAGTTGGGACGTGCCAGTCATAAGCCGACAGGGTTCTGCTCACTTTATTTTCTTCACGACAATCTCAAACACAACAACGTTGCCACGTCTGGTCTCTCGCAGGTACTTTTGCGCCCTTGTTGACAGCAAGATGCGCCACTCTCCAAACCCCTCTACGTTTTCAAAATATAGAGCAGCCTTAATCAGCCGGTTTGTGGACTCGGAGGGCGCCGTTGTGATTCCCGACTCTTCGAACTGGCGTTTGAATACGTCAGATATCCGAGGTCGCCTCAGGATGAGCAGGTAGTTCTGAAACCGGATAAGTGGTTCAAGGTAAGCCGGAGGAATAGAGATACACGTACTCCCAGTATATTCTGTAGCCGAAATAGAATGTCACCACATACTGCACGAATTTCGTCTTCTGTGACCGGTACCGCAATCCCCATGCAATCAAAGGGATGTGGGTCGAGTTGTAGGTGCCTCGCTAGCACCTTCGACCTTTTGCGGCTGATTGGAGACACGTTTGTACCGACTGAAGCTCGGTCTGCGCATCCGCCAAGCTCCTTCAAGACATTCAAAGACAAGCCCACTTTCCTTCGAAGTTCCTTGAGCTCATTACGGTGTTCCACTGTTGACACCGCCTCGACGGACATTAAAGAGGAGGATAATCGCTGGAGCAGCATGGTGCCCAAAACCTCCATCACATTGGTGGTGGTGGTGGGCGCAGGGAACCGGGCAATGATCCACTTGGATAGTCTCTCGTAGGCCTGGCCGTCCAGAGCTAGAGGTGCGGTTCGTTTTATCAGACCCACAACAGGAATTACAAGTATGCACAACGTACTCGAGAGGATGTACTCAAGGATGTGAGGACGGCTGTTGAGTTTCACAATCATTTCCATGATTGAGGAATCGCCATGGTAGCAGACTCTTTCGACCCAGTCCAGAGCGGTCGGAAGCCCACCTGGGGCGACCAACGCTTCTCGTTCGGGGAGATCGGTGTTAAAGTTTTGTTGAGTGGAGGTGCGATTTGGCGGCATGATTTGTATGAGACGAAGAATGACCGCCACACTTTATTGACTTTGATGTAGTTTGAGCAATGAGAGCGCTCAAAGTTTGCAAAACGGGAAAGGACCGTTACGGTATGTGACTTCATCGACGGGATGAAGCGTGCATTGTGGCAATTTCCGCAATGTCACCAACTCTGTCCTCGCAGGAAGGCGCTCCCAGTCGCGTTCAGGGCTCTCCTGAGTATAAGAAAACGGTAAAACGAGACGGGAAGATGTGGATGGAAGTTGCAGGTTGTATCGGAGTTTGCCGACGCGCTCCAAGCGTGTCGGAGGAATGAAACGCTGAGCCGACAAAGTGTGAACGAACGAGACATGCAACGATGACAATGGTAATGGGTTGGTGTATACTACTGAGCTCTGGTGAGTGGAAGTCACTGCTGCCGTTGTTTCCCTTTGCCGGTATCCGGCCGACCGGTGTCTTTCTGATCCCCGAGGGACCCAGACAAGTTGACCGGGGGGCCTCCATCAGTCAACTTTCGTGCCCTCAGCATTACGATCTCCTTCAGCCATCCGTTCTCTCGCCGGAGGTCAGCTGCCTCTCTCTCCAACTCTCCGACTTGACGCGATAAGCTTGTGACGGTTCGTTCCATATTCAACAACCACTGCTTCTTCTTGTTCCGGAATCGGGCTGTGAGGCTTGATTAACTATTGCCCGGGAAAAGCATAATGGACAAATTACCCGAAGCGGCCGTATTTCGTCGTCGCTTATCTTCAGTTGTCGCTGCTCGCTCTGCCTCAGAGTCGTTTTCCTCCTCTGGGCTGGCAGGGTCATCAGGGACTTGTGTCTGTTGTGTGGATGGCTGTTCGTGCTGCCCCTGAACGTCTGCCTGCACTCCGCTCGGGCCACCGACACCGAGGTCGTGCTGCGCAGGGACCTGAGACTGTAAGAACTGTAGCCAAGCCAGGGCAGTTGGATCCAATGGTTGGTGATCGGGTAACATGCTGTGTAGGCTAGATTCGCCCGGCTGATGCTGTTGTGGGAGGTTGGCGTTATATGTGGTGGTGAGCGACCTCAGAACATCATCCAGCGGGTCCAGGTAGAGACCAGCGAGGTGGGACGCGAATGGGAATGATGGAAGTGCAGAGAAGTGCTGAGAATTGGTCAGCTTGGCGGCACGTTTGCCGTCAATTGAGCACTAACTATTGGGGGCGCCATCTCGGGAGGGATAGAATTTGGAACATGCTGTCTGTTACGTTCACCTCCTCCCACAGATTGCGATCGAGGTCGTGTGTTGTTGTTCATGAACTGAAAGTGCTCGCCGCCGCTGTAGGTTCAAAGGCGAGAAGAGAGAGAGAGGGAGAGAGAAAAGAGGTGAGGGCGAGACCCGATGTACGGGGTGGATAAAGTATTTCATTGATTCCAACAAGTACCAGTGAGGCCGCCGTTCGCTTTACCGCTGTCTTGAATGCGAGGAGGTAAATGCGCCAAATCGATCATATCCCGTAATCATTGCTCACTACACGAGACAATTGCGCAATGCTCCGGGGAACGGCCGTTTCTTTTTCGCAATTCTTGTACCATCCATTTTCCAGGGATTCGCTAGTCACTCGCTGTGAGTGCAATCCTAGCATATAGCGAGTATCGACCGCGGGACTTACATGATCAAAGATTTCGTCATTTTACGAACGCCTGATTCACGTTCCTCCGATTCCGAATTCCTTTAAAGTTGAATTCCGAATTCCTCTGGCGTCGTCGATCAGGCAACCCCCCCAGACGTCCTTCGACCCTAGCTTCAGTTTCTCGGCAATCTATCGCCACGCTATACCCGGTTCCATTCCTTCATCGATACCACGCTCCAACAATTTCATAGATCAGTTTCACCGCGTTAAAGCTGCTTTTCATCTAATTGGTTTTGGTCGGGAGAATGGCCCTACCGCTCGTACCAAAATGGGTTGAAGGAAAGGCTCTTTCTAGTGGGGTGGGATCTTTCCGAGACCTTTCACCTCCGCGTGTTGCTCCTCCACACCGACGGTGTGTACCTCGGCGATTTGAACTTCATCACCTTCGAGTCCGACGCGCAAGTGAATGACGTCGAGCGCCTCCGGATATCTTGAGAGCCGCGTTAGCTGCCGCAGTAAGTCCAAGATATGGTTGGGTAACTTAATCTCACGTTGACCAAACACCAACGCCAGAATTTGGATACCTTTATGTTGGAGACCGCTCCACTATTTACGAGAGCGAAGGTGACAGTGATGACCGTGTGATTCCTGGGCCGTGATCAGAGTCACCTCTCAAAATCTCATCACCAGCGATCGCATGACACGGCAAGGGTAAAGTGAGGAACCGGGGCAGGGTGGAGAGGTGTTGCTGATTACTGTAGGTAAACATCGCGTACGACAAGCCGAATCAGAATTCAGACCGCGGCGCAACGTTGTCCTGGTGCACATTTAATCAGGCTGCATTTGCCATAAGACGAAAATTTGGTGTACCTTGTCGAAATGCCCGTAATCCGGAAACACCGCTATTGTATGGAATCTGAACTGGAGGCGATCACCCGCGATAAAAAAAACCGGCGGTATTCTTGCCGATATTGAATAGCGCCAAGACAGCCGCTGGGTAGAGGGAGCTTGCGCCTCACATCGTGACCCTCTTTGACCGAATCAGCTCACCCACGACTCTACGCCGCATGAAGGACACCGACAAACGAGTTTCTAGCCCTCCATCCGCAAGGGCCCGCACGTAACGCAGTCTTGGGCATCGTGATGCTGTTTCATATCAACTATACCATGAGGCTGGCACTGGTGGAGTACTGAACACCCTGGGTACTGATTAGTCCAGTTTCGTCACATGAATCAGCATGATATCAGTGTCCCGTGAGGGTACTTTTTGTCAGTAGCCTCGCTTCCCACAAACGTTTGTGATCCAAGCTCCGACATTGACCGCTACAACGTTTTTGGTGACCACAATCGCGTTGGGGGTCTTTTGACAGTAGCTGCGGTAACGAGAGAGGCGCGTGCATCGTTAGTACATGACGATTCGCAAATGCTATATCGCTTACTCTGTTGCGCCACGCTCGTTTCTTTCGCCTTCGTGGTCCTTCACGGTGATGGACGATTCAAAACCATGATCCGCTATATGTGCGATTGAGGACGAGACTCTTTGCCCATTACATAATTTCTTATTCGTCATCTATTTTCAAGCGAGAGACGATCATACTTCGCCATCGTATGGGAAAAAACAAAAGGTGCACAAGGGAGAAAATCGTAGATACCCGCCGCCGCCCTCGTCTCTAATGCTATGTGATACAAATTCTCCGCCCCCAGCTCCTCTAATGTCTCCAAGCAAAGCGCCACCCGGAACTTCTTGATCTCGTAGAGAGAAGTTGCTCAATTGTGCAAGCGTGTTTTGGTGATCCAAATATGAGTGAACCTAGGACTTCGAGAGGTCAAAGGGTAATATTGCACGAGAAGTCTAGGAGTTGGGGAAACACCGATAAAACAGCGTCGGCTCGTGTACCGATAAAGTACCCTCGGGGATCTAGAACCCACTTACAATGAAGAACATCACTCGGATGTATTGCGCCGTCCAAACTATCTGTGCAAACCTTCGGAAGAAGTTGCATCCATCGTAAGTTTTACAAATACATAGAGATGAATCGTACCCCCCCCCCCCAAATGGGACGATCATATCCTTCAAGAACCCCTTGTCATCAAAGTTTTTGAGGGTCAATTGGCCCCACGGCCCTCCTCGAACAAGGATGGGCGGGGTGTCGAGCGTCTTATACGTCCCGGCCCGGGTATGATAGCGCAATACCCTGATGCCGTCTAACTTTGGAGGTGGTCTGGAGAAGTCAAGCAGTTGTCGACAAGTACCCCGCGGACCGATCAACACCACCGATCGCAACGTGGGCGAGAAGTGCCCGAGGTATTTCCAGCTCCCACAGGGAACTTGGAAAAATCCGAATCCGCGGTGGCGAGGTCCTGTAAGTCCCCGAGGGCACCGAAGTATTGTATACTCTCAGAATCGATGCGGGGCTGATCCAAAGATCCCCCTTCAGATTGCACGCGTTGGACAAACGGCAGTAACCCGAGTTTGTGCAAGGGCTCGAGTGGACTGAGGTACGTGCGTGAAGGATCTGTGGCCCACTGCCAGAGCGTCAGGGTGTGGTAGAGGTGAGGAGTTGCAATGTTGTAATAGGCGAAGCAGGCCCCGTCACAAGCTCTGAGAGTCCGAGGTGGGCAATAATTATTTCCAATATCTCCGGAGGAGCCCAGTGTGGTTGGCGAGAGCCCGTGGGGATATATGCATCTGAATCCTCATGTTCGAGCACGTCCCCGGATCTGACTCTGGAACGGTACCCGATGATAAGTGAATGACGTAACGCGGTGGTGGGGAAGATAGAGATGAATCCGTTGAGTACTTGATGGCGAAGATGTGGGATTCCTTGGAAATGTGGTGTCGTGGATGGCTGTCGACATGGGTGTATGATCTGAAGGTTGCGATCAACTCGTTGAGCTGGAGAAGTCCGGAAACTGCATTACCAGCGCGGCAAGTTAGCCACTGTCACCGTGCCCTTGGCGATGTATGTCAATCCAAGGGCGAGACAGACAAGGCCATCAACCATTTGGAGACAGCCCATGGGATTGCGTCTTCTTCCAACTGAGACGACGAGCTATCTTGGATTCATTGCACCCTTGCGCATCTCTTTTCTGATCAAGGCAGGCTCAGTAATGCACAAGTTCACATTTAACGCTCCAAGTCGGACAACGACCCATACAATCTGGGTCGCGCGATGGAGTTGCAGGCTCAGTTTTAGTATAAAGAACGAAGGCTCGAAGAATCAAAGTCTGAGGCTTTGCGCGCTGCCAATGCTTATGAGAGGTTTGGGGCTGCGAATAATCTAGAGCGCTGCAGAGGACTCCTTGGGGATGTCGAAGAGCCTGTATACCAGGCCTTAGCTTCGAGCGGGATCCTCGAAACGGGACAAACCCGAAGGCCTACATGAAAGAGGCCGGGAAGGAAGCCTGTAAAGGCATCACAGTTTCCACGTTATTCCTGTCCTCGGGTGAGATATCCGTCAAGATTTTTCCCATCCTCTCGTTCCCTAGATCCGCAACTTCTGACCTTCGTAGATGCGCGTCGTAAGGACCGATGTCGTGAACGACTCGGCGAGAGCTCACGAGGCTAATTGGATAATCCAGACCGAAAAATGAGATAAATCCCGATGATTGGATCCCGAAATTCAACGACAACACCAGGTGCTAAATATATTCTCGACAACCTCGACCCTAAGCACAAGGAGGCAATTAGGCCGAACAGCAACAAAAAACCATAAGTATCACCACAGAGGACCAACGTCCTTCCACCCTTGCTCCCGCTGTTCCCAGTAACCGCCATTATACACCCATTCGTCGCCTTCTTGATGGAACCACCGAGGTTGCTGATCCTTCCCGTTCCTTCGGCGTTCTCTCTGTGCCTCCTCGACTCGCTGTTTCTCAGCTTCCGCTGTATTGAGATCCCCTTCTTCCAACGCCCGCACGTCTGGCCTGTACCTCGAATCCGTTGGTGGTAACCTCCGCTGCAAGTCTGGGGTTATCTCGTTTAGTGTTATCGCGAAGGAGGTAAATCCATAGTAGTCCTTGTAATTCTTCGGGAAGGGGGAGATCTTCCAGAGAAGTTGAAAGCGTGATTCATCGAGAGTTCGCACGATGTTCTCATCCCATTTGCCTTCAATGCTTGCAAGGGACCTGCCAGAAGCCGAATAAATGGTACCAGAAACTGCGTTCACAGCACCCCAGTATCCGCTCTCCTTGAATTCGAGGATGCATCGATCGTCAGTGGCGACGTTCTCGATCGTCATCGCACCAATGTGCTCGAGGTATTTGGTACCCATCATGAGGTTCCGCATGAACGACGAAGGTTTCTTCCTTGAAAACCGGCAAAGTTTAGGTTTAGTTCCTTGAATTACGTGTGCGATCGTGAACACCCACCATTGGTAATGATCACCACCTATCTTCGCATGTATTGTGCCAAGGGGGATGATTTCGAGGCTCTTTCCTAGAGTGGAGAGCCAGCAGTGAATTTGTGGGCCGATAGAATCCATCGACAGAAGCCGTTACCCCAGAACTTCGTCCGCCCGGCCGACGTCACCCACAACTCCCAGCCTTCTCCTTCTGCGTGATACGCCATAATGACAGGGTTGTGGGAAACCTTCTCTGCAATAAACCTCATCCTAGGGTCTTCGAAGGTCTCACCAAGCATCGGATTGCTAAAGATCATTAGTGGATGCAGAAGTTGATTATACCCTGAGTTCGCTTACAACCCCTTCCTACCACTCCTGAACCTCGTATGTGCATAACCGGAGACGGCAAAAGCGGCGACGTAACACATTCTGTCGACCGGGTTTATGCTCTGGGCAGCTTGATTCAAAAGGTCGAAGTATTCGAGTTCTTCAGCAGCCCGCTGCAGCAACGAAAGGGGCTCATTGAATGTCACAGGTAGGGCTACGTTGGCCAAATCCTAAGACAAAGTGTGTATTTGTGCTTCTTTAAAAGTCAAGGAAACATACCTTCCCGACGTTCTTTTTCAGTACCGCGAATAGACTACCTTCGTCTGCAGGCGGAAGCGAGGGAAGTTGGGTCCTCCGAGTAATCCGCGAAGGATCAGAGGGCAGTTCCGCAGACTTGTGTTTGGGGGTTTGCTCCTCGATGTCCGTATCCACAGAATTCGAGTCTTCTCGGTCACCAGAGTCGATCACCCTGCCGTCTGGACCGTGATCATCAGCTCCGGTGGATTCGAGAAGAAATTCCTCAGGACCACCGTCAAACTCGGGTGCGTCGAACCAAAGGCTATCGCTTGTACTGGTTGAAACGGAAGCGCGCTTTGATCTAGATCTGAACAAAGACGCTGACGCTGAAGTTGGGGATTCAGTATGGAACGCTTCCTCTCCTTCATCAACCCTTGGAGGAAGGACCAACGAGCTTGCCAGAGAAGTTGACGGTGCATCTGTGTAAGAAATACTCGAGACAGCCCTAGCAAGCGCAGCGTGTTGCTCCTTGAGAGTGTTCAGGGCAGCATGAAGACGCGCGTGAGCGTTGGAATCAGCCACTGAAACGTCGTCCTTCTCCGGAACGGAGGAACCGGCTGCAGACAGGGGGTGAGAAAGAACTTGGTGATTGTCGGTGCCCCGTACGTTTCCTAAACAAACCGAACACTTCTTTACCGTGTCTTTCCTTGCTCTTTAATCCATTCCCGGACTTCTTCTTTGAATCGTCTGGGGGTAGAGCGCTGATTGCCTCCTCTAAGTCGTGGATAGTCTTGAGGGACGTGAGCTTAGCATCCTGAATAAATGACGATGACATACGGAACTGAGGTCCATGACCAAGGAATTTGCACGAACCAAACTCTCTAAGCGAGAGTTGGCTCGTTGAAGGGACCGTCTATTCCTTACACGTTCATCCGCGGAAATGTACTTCCTAAATGAGGGAGTTCAGCTTGATCGAGGCAGGGGAACGATGGAATGGTCCAGATACCTGAGGGCGGACATCCAGCCCTCAAAGTCGGACGAATTAAGACACCGAATGTGAAATGTAGCATTGCCTGAATCGATGTGGATCTCCTTGCGAGCTGGTATAAAAGTTTGAGTGACGTCCACGGATGACAACGGGGTTATACCAACATGGCTCATTTGAGATGGCAGCCTGGCCGAGAGAAATTTGGTCACGGACGGACTCTTCGGGGCCAAATGCATAGGACAGGACTCCGGATTCGTAAAGGGTGAAGTAACGACGAGCGAAACCTAACCAATTCGAAGTGGCCGAGTGGGTCGAACGAATCAATGCAGCGCAGAGTTGAGTAATAATACCTCCGTACCCTGCATTTTCTTCCTCCGTTTCTTGAGGACCCAGCCCTCATGCATGGCCAACGGGCCTACGACTGCTGGGATGGCGTAGACGGCGCCGCGTGCACTTGGGAGAGACATCTTGGAGGCAAAAGAGATGATGGTGCTGGAGGTCGCGGAAGTGAATCGGGTAATGAGCGTCCGGCCAGAGAGACGGATGATCGCTCGGCGAGATGTATTACATCCGTGGGCGGTAATGAACAAAGCGGCTCAGGGATTTCGAGCGAGGATTATGAACATCGGAGTCTTAGGGTCTGGTCAGTTCCATCGGTTCCAAAACCGACAGCCACCAAAATGAAATCCTGCCGATTTATAGGATCCACACTGGGAGAGACCTGGATCTCGGTGTGGCACGGGTGTGACGGGGCGGGAAGGAGCCTTGAGGAAACCGGCAAGCTTTAAAACCCACAGAACTGACCAAGCCCGGGGTTGGCGAGAGCAAGACAGCCTTCGATCTCACGTTCACCGTAGTTCCTCGGATGGCCCCAACGCGATGAATCTCACTAATGTAGGTACGGGTAGATGGCGGCTGGTAGAACCCGTCCCCTGTGGTGTATATACGCCTCCATCAAGCAAGGAGGGGAGAACCCTACGCTGATGATCATCTTTGACCGGAGGATGACCAACATATTCTCAAGGCCACGTGATCCCCTCTCATACAAGTTATCAACCCGATCCCTTGTTTACCCGTCGAATCGATCTCCTCGTCTCCTCCTCCCATCTCTCCCAAACTATAAAGTCCACCGTTGAAAATGTCTAAACCAACGTATGTTCTTGCATCTCTCAATGTTCTTTTTGATCTTGCTCATCAGCATTATCTATCCTCAGTGGTGATATCGGTCTCATCGGTTTGGCCGTCATGGTAAGACTCATCACCTCTATCGCATAGATTCTCACCACAATTTCCCTCCTTCAACAGGGTCAAAACCTCATCTTGAACATCAACGACAACGGCTTCACTGTCGTCGCCTATAACCGAACCACCTCCAAGGTTGATGATTTCCTTGCCAACGAGGCCAAGGGTAGGTTCTTTCCCTTGCCTTTGTTTCCCCTCATAATTTGATCGACGGACTCCTCGCTTTATAGGCACAAAAGTCCAGGGTGCTCACACCATCGAGGAGCTCGTTGCCAAGCTGAAGAGGCCACGCAAAATTATCCTCCTTGTCAAGGCCGGTACTGCCGTTGACTCCTTCATCCAACAACTCGCCCCCCATCTCGAGAAGGGTGACATCATCATTGATGGCGGTAATTCTCACTACCCCGACTCCATCCGAAGGACAAAGGAGCTTGAGGAAAAGGGCCTTCTGTTTGTTGGTTCTGGTGTTTCTGGAGGAGAGGAAGGAGCCCGTCATGGTCCTTCTCTCATGCCCGGTGGTTCCTCAGCTGCCTGGCCCGCAATTCAGCCCATTTTCCAAGCCGCTTCCGCCAAAGCGTTTGGCGAGCCTTGTTGTGATTGGGTTGGCGAGACTGGCTCCGGTCACTACGTCAAGATGGTCCATAACGGTAATTTAAACTCTTGCCGATCATAATGATACCCGTTCTAAGGATCACTTAGGCATTGAATACGGTGACATGCAGCTGATTGCTGAGGCCTATGAAATCCTCAGGCGTGGTCTCGATCTCCCCAACGATGAGATCGCGGATATCTTCTTTAAATGGAACAAGGGTGTCCTCGACTCCTTCTTGATCGACATCACCGCCAACATCCTCAAGTTCAAGGATGACGATGGTGAATCCATGATTGAAAAGATTCTCGACTCTGCTGGACAAAAGGGTACTGGTAAATGGACTGCTATTGCTTCCCTAGATGCCGGTATTCCAGGTTAGTCGAAAACGTTTACTTACCTTACCCACCTTTCCGATGATCGTTCACCCCTTTCATAGTCACCTTGATCGGAGAGGCCGTCTTCGCCAGGTGTCTATCTTCCCTCAAGCAGGAGCGTGTCCGCGCTAGCAAAGTCATCTCTGGTCCTCAGAAAGAGGCCTTCCACGGCGACAAGAAACAGTTCATCGACGACCTCGAACAGGCCCTCTACGCCTCCAAGATCATATCCTACACTCAAGGCTTCATGCTCATGCGTCAAACCGCTAAGGATGTGGGTTCTCGCGTTATATGACTACCCTCCTTTGATTCACCCCCGTGTAGCTCAGCTGGAACTTAAACTACGCTGGTATTGCTCGTATGTGGCGTGGAGGATGCATCATCAAGGTGAAAATTCTCCCCTCATCGCAGGGGAACGGTTCCTGAATCGTCCCGATAGTCCGTCTTCCTTAACGATATCGCTGCCGCCTACACCAAGAACCGAGACCTCGAGTCACTCCTCTTTGACGAATTCTTCATCGACGGTATGCCTTCAACGCCATTGAGTCTTCCTTCCTCTTCTCATACTCCTTTCTTAGCCATCCACAAGGCTCAGCCTGGCTGGAGGCGTATCATCGCTCAAGCCGTCCTCTGGGGTATCCCCACTCCCGCCTTCTCAACGGCTCTTGCATTCTTGGACGGTTATAGGAGTGAGATCGTCTCTGCGAACATCCTCCAGGCTCAACGCGATTACTTCGGTGCCCACACCTTTCGTGTCCTCCCCGGAAAGGAGAACGCCAAGCTTCAGGCTGGCAAGGACATCCACATCAACTGGACCGGACGTGGTGGCAACGTTTCTGCTTCTACCTATGATGCTTAAGTCGTCTCATCATCTGTTGCGGTCATACGTCGTATTGCTGGGTACAAAAGAGAAGTTCGCCAAGATAGATTGTACGAACCTTTATCTGTTATTTTGTAACGTTTACACTGTAAAGGAACGCGAATTGAGAAATATGAGCACGCGCGACCCTTGAGCATTCTTTGAGGATCTTGAACTACTCTATCGGATTTGTTTACATGGTGCTGCCTGACCTGAAGGCGCAAATCGCTAATTCACATTGCGAAGGCCAAAATCAATGGATGAGTAGGAGGGTATGACATGCACGCCTTGTTGTGAAGAGAGCGATCGGTCACAAGGTACTTTGGAACCATTTAACAGTCTGCCCTAAAACCTTCTGTTGTCCTTCGACAGACAGTGGCTGCTCCCTTGCGGGTCGAGATGCGAATCCGTGGACGATGCCTATAAGATGTATTAGGCTAAATGGATGGGGTAGCGATGAATGCGCGTACCAGGGTAATCCACGAACCCGTACTGAAGTTCGGGAGCCCGTGACCTAAAGTGCGCTTTTGCCTGAAACCTGAGTCCCTTGGGAAAGGTAAAATCATCTGTCCGCAAGATGCGAGATGCCACTCAAAGGAGTGCTATCGCGAAACAAGCGTCTCCACCTTCCGCACGAATCCATGAGACAGGGTCTTAAAGAGGTTATATCAGGTGTTTTCACCATTCGGTCAAATTACGTTGAGCGTACGTCGGTTGCCTTTATGGCCTTCAAGGTCGAGCGGCCCGGATGGGGGACAACGATGGAAGTGATGGCATCGAATTGCGCGATACGAATGGAGAGAGGGCCGCCGAAGCAATATCTATCGCGAAGGGTTAGAGAAATGGAGAAGCGAGGGTAGATACTGACCCCACAATACTAATGTTCTTGTAACCGTGTTCGGCTTTAATCTTGGCCAGGAACTGGAGACGGATTAAATTCTCAGTCTGCAGCGGGAGGAGAGAACCTCCTTAGCCCGTGGGTCCATCATGGCTTGACGACAAGCAATGTACCCAAGGATGTGGGTCAAGACGGTCAAGTAGAACCTGACCTTCCTCCAGAATCCAACCTTCCTGCCCGGGTAACGGAGAATGGATAAATTGAACACCTGAGGTGTAACTTGCTAGCGTCCTAAACGAATGGTATCGGATGAGTACCCTGTGCCTATACCGCGGATGCAGGTAGGTAACACACCCACACCATTGAAGAGGTCTGGGACCCAGATGTCGAGCCCAGTGCGCTCGGCAATAATATCAGCAATGAATTAATGACCTTTGGGTTGGAAATGGCAAGACCGAAGATGTCGGTGGGTACAACGACGGCCTTCTCTTTGGTGTCTCCATGATTGGAACCCTTGGCAAGGTATGCGCCATTCTCTTCGATACCTTTGGGAGAACCTGGGAGCCAATTTCCCGCAGTGCAGTCAGGATAGTTCGTGGTGACAGAATTGTCCCTGGGGTGGAGTCCTTTTTATATTCTCTTGAGGACGGGCACGTAGTATACTAGGTCGTGGCACCGACTTGCCCGCAGTGCGATCGTTCGGACGCAGTTAAACCCAGCCCGCGCAGTTGTGGTTTCGCGTCAATGTCATTCGGTCGACCGCCTTCGCTGTCCTCGACCGGATTCACCGCTACGCCGCCAGACAGAGGATCATTCCCACTTGACCACTATGGTGCGCACCTACTCTCAAAATTAGAACATTCCGAGACGAAACGCCGACGTGATCTGTAGGCGAGTGTAAGGAGTACATGATTAGGTACTTAGGCTGCCTCAAGACGAACGGAAGTGCGTCTACGCCATGCAGGGCCCTAGGCAAGGATTACCTTGACTGTCGCATGAACCGGTATGCGTGAGCTGAAGCTTCGTTGGGAACGATGGCTGATTGCTTGCAGGGGTCTCATGGAACGCGATGATTGGAAAAATCTTGGGATGGGGAACCTGGACACGTCGCAGAGCGTGTCTGCGAAGGATATGAAGGACACTGGGCAGTCAGACGAGAAATAATTGTTAGAATAAATCGGAATTATTTAATGGACGTTCTGCTCTCGACATCAACTCTGGATTGAAATTCGCGTGATGCCCATTCGTCGGACGGTCCCGGAATTTACCACGGCCGGCCAACTTCTCTCTCCCTCTCGACTTCTTTCCCTCACCTCCAGATGGCGTCGACGTTCAAAGCAGTAAAAAAAGCCGTCACGCTCCCTCCAACCGTCAGGACTCTCTCCTCCGGCGTCCCCCATCCTACCCTCGTTAACCTTGCCGCCATCGGAGGCGGTGGACACCACGGTCACGGTCATTCTGGTCCTCGTTCCGACGTGCAACCCAAATGGTCCGGAGGTGTCACCAGGACTTCTTCCGGTCTGGTATCAAAGACATTCGTGACCTGTACGAAAAATTCCCGCTTTTTTCTCGTCGTAATCCGATTTCTTAACACAACACCCTTCAGCACCCGTCAACACCTTCTCACAACAACGGTATATCCATACCTCAACCTCCGCTAAGGACGCTCCAAATGTTCCCGACTTCTCCGGTTACCGGGCTTCTTCTCCTTCTAACAACCGGGCTCT
This sequence comes from Thelephora ganbajun, assembly GCA_014904855.1. Classification (NCBI taxonomy): domain Eukaryota; kingdom Fungi; phylum Basidiomycota; class Agaricomycetes; order Thelephorales; family Thelephoraceae; genus Thelephora; species Thelephora ganbajun. The sequence goes on along the minus strand of MU117982.1, from coordinate 238,644 downwards.
CCAATACTTCATGGTTGGATCTCTTGGTATCCTTTCCGCCTCCGTTGCCAAATCCACCGTCACCGAGTTCCTGGGAACAATGGCCGCTTCCGCTGACGTTCTTGCCATGGCCAAGGTCGAAGTTGACCTTTCAAGTATTCCGGAAGGAAAGAACGTAATTATCAAATGGCGTGGAAAGCCCGTGTTTATCCGTCACCGAACTCCGGACGAAATTCAGGAGGCCAAGAGCACCAACTGGAAGACTCTCCGTGACCCTGAGAGTGACGATGCTAGGGCGAAGAACCCAGAGTGGCTAGTTATGTTGGGTGTTTGCACTCACTTGGGATGTGTCCCCATTGGCGAGGCTGGAGATTTCGGTGGCTGGTATGTAACTTTGAGCATCACTCCATCCTTCATACTCACTTCTTTCCTTCCATAAGGTTCTGCCCGTGTCACGGTTCCCACTACGACATCTGTACGTTATGGTTTTGTTCCTCCCTCATTGCGTCTTATCCGACCCGTGATGTCTTTCAGCCGGCCGTATTCGCAAGGGCCCCGCTCCTGTGAGTCCTAACGATGTAGTGACACGTTACCTGGTTCTGACATCCTCGATTTCCAGCTCAACCTGGAGGTTCCCCAGTACGAGTTCAGCGAAGTGGATGGCAAACTTATTATTGGATAAGCGTAGAACTAATTTAGATATCTCTATGTGGATGCGTTACAAGGAGACGAATCTCGTCTACAATACACGAGCATCCAGTTTATTCCCGACCAGAAGTGACTATCGAACCCGTGAGATTTTGACTCCTGCGATCGATTTCTCCCTCAATCAAAAGTGTTCGTACCCCCCCATGGCTTCTGGGTTGTCGCACATCGTCTTCAATGATGAATTCACCATCGACGACATTGACAAGGAAGGTCGGAAGTTCGACCGAGGTGAGACTACCTCGCCAGGTGCTACCGAGGATCAATAGCATAGACTCACAGGTTCTCCCAACGTTTCTTCATGATCCCTTCTTGACACTTGTGACTCGTGGATTTTGCTCACCGCGATGAAGTTTCGCGTCTGTACGCGAAATCGAAGAACTACGAGATGGACTTGACGCTGGACTACAATATCGAGCTGTTCCCTCTAAAAACCGGCCAGACTTTTACTTTGTCGTTGGCCACTTCTTTATCCCGTGGAAGCGTACCTGGGAAGGATGGAGAAGGGGAAGACAAGGAACAGCAGTGGCGGCCGGATGGTAAAGGCCAGAAGGGAATCGAAGAGGACTACGAGTATGTGATGTTTGGAAAGGTGCGTGCGGCTCGAAATCATGAATTCCTACAGCTCATTGATGAGCGGTTCATGAACAGGTGTACAAGTTTGATACTGGAAAGGAGGTGTCGTACGTATTTTTTACACCTTGCAATCCCATTTTCATTCCCTCGAGATTGACGCCTTCCCACTATAGCACCGCCTACGCTTCCTTCGGAGGTCTCCTCATGTCGCTCACTGGCTCATTCCGACACATGACCAACATCATTCTCGGAGAATCCGTCTATGTGTTATTACGTCGATGAAACGAACTTCTATACGTCTATACTACGAGGTACCTGCGACTCGGACTAGAGAGCGGGAGATTAGGTCAAGACAAAAGGAGAATGAGACCGATCGCGTCGTGAAACCCTACAAATAATTAGAGAACGAATTGGGGATAAGTTAGAGAGGAGGCCGCAGAGTGCGTCGGCTTGTCATGATGTAGTGGTACAATGAAGAGAGGGTTTCATACAGCAAAGTAGTCGGGTGTCCATGACGTGATCGGGGAAGAAACGAAGGAAACGAGGGTGCTTGCATCAATTCCTTCGTACTCATAAAAGAGAACGAAAGGAGAAAGTTTGGAAGAAGAAAAAAACTGGCTGGAAAGACAATACACCCGATTTTCGAATGAGGGAAAAACATTGTGGGTTGCGGATACGAGTTGGTCTCCAGGTTTCATGATGACCGGAGGTCACGCAGTCGCACGATAACATCCTCCATCTCGAGGCTACGAAGCTCGTGTCGGTCCCAGAACCCACCCCTATCATCGATCGCGACTTCGACCCTTCGAGAGTTGGTACGATTTTCTCCTGGAACGAGGTGCGGTTCGAGGTCTTGGTAACCCACCCCAAAGAACTTCGACAGCTTTGCCGCGCGCATCCGCCTCTGCCTAAAATCTCGTTCCTTACGCTTCCCAGTCGTCTCCGTGCGGCCTGTGTTCTTGGACGTCCCAGCAGTAACGGCGGGCTTCTGGGTGTCGGGAGGCAACATATTAGAGAATGGTGGGGGTGTCATGGGCACACTATACGCGAAGGACTGCTCGAATCTCGGCAACGCCGGTTCTGGCGCCTCCGGCTGCGGCAGAACGGGGGTCGTTGGTGTCAAAGGTGGAGTCGGTGCTATGATCGTTGATGAGGTCGAGACCCTTCGTTGCCTACCGGAAATTGGTTGCGGCGATAGTAACTTTGCCGTAGATATTGAGGATAGGGTGGAGACGGAGCCCCGTTTATCAAATCCTTCCGTGCGGTCGGCCTCCACGCCCGATGTGGGAGCTGTGTGCGTGACTTGGAAGAGGGCCTGGGGCGGGTCCGAGCCGAAAACCTGTAACACAGTGCAAGTCAGTCAGTGTCTCAAGCCCACGATAGCAAAAAAAGAGGTCAGAGTTCAGGTAAGCACGCACCTGTTGCATCTTTTTAGCCCTACGAACGTTCATGACTCGTTGTTTTTCGGTCAAGGGCTCTGGCAGCGGATTCATTCGACTAAGGCGGGTCTCTACATCCCGTAAACCGTCTGTGACGGAGGCTGATCCTCTCTTGTGAGTCCACAAGGACTGACTGCGGGATACTGTAACTTGTTTCGGTTCGGCGCCACCAGCTAGCGCGATCCGGTCCACGGTGGGGGTCACGTCAACGCTGGCTCGGCGTTTCTGCGTAGCCCAATTTTGCGCCGTGCGAGGGGGTTTCTGATACTTGGATGACAATGTTTGGGCGGGCAAGAACAGATCATTCGATGGGCGTTTGGGTTTTGGGGGCTCTTTGACTTGTGTTCGTCTACCCGTCCCTGCGGTGCTGAGTCGGTTGGTGCTGGCAAGTGAAGGGTGGGTGGGTTCAACCGCAGAAAGGGTCCAACCAGGTCGCCTCTCCCTGTTAGGCGTAGTGTGCTGTCGTGAGTGAGGATAGTGAGGAGTAGGGGAATTTCCGGTCTGTGATGGTCTGTCCCGTGGTGGCTGCGAGATCGAAGGTTCTGACCTACTAGAGGTCCGTGGAAGAACAACCAGAGGCAGGTCTGAGATGGCTAAGCCAGACAGTAGTGGGTTCATCGTGGGGGTAGAAGGGGAAAGTTGCAACGATCGCCTCTGACTATTAACTGGCCTCGGCCGTGAGCCTTCTTTGTAGCTGATTGAGACTGAGTCCGGAGATATAGGCCGGGACTGTGGATACGATACGGCCGACAAGGATGGGGTTGGAACCAGAATCGAGGACAATCGGTTGCGGCGCTGGATGTTCGCCATGGATTGGTTGCCAGGCCTAAGAAACCGCGCACCGCTTTGCCCAAAAGATGCTTACTCCCTGGGATCAGCCAAATGCAAGATGAAACACGATAGTTTTACATTAAGGTGGCTGCTCAGACTTGAGTAGACGCTGGTGTTGATGGTGAAATGATCGGTTCCAGTCCATGGCAACGTATCTCAGTCCAGGAGCCATAATGATGTTCCCACAATCGTTCGTGCAGACCTTACCAAGCAGTCTAAAAGCGTTCGTATTCATTATCATGTACGGTTATCGTAAAGGGTTTAAAGATACATACCAAAAAAAACTACCTAATTGCACGAGAGTATAAATATTCCCTTCCAGAAATGATGTCAAGGTCCATGAATCCTTTCACATGGCAGTCATCGCCGACCCAGGAGCCAATAAGGAAATCGTTGGGCTGACTCTCAAGCCCACATGAACCTCCTCAGGCATCCGAACCGGGAGTGACATCCGGAGATCGTTGGGCACGCGAACGAGCGACACTCGTTTAGCGGCCTTGGTTTTGTTCCACTCCTCTGCCTGTTCCTCGGGAATCTCTGGGGCCGTGTAGAACCGCTCGTGTGTATATGAACCTCCAGGACTGTTCTCGTGATCAAATGAAGTGCGAGTGCTATCCCCATTGGCATATTCCACAGGGAATAGGAACGATGTCGAGGAAGCGCTGACTTGACCAGGGGTCACAGTCGGTGTGGTGGTCGATTGGGCGGATGCAGGAGATTCGAGTACATGCGAAGTGAATGGTAACGGGGAGGGTGTAACGGGAGAGTCCGCTGTATTATCCAGAGCCGAGTAGAATGAATCACCACTAAACGAACGAGACAATGGGCCCGGCGTGGACAATGGAGGACGAGCGATCGAGGGTGTGTTCTCGTCTATCACATCTATCTCCGTCAGGCTAAACGACCTGACACGCAGCACCTCCCTCGCAGCATTCAGCGCCGTTTCCTTCGCCCGTTGCCAGTTCAGATCTGCGCTCAATAGATCGTGGGTCAAAATGTCACGGTGACAAAGGAGCTTGGTTTCTTCCAAACGGAGGCGATTGACACGTTTTGCGGTTTTCAAAATCGCCATGTGAAGCCGATCGCGTGTCGTCCGTTGAAAAGGTGTGAGGATTGCTATATTCCGAACCAGCGACCGATCTGAACGTAGCCGGGAGCGAGTTTCGGAGAGCTGTGACTCGATTTCCTTGATTCTCTTCTCGATCATGCGAGTTCTTATGGATATCGTTCTGTGTGGCCGACGATCTGCGCTATTCGGAAGGACGGAGAGTGTCGACGCCAGGTCAAGACCGTGAGTTCGCGAAAACGAGCCTGGGAAGTCAAGAGATGTCCGCATGGCGTTGGCAAGATCTGCCTTGACGAGGTCGAAAGTGTTCTTGACTTGAATCGACGAGCTATCGGAACGCGGTGACATCGGCTCTGTTTCGGAGCTGTCTGAATACCTCCGGAAAGCTGCTACATTCAACGATTCCACTCGGGATCGCCTTGGGATACCATTCCTATCCCAGGTTTTCAGGGGCGGTGATCCTCTCCCTATCATTTCCAAATCGTGCAGGTGTGAGGCGGCGGCGGCGATACCCGTCAACTCGATGTCTTTCTTTGTCATCCCAGCAGAACGTGTGCCAACATCCGCAGTCTTGAAGGAGCTTCCGTAGTTTATGCATGCCATCCATTCGTATTTCTCCTCCTCCGACTCGGCTTGAAATAGTGATTGGCGACCGTCAGCCATGACAAACCGGAAAGCATGGCCCCTCTGTGGCCATATTTTAGTGCTGATAATAACGTAGGTTGAACGTAAGAGTACCTTAATGTACGATTTATCCGTCACGGCGAGCGTATTCTTCAAAGACCAAAGTTCATCGGGCCTCGCCAACACAATTCGCGGTGGAGGAAGGTCCGCAGATTCCTCGAATTGTCGCTGTATGTTCATCACTTGGGTCGCATCGCGGTAGAACAGGACTTGGGAGTTAGTCACAATCGCGCCCCACCCTTTCCATTTGCGTGCGATCGCCCGTTTGCCTCCCTCCACGATGTCATCCTTCCTGTTCAGGATGCCGATCTTAACAAGTTTCACAACACAACTGGCATAGGCTGGTACGGCATCGTCGTTGACGGAACTTGTCGGAAGCATGGGACTGGAGATGTTAAAGAAGGTGGGAGATACCAGCGAGGTCTCCATGTTGAGATCAGCACTCCGAGCTTGCAAGAACTTCTCGTGAATCTCTTCGTGGTTCGCATCATCCACGGGGCCTCGGAAAGTGTAAGGATTGGCGAACGGCATCGTGCTTTCCACATCAACTCGGAGAGGGTCAAGTTCATTCTGCCAAAATCGTTCGGGTGTAATCGCCTGAGAGCTGGTGGGTAGAACTCACCCGAATTATCAGGTAGTAGGGGTCAATCCGGTTGCTCTTAAGGAGACTCGTCCCAGCACCAACATTTCCATTTGGAGATGCGAAGGTCGAACCGCGCCTTGACGGTGCGCCGTCCAGAGGAGGAAGTGTTGGGTTTAGATCAAGGGGATCTTCGATGAAGATAAAAGGAGCGAATACGATGTTGTCGAAGAAGCACTGGGAGGCGATTGAGGGAACAGAATCTCAAGTCGGAGGTGAATAACGCACGTCAAGAACTTCCGATGCAACTCCAGGCAAGCTGGTGTTCCTGATATAGTCAGCCTTGGTCATCTTGTGCTTGTTCGATTTATTGAACGCGTCGGTGTGGAGCATTATTAGGCTGAATGCAAGAATGTATGCGTTATCTAGACACGGGTCAGAATGTGGGTAGTCATTCAGATCGAAACCTTTTGCCTTGAGGAATGATAAGTCCAGGGTTGCATTGAGAATATCTTATGGCAAAAGACTCGATAACGCGGTCGATCTGCTGTGTCTCGCGAGGAAGGCCGACCTGCATCAGGAGCTTCCTCAAAGCAACATCCAGCGGATTTGACTCGAAGTTGAACTGGGAGAGATAATGCTTGAGAGCGTCGGCATAAAATGTCTCCCCGCTGGAGAAGATTTAGCTTTTTGAGTGAGCCAATATAAAGGGCCATACCTGGAAGCCAACACAGTGACAATATCGGACTTTGGAACGGTCTCTGTGAGGCGATCCACATACTGCTCGGGGGATTCTTCGTCAATGCGTGGTTTTGGTATATCGATCGACTGTTTAGATGTAGAGGGACGGGGAGAACTGATGGTACTCGTATCGGGGGAGCTTGTCAGTTGAGTATGGGGTAAAGCAGGGATTGGCGGAGAAGATGGGAAGAGGTTCATAGACAAACGATGTAAAAGAGGGGGGTTTGTCGAAGCACGGGCGCGGGGTTTCGATGGATTGAGAGGGAATGAATCTGCCCGGTCCGTTATGGGTTGGGGCGTGATTGAAGAAAAACTGATGGAAGGGGCGAGGTGTGAAGATCTGGGACTTGAGGGCAGGCCACCTGCAGTGGATGGTCGCCCAGGGAGACGCACCATTTCAGATGATTTGGAGGTGATGTGTGGGGATGGACCGTGTGCAGAAGACGGCCGGATTCCGGGTGACGTCCGTTCCGACTTGCTTCGTTGTAGGAAACTCGAACGGCTACGGAGCAATGTGCTGCTTTTTGGTGTGGATGATTGTCTGAGCGTAAGGCCAGGCGTGTTGCTCCCGTCGTTGACAGCCGTTGAAGGAAGGGGGGATTGTGGATGGACGTGGCCTTTTCCGTCAGCCGGCGGATTCGGAACGGGAGGGAGCGATTTCTGTGGCTCCGGATGGACCAGCGTCTTCAGAGAGTCCTTTCTGCGACGCCAGAAAGAGGACTTTCTTAAAACACCTTTGGCAGGACTTTCCGGTTCACGTTCTTTACCCTTGCCCTCGATTGCGAAATGCAATGGACCCAAACTAAGTCCTCTGGACCGCCTGCGTTGCTGGGGATCCTGGGGATCCTCTGCAGGAGGGTCTGGCCGAAGCTTCTGGAAGCTTTTTGCCTTGCGCATGATTGACCGCGCAACGCCAGTATCGGCTTCATTCTGGTTATTGGAAGCGTTTCGGAGTGTAGTGATATCCAAAGACGAGGACGAGGCTCCCTGATGAGGCATAACATGAGGGAGACCTAACCCCAAAGAAGCGTGTGCGAGGGCGGTCGTTGACTGTCGGATAGGCAGGTCTTGTCTCCGTCGAGGCGGTATGCGTTCCGGCGAAGTCACCGTGGAAGAGCCCGGAACAAATTCTTGGTCGTAGCAGTCGTCGCTGACACCCGATATTCTAGGGATGGCGGTCGAGAAGATGTGGTCCTTTGGTGGGATTGACGGAGGGGAATCGTTCCGTTGCTTGGCATTGAATGATGGTCTGGGCAAGCCACTGAAGTCATCTAGAGCGGGGTGAGGGTCTTGGGTAGAGAAGGTGTAAACGTTGTTCCTCTTCCAGAGCGGAAATGAGAAGAAATGGTGGGGTGTCTGAGACGAGTTATCGGTGTGGTGAGGGTTATGTGGGTTACTGGTGGGTTTACGAGGGTTCTTTGAAGGCGAGCCCTTGCCCCCGAGACCGAAAGGTGCCATGAGTTGGCACACGACCTGAACGTCGGGTCAAGAAAGAGGAAAAAAGCGGCTAACGAGAAGTTTCATATAGCACACCAATGTGTCAACGGGATCGCTGGAGAGGCTGACCTCAGAAGAGTGGTTTGGTTGATCGGACCTGGTCTCGTGGAATTCCGCCTGGATACTGCTACGACTGACTATGAATAATCCTCTCCTTCTTCCGCTGCCTTTTCTCCTCATCCAGCTCTTTCCGCCTTTGCTCAAGTTTTGTTCGCTGGCGTAGTCAGAGATTGATCATCACTACTAAGCAACTCCAGATTAAGACCGATGAACCCACCTCGGCGTCTTTCTTCTGCTGCCCATATTTCATCCTTTCGTACAGCTTGCGTTTCTTGTTGCTCATGAGCATTTTGTTCATTTCCTCCTCTGTCTCCACGGGAACCAGCCCAACCTTCCCTTTAGCCTTCTTGGTCTTCCTGACCTCCTGCTCGAAGGCGCCGTAATCAACCCCAGCCGCCTCAGCCGCAAGCTCTGCGGCACGTAAAGCATCCGGGTCCTCCGTAACGTCCGCGGCCAACAAGGGCGGTCTGGGCCCGGCATCGTCTTCCCCAACTTCGGCGTCTTCTTCCTCCTCATCGCTTTCCCTCTCAGCCATCTCCACGCCATCGTCGGGGATAACCGCTGCAGGGTCATAAGCACCTTCGTAGTCGCCGAATGGACTAAGATGGGGCGGCAGAGGTTTTCCTTGAGCGTACTTTTCCTCCAGGAGTATTTTCCCGGCATTGATGCAGTCGATGGCCCATTGAGGCTGGATGTATTTCCGTTGTAGCCGACGTTGCCGTTCCTCTTGTGTCTCGTTCGGCCGCTCTACAAGTGGTCTGTCAATGATGACATGGGTGATTGATTCGTCGGACTCATCGAAGGGAGATCCGGACCCAGAGGATGCTGGCCATCCGATTCTCCCGCCACAGGAACGCACGACGAATTCGAAAATTGGTCGTGGTGTTTCCCTTGATAGCCAGAACGTGTACGGTGCAAAGAGTTTTGCGATGGTCGAACCCTCTTGGGCCGACAGTGACTGGAACGTCGAAAGGACAGCGGCTTCCCCAGGATTGGACTTGGAAGGTTGCGGGATGAAGTCCTCAGCAGCCGTAGCTTCGTCCTCTTCCGCCCGATTGTCTGTCGAGTCGTCGTCCAGCGCCTCAGATGAAATGGCCTTGATTGTCTGTCGAACGTCCTTAGCTGACACCTTCAACTCGGAAGGCTTCTTGGCGCCTGGAGCGTGTTGTTCAGAGGTCTGCTGCAGGCTGAAAGCACCAACACCAGCTGCGGTTCCGTCCTTCTTCGTATCCAACGGCGGAGGATAAACCAGCCCAGCGTCAGTATAGAGTTTGAAGAAGATAAATCCGAGGAGCGTTTGATACAGCTCTAGGAAAGTCAACATCACTCGTACGTCGACATCCGCGGGAATCTGTCAAGGCTTCAAAATTCCGTCGACAACACCAGGAGAATCACCCACATTTTGAGTAAACTGGTATGGTACAAGCCATGTAACGTTCTGGCCCATCACTTCGGCTTGATAGTACACACCCTTAATTGACAAGAACACCTTGCGTAATGAATGCGAGTGGATGTTGTACAGTTGCCATTCGGCTGCGAGCCGTGTACAGTTGTCGATGAGGGCTGCTGATACTCGAGATGTAGCGGGTAGGTTCGCGAATAAGAAGATCATGCACAGGGCATCATCTATGTCTCGGACGGCGTCGATGAAAGTTGGGTACCTGCACTTCAAGTCAAACTCGAGCACGAATGCAGGGATCAAACACTCGCTCGCCTCTCTTTGATAATATGGTCCAGGCGATAGGTTGGCTTATGCTCATCTAAACTCTTGGCTGTGCTCCATTCGCCTCGGCCGATTGCCCGAGAAAGTTTCTTCGCAAACGCTTTGTGTTCCCGGAGTTTCCTCAGTACGGGTTCGTGAGCGAGATAAGCAATGTCCTTGGCGTAGTAAAACGACGTCGGAGCGGACGATCCTTTGTTTGCCTTCTTCCTATGCCGAGGTTCACGGGGGAAGATACCTGTATATCTCAAAGCTGTGGGTGGTAGGCTTTCCGTAACGCAAAATCGCACACCTTTCAAGATGCATAACCTCCGAAAATCTGCAAGAGAGATCTGGAGCTTCTTTACAGCGGCTGAACGTGTGACGTAGGCTTTGGCGGCACCAGCCTTGCCCTTTTGTTTTAAGCGGGCCATTTTTTGAGGCCGAGGAGAAACTGATGAAAGGTCGATCACCAAAAAGGCGCCGCGGCAGACCTCTCACCAGTCCACCATGAGGTACGCGCCTTCCAACTGAAAAACCGCCCTTCGCATCCGCAGACTGCGACTAACCAAATCATCGTTATAGCCAATACGTTCATGTACCAAAGTCTGAGTTAGATGAGGCTCAACTTCGAGCACTCGAGGAACACGAGATCAGCCAAGGACCATTGTCCGTCCTTCAACAAGCGGTTCGAAATCACACTCAAGTGCTGATCTCACTGCGAAATAACAAGAAGCTGCTGGCGAGGGTCAAGGCTTTTGACAGGCATAGCAATATGGTGCGTCCTCACGTTATGTTAAGTGGCAGGGATTAACTCGCCCGACAGGTGCTCGAGAATGTGAAGGAGGTAAAGCCCTGATGTTTTATGCCCCTTACGAATTCCCTGATATCACCCGTGCCAGATGTGGACAGAGATGCCGAAAGGTAAGAATAAGAAGCCAGTAAACAAGGATCGGTTCATCAGCAAGATGTTCCTCAGGTAAGTTTCATGTTACAGCATGGGTGATTACACCAAATTGACGTTTTCCTCAGGGGTGACTCCGTTATTTTGAGTAAGTGGAATGAAAGAACTCCACCTATATATCACTGCTAATATCCGGGTATCAGTTCTACGAAATACTGCATAAAACTCTGGAAGCGTATTACTTGTGGCACCTTGTTGAGCTGAGAAGAGTTTCACGATTCATAGCATTCGTAACCCGAGTCCTAGTAATTGTACAACGGTGCCAGACATGTATCCTAGTTAAATCCTTTCAGTTCCTCCTCGAATTCTCTGATCGTGTCGAAGATGACACCCAGGGCAATCAACCCTAAGGTCCTCGCTCCCATCAGCTCCCTCTCTTCCTGGGTGACTCTCCACAGCGCCCATGCCTTTCTCAATTTGGTCTCGAATCCGTCCTCTTCAGAAATCAGCTCGTTTCTGACACCCTTCACCTGTAAATTCGTCTGATCTCTCAACTTAGAGATCATGTCGCGTCGGTGTCGTGGCTGAGACGTCCTTGCAACAATTGTGCCGACGACCGCTTCCTCTTCGGTAAGCATGGCGTCGCGACGGTATGAGATGGTGTGAGCAGCGCAGACCATTTTGAGTTCCGCCGTATACCTGTCAAAAAGAGAAAAAGCGCGGGCACGGTGATCAGGGTCGACGTCTCCGTCTACGAACTCTGTAATTCGGCTGTAGACGGCGACGTCGACCTGATCGTCGTCCCGTAAGCTCATCCGCCCGAACTGGGCTAATAGACGGTCGTCCCCGCCCTCCTCCCCGTCTTCGTGCAGCTTCCTGCGCTGTGCCCGGCCCACCCTCTGAGCGATCTCAAGAGCAGGCAACTCGATCGCCCTGAACAGTCGACCAATGGCCCTCTGACTTTCATAATAGTCCGCACTCTTGCTATCGTTCATGGTCTCCGGTTGGTTCCAATCTGGCCTCGCCTTGAACTTGAGCTTCGGTATCTTCTCCAAAGGAACGGGGGTGGAGCTCTTTGGATAGTCGACGGCGTCGCTGTGTAACTGCGCCAGCGTCATGCAGTCCTCGTCGAAGATGGACTCTTCGCTTTGATCTGCAATTATCAGCCAATTGATTGCCACAAGGCCCAAAACCTATGAAAGGTCGGTCGGTGGGGCACTTCCACAAAGAGTACACTGACGTCTGAGTTAATGTAATCCGTCACGAAGTCGGCAACGTCATCCATGGTACACTTTCTGCCAAGTAGTTTTTTTGGCGCCTCAGTGTACGCAGCTGCTGTGTACATTCTTCGGATAGGCAGATCAATTAACGAAGCAATGTTGTACTGGATTTTGCAATGAATAATAGGTGGGAGTGTTGGCCGTTAGATCACTCACGACGTCGCCATCGAGATCTCCACCCCCCGTCTTTGAGGGAACCGGTCGGTCACCTGTACAGTACTCTGAGCGTGGGCGCAACCAAGCGAAGGGACGAGGTCATACCCTTTATGGAGAAGACAACGGCGTTCGGTAATGGCTCCTTTTCAAAGGGGGACCCAGGAGGGGGTTGTCCAATCGCTCTGACAATTTGCACATCCCCCGGGTGGATCACGGGAGACCTGTGTCTGCTCAGATTGTGGACAGATCAGGTAAGAGGGGAATCAATACCTGGTAATTATCATGTCACCTTCGAGGTACTCCAATCCCTTCGTCTGCTGATTAACAATACAAGCAAAAACTTCGTCGGGTTGAAGCCAACCGTGAACGTCGGCAACACCGACTAGAGTGTACCCAGGGATTGGGATCCGAGCATGATGCTTGAGTTCCCGAAGAACATGGTTGATGGCAAAGTCCATTAAGTGTTTGAAGAAGGGGTCCTTCTGCATCGGGACACCAAGTTTGTGGAGGTGGTACATAATAGAGGAGAGGCGGAATGATGCGCCCAGACCGAATGATTCAAGTAATCGACCAGCCCGCTCGAAATCCCGCCTGGAATCTTCAGCTTGCTGAACAGCTCCATCCTGGTACTCCTTGAAGACCTTGTACTTAACTCCGAGGCATTCAAGAACCATAATTAGTGGTCGGTTCAGGTAGAATGAACTAGGACGGTCAAATGCTCGGGCGATCTCAATCTCTGACCATTCAGGTGCTTGAAATTTAATCATCGAAGGACGGATGACGAGTTCACGACCGCTTTGACGGTAGTCAACGCTAACCATTCCCTTGAAAACAAGTCACGTCGATACGGGGTTTGGAGGGAAACAAAGCAAAGGAGTGTACGTACTTTACACCCTTGGAATCTAATCTGGAAACACTTCGGGTAAATGCGAACTCGTCTAGCATTCCGCCGTCTCGCGCGGATTGTGTCCCAAATTTGTTTCCCAAGCTCAGCCGAGATGGTGCCAACTCCGTCAGTGAAGTTCCATTTCCCGGAGGAGGGATCACCCTGGACTTTAGTCACCTCAATGTCAGACACTTCCCGAATTTCCTCCGGCGGGATGGAAACGCCAGAGTCTGTGGAGGTAAATGCTTGACTGATCCTAGCTCCGTATCTCCCTGGACAGTAGATGAGTTTTGGGTCGGGGGCGTTATCGAAGTCTCCCAGCGAGTCGATTATGAAGGCTGGGTCGACCAAGACTCCGTCCTCGTTCCTGAATGGACTCATGAACCAGACGGAATGTTCCTTGAGGGATGACTGTGAGTAAGCGAGGAACCAATACCTTCGCCCGCCGACTTTCAGCCCAGTTTCGCGAAGGATTGTGCCATACCGCTTTTTCACGAAGGTAGCACCGTCCACCTCTCGGTCAAAGCGAAGCTGCAAGCGGGTCTCCTCCTCAAAGGTCACTCGGATGAAATATGAGTGGCGGTCTGGGTATTTTCTGAAGACTCGGTTGGAGCGTTCCTGGAATGGACCACTGAACTTCATTGCCGTGGGTGTGATGGAGACGTGGTAACAGGAGAAGGTATCTTCAAATGCCATATCTGCGAGGCTCTTGGTTTCTGGTACGTATTCTCGTGTAGTCTTGAGGAATAGGGCGCGGATGTAATTGGGGCGGGCGTCCCACGCGGTGTCTTTGAGTGCAGAATGGAACGAACGCAAGATGCCGATGGTATGCTTCACACCCTTCGACCGGACGAGGTCCCCTACCGCTTGTCGGAGGGTCAATATTTCTCGAAGGTCAACCGCTGAGTCTCGCACGGTCTTTTCCACCTGGAATGCGACTTCGAAATCGAGTTGGGCCAACCATGAATCGAATCGCGCCATGAGTTCCGTGGAAAATAGTTGTCGGTATTCCATATGGTAGATCTCGTCCGACAGTGTCCCAAGAGGGCTAATACGGCAGAGCGCATGGAACATATCCAAAGACCCCCTGGAATCGCATATAAAACGAACTGCGAGGGATGCGTAGGCTACAACGCGCTCATGGTCAGGATCAAGCGATGAAATCCTTGTTCTGGTGAAAGGAGAAGGCTGGTAAGTCCACGAGGTGATCTGGGTCGGGTCGGGTCGAGGGATCGTGACGGTTTCCTCGAAAATCGGGGCAGATTCGAGATTGAAGCAGATCACTGGGAGAGGACCGTCTATTCCGTAGGACGCCCAATTGACCCGTGCCAACCGTAGGGCGATTGACTTCGACCCAAAAACGATTCTGAATTCCCGTCGGTCTTCATCGTAACCCAGGAGCCCCAGCGGGTCAAGGTACTTTTCCCATTCACAGGAAAAGACTGTATCCCTACACTCCCACCCGAACTCGATCCCTCGGATGGGTATTCGATTCGCCTCTGCCTCGGCGACCCTTTTCTGTTTCTCTGCCTGTGCATGGGGATCAACGTATGGAGTACGTCGAAGTTTGTCGACGATGTTTTTGTTGGGTCTGCCGTTCGATGGCTTGAAAAAGACTTGTCTCCCGGCACACCGGACGGTACTGAGAGGTCGGTCCCCTCCATACTCCTCGAGGAATCGGATCGCCACAATCGGAACTGCGACGGTGAACCTCCCACTACCGCCGTGACCAATCCCAAATTTCTTCCTATGAAGTTGAACCTCGAGGTTGACCGGAATTGAACCCCATAGTCCGAGGTAGTTGTCACAGTGGAGGATTCGGGCAATCTCGATGATCACGTCTTCTTTGGTGGCAGAGTAGCTCAACCCCCACATGAAGACCTCCATCTGGGGAGCTTATTAGCTTCGATAAACAAGGATTTCTTTTCCGCTTACGATGTTTCCGACGTCGAGGCGATAGAAGAGTGTGGCGGCTCTGGGCAAGGGCCAACTCTCTTCCCTATCGGATGCCCGGAACTATATCCGTCCCGTCCCGTGACTCTATGCACCGTGCTGATGACAGAAAGACCAGAGCGAAGCTATTGCTACACCAACGAAAACAATCTCCGGACAAGGCGCCATCCGCAGCTCGCTGTCCCCACCCCACCGTCATTACCGCCGCAGTGCCGGTAGGACTTGGCGAAGTTCTCTCTCGCAAGCCGCCAATTTATCTTTGATCTTCTCCTGTCGCCGAAGAATTTGAGCGCAAACGCTGATCAGACATGCGCAGACTTACGGTGTCTTCGAGGTGTCTGTTTCTCTCGAATTCATGGCGAACCCAGGCTATGGTTTCGGACCGAGCGTGGCGTGGTAATGCTTTTTAGGATATGTGAATGGGTATATCAAGGTCGAGGCGTAGAGGCTTTCCCGTACAGCCTGTCGCGCGTATTGCGCTTCTGTACAGGTTGAGAACCTGCTGTTTGAGAATAAAATGCTTGAGAGAGGGACCAGCTGAGAACCCGAGAAACCTCGCAGTTGAACTTGTGACGATCATCGCAAGGGTGACTTTGAACGCTCAACTCCCTAACTCCTCATCTGACTTTGACCACCCCGCCTCTCAACTCATCCTTACTCCACCATGGTGGCTGCTGATATCGAATCCAGCTCCACTCCGGTTGAGCCTTTGACCCTCGATAATGTTGATGACCTTTCAGAGTCGGTCGGAAAAATCGTACTACGAACGGGGGATGATGAAGACACCTCCTCGAAGCCCACCGATGCACCACGTCCTTTCTACATATACACCAGAGCCCAAGCCCTTCACCTCTCCAAGTCACCTCTCGTACAATGTCCACGAGGAATGCCAGATTTCAAAGACTGGTTTGGGTAGGTCCTGCCTCAGATTTGTTTCTCCTTCGTCCTGAGCGTCACCGTATCATTTAAAGCGACTGGAACGAACAATCCTCAACAAAGAAAGATTCAGACACTTCCACGTCACTTCCAAATGGCAGAGACAGGCGGTAGGTTTCGTTTGTGCTCACGAGCGCTTCTTCGGTTTATCAAGCTTGCCTTCCGTAGTTTCAGGCGGGATGCAGACGATACTGGTATGTCACTCCTGTTCTGACATAGACTACTTGTAATAAACTCTTTGCAGAAACCCCCACAGCCCGGAATTTCCGAACCACTCTGGCACAACCCTCGCAAATGGGCAACTTCCGACACCAGTCAACGCGGACAACGGAACGGGACCGTGAGAAGGGGTCTGGGGAAGACAGAGAAGCCAAGGACGGGCAGGAACGACTTCGGAGTGTACGTCCACCTCATCCCGCTCGCGTTTTTGTCAGACTGAGTCCTTTATGCTAGCTTTCCGACAAATTTGATCGAGATCGCCTAGGTCCGTCCTCTATGCAACACGCAACCACGATGCAGAGTATGACGTTTCGCCTAATCTGTTGAATTCAGCGTCAAATAGACTTAATGGTCAATCTTCTTTAACAAACGGTACACGGCGGACAGAAGCGAGAGAACCGGCTAAGAGAAGGAACGGAGAAGCGAGTGATGATTGGAGACGAGGTTCGAATTACACACCGCACCCTTTTCGAATGGGCTGACCGTGCTCATACAGGTGCAGAGCCAGTGCGACAGGGTCGTGACGACAGTAAGTGGCTTGAGGTTGAGCGTTGACTTGAATGTGACCACACCTTCCAGAAAATGAATACCGACGGGACCGGGATAACCGCGAGAGGCCACGTTCCAAAGTTCGGGACCCATCTCGTGGTCGACGCGACACTTCTACCAGTAGGCGGGATCGTGAACACGATGATAAGGATAAGGACCGCACACGTCGATTTGACCGAGATGACAGAGATCGACCTATCCGTGGCATTGACCATTACTCTCCTCCACGAGACAGAGATGATGACCCACGACGATGGCGGGACGACGGAAAGCGAGATGAGAGGATGACCGCGAAAAAAGAACGCGAGAGAGAAGACAAGGACAAGGATCGAGACAATCGCTGGCAGACTGCAGAAGACCGGGATAGCCGTCTCAAACGTGTCGCTGGTCGGGATAGGAAGAACGCGGACGACGGAAAAGACAAAGATCGTCGGGATGATCGTGACAAAGACAAGGAGAAAGAACCCGCATGGATGGAAACTTACGTTCCCGACGCCTCTGGTGGGATCCTGGGTGGTAGGACTGCTGATGGCGAGATGGACAGCATCCAGGCTTGGAAGAAGGGTATGAAGGAGAAGGAGGAAAAGGATAAGGCTGCTGCAGCGAAGGATTTGCCTTCAGGCCCCCAACACGACACAGCCGGACACACCGAGCCGCAGATGGACGAAATACAATTGTTCAAGATGATAATTCAACGCGAGGCCGATAAGAAGGGCGACCAGGAAATCGTTCAGGATACAAACGATCCCGTGCCCGCTCTCAGTAAGTGAACACCCATCCATCCGGGTGACCTGCTCTCAACCATGATAAGATCCTGCACGTAGCCAGGACGATGTTTCAACCAAGGCTACAACGTCCCCCCTCACCCCAAGCCCCACCGATCCTCGTTCGTTTATTTCCCTCATTTCCTCTACTCCCTCGGACACCTCCCTCCCCCAGCCAGCATCCACAAAGGTTTCTGCTCCTTCGCTGGAAACCCAACGAAGTGCTTCTAGATTCTTTCCCAACCCCCTTAATCAAGACTCCGCTGCTGTTTCCCAGAAGCCAACCTCGATTCCAGCACAATCCCCCGCTCCAGAGTATAACCCCCCTCAGACCTCTCGCTTGCTTGGTTTAAGTTCTCGCACTTCATCGACTTCTGGCAGCGTAAAACCTCAAAATGCCCTCGAGAACCTTATCGCGGCACCTCAGCACCCCTCACAACAGTTGTCCTCGCTCCAGTCCGACCTTGGCTCACAGCAATTGCCAGACATTCAGTACAGGCTTCGTCCGGACTCAGCTTTAGGACTCGGCAGGCCTGATGCCATCCGTCAAAGAGATCAATCTCCATTCGATCATGTTCATCGCGGACAGTTCGATGATAAAGATCTTTATGTTCAGCAATTTGAATCTCAGCGCCAAGTGTCAGGAATGTCGAGCGTGTCGTCAGAGGGGTCGTTCGGCGACGTTGGGTTCATCGGGAATGGAAGTGGAAGCGCAATTGATCTCACGTCTGGGGCCCCCAACGGACCGAATTACTCTTCCGGTAAAGGAAGTAGGTTCGCGAAATTCTTCGATAATAAGGGCGGGAGGGAGCCACAAATTATGGGTGGAAAGCCGATGCTTGCTGGCCTCACATCACCTTCACCGATACAGGGACATCGCCCCGATAACCGCGTGCCTTCTGACTCCCAAGGAGATCCTCGCACGATGGATGATATTTTTGCGATGCTGCAGAATTCCGCGAACCAAGTAAGTTACCATCCGGTTTGAGGGACTCATAGCTTTGTTGACGCTTGTGTGTAACAGGGGCAACGTAGTGGCGGCCAATCGAACCAGGTCAATCAGTTGTACATGCTTTCACAACAACAGGGGAACTCGTTCGGACAGAATATCCCGGTCCAACAGCACCACTTGCCCCCGAACAACCGTTTGGATGCGTTGTACGACAGTCGTTTCGAGGACAAAAGTTTCGTTCCGGATGGGATGGTTCCCGGGTTGCGATCTGCTGTTCCGCCCAATAGGGTCCGTGACGTCGGTGGTTTGAACTACCTACCCGAGCACCTAGATGAACAACTGCAATTCGGGGTCAACCGGACCCTGCCGCAACACCGTAATGGTGAACCGTTTGGCAATAACCCTCAGCAGATTTACGCCCAGGCTCAACAGCAACAGAATTTCATGCGTAATGGACCTTTACAACAGGTTCCTTTCCGAGGAAATCCGTCACCCATCGCCAGTCAAAACCCACTCCAGGCGCTCTCTCAGCCACAACGACTGCCCCCTGGCTTGGCGAACCTCGGTGGACGTCCCCCGCACGATTCGAGCCAGTTCTTTGGAAATGGGATCCAACAATTACAGAACCACCAGAACGTACTTCACACACATTCAAACGGTCTTACGCCGCAGCAGGCCAATTATCCCAACTTCCAGGGTGGAAACGTACTGGGAGTCGGTGGTGGTGGCGGCCCTCAGATCCGTCTCGGTCCCGGACAACAACAACAACACCATCTCCAAGGGTTGGTTGGACACAACCTCCTCAGCGGGTTGGGGCATTCCAGTGGTTTGGACGTGAGGAGCGGCACCACGCAAGCTCAACAGCAGCTCCTTGGCGGACTTCGAGGGATTGGGAGTTATGGAGGACAAGCGCAGCTGAGTCACGCTCAGTTGCAGACTCAACTTGCGTTGCGACAACAGCAGCAACAGCAGCAACAACTTCTCTCGCAGGGGATGGTCCCACACCTCGCTCATTTGCAGCAGTCTGGGGGTGTACACGGCCATAACCAACCGGCGCAGGACCTGATGGCTCTGCTTATGGGTAACAATAACATGCACAGGGAATGAGTTGCCGGCAGTTCGTCCTCTCGCATGGGGATTTTGAAGGGGGTGGGCCGTATTCGTTTTCTGATTTGTTCAATGGACTCGAAGATTCATCCAAGCTTACATATCTCGATTTTTTCTGTGTCTTCTCTTGTAATTCTGCTTCTACCATTTGTTGGTTCCCGTCTTTAAAGACCCAGCTGATACTGGGGATGAGATGAAGACGAGATGGGAAAACTTGTACGTCACGACAGAACGAAGAGGTGTGCGAGATGTGTGTACGATCGGGAGAAGGCATACGATGTCGATGATCGATCAGCGCTCGGTAATGGGTGGTGGGTATCCGGAGAGTCATGCCAGCCGCCGGGTGCAGTTCAGATCGACAGGAGGAATGTTAGCTGTCCCCGAACGTCGGCAGTGAACGTGATTTGGGTTTTGAAAGTGGGACAGGGCGCGCCGTCTGTCAGAGGTCAAAAAAAGGCGTCGTGAGATACTATCTGCTCCCGTGGAAATACACTTAATGGGAAGGCGTCACCGGCCACCGGCAGCCACGTGTAGGGAAGAACAGTTTATTCAAGCCTGTTGTAAAGAACACACAAAGGCCGAGTTCAATAACTCTAAGATGCTTTTGCGCCGCTTTATCTAAATCTGAAGTGGGTTCGAGGAATTCCAGGAGGAGTGGTATCAGAATGAAAAAATTGTCGTGAGACGGTCGTTCTCTGTACCCAGTATGGGTGGCGGAGCTTGTCTTACGCGGGGGTGATGACGAGCGGGCATAATGCGTCAATGTGGATGTTTGAGCAATTTATTTGAGACTTGGAAGAATAGGATCATATGGGTTCTAGACGAAAGGAGATGGCCGGAGAGGGACGGACGTTATAACGTTGTTATTGTGTCCCTCTTTCCCTTGTTTGAAATGGGAGATGTACGGACAAGGGCGCCACCACAACCTACGTATATTCGAGTGTATTGCCGGATTTGACTGATAGACACACCATGGCTTTCCATCCGAAAGACGGGTTCTGGCGTGGAGCCTGTAACGAAACCGGTGGCTGAAGCCGCGCTGGCGGGAAGATTGTGGGGCCATTGGGTGATGTTGGTGATTACTCCTTCGAGAACGGTGGTGTACGAGAAAATAGTAAAGCGGTAGACGGATCACGAACCTGACAGGGCAGGCAGGCTACCAATCGAAATACATCAGCGGTGGCGAGAGGCTGACCGGTGTTGTATTTTTCCCGGTCGGGGTGTCACCCGACGGTTAAAGAAATGCTAATGCTCGGTCCTTGGTGACGATCCCACAAAGAGGAGCGTCCGGATGCCGGTATTGGAAAAGAATGAGGAGAATTATGGTGGTGGAACGAGACAATTCGGTTCAGGCAACGCCTTTCAGAGGCACTGGTGCTACAAAAGTACTGCACACGGTCCGTGGCAGAAATGATGAGCGGTATGATAAGAGTGTGTGATTGATCAAAGGGACTTCGGTCTAGTTTTCCATGGGGTTTCACCCATGCCATTGTGTCTCGTGCCCAGGAGCAAGAGATGAGGAGGAGGGACACATTCCTGCAACAGGTCGTCTGCTATGGGACTGGGGTATACTTCCAAAGGCAAGGGTCGAATCCGGTGTGGGAACTGCAGAGATTAAAAGATCTGACTAAGCGGAAAGTGATTGGCACCATTGAAAATGCACCCGATTACTCTGCCTGGGTTGGCGGTGTGCGTTCTCGTACATACATCGGCCTCGTTGCAGAACGCCAGGTCAATATTCGACCGTATTCAAAGACGGCCAGCAGCTGTCCTTCGGTCTCTATTTTCCTTTTCTCTCTCCCTCTCTCCTCCTACCCTCTCTCTCTCTTTTTCCAGGCCCTCCACGCCGTAACGGATATCGTCCCAAATATTCGTATTGGCGTCGATCAGCTGCTCCCACCCGCCGCTGCTCGCTCTCCGCTGCTCTTCGAGTCCAATCCTCGCCGAGTAACTCCGTCCAGTAACTCCATCCAGGCCTTCGATTAAATTCGAGAGGCAACTGTGATCTCCCCTTGGGTCCCCCACCAAACAGAATCCGACCTCACTACACTCTTTTTCGACCGTTTTCGCTGCCATCGATCCCCATCACACTCATTTGCTTCCCATAACATACCAGCTCACACCACTCCCTAATTCCAATCCTCCTCAAGTCGAGAGCACAGTTGTTTCTTGAATGTGTGTCTTGCTTGCATCCGTTTACACGATATTTGCTTCCGCTGACCTCTCACCCGCCCGACTGCTAGAATTTTCAGCAAGTGAGACACCAATCCCTCGTGTCCTGGCTTCTCTCTTCATCCCAGTGCTGACCGTGTGCGGTTCTAGGAGCGTCAGAGCAAGCAAGTCGTACACAAAGGTGAGACCGCCGGGACCGTGTAGTCTTCTAAGAGTGAATGTGCATTCTGCGTCGTGAAACGTGGTACGGCTACATGATCCGAAGAACCGGCAAGCACTGTGTCATCTCCGCTCGATTTTAGGATGGACATAAGCCGGGCCAGGCTGATGGTCGTTATGCGATCATCAAATTCATCTGGCGCTCTCATTTTACTTTAATTATTTTATTTTCTCAATTATTTTTTTTCGGGAGGATATCTTTTCAACTACAGCCTCCAGCTTGATCCTTTTATTCGTTCTGTTCCATCTTTGTTTCCTCTCTTTCTCGTCCTCTTCGTCGTTTCATGCAACGACGAAGACGGTACGACAAACGACACGATCTGTGGACCGGGCTGTCTACCTGAACGACTTTCCGACGATAATCGCCACGACTTAATCCCTCTTCTCACTCTTATCTCCCTTCACACTTCCTCTTGACGAACCCGAACGCTCACCTACAACCTCAACCCAGACAGCTTCCTACCCTCCCCAAGTCACCTCGAACCGTCTTGTCAATCTAGATATCCCGTGAGTTCTCCTTCTCTTCATCCCTCCTTCACCTCGACACGATCGCGGTCATTGCACCGCTACCGTCCACCCGCCAATTTGAGGATGGTTCGAGTTGTATTAAACGGCCACCCATCTTGTTTCATTTCTCTCTCCCTCTTATTACTCGGTCGGTGTCCTCACCGTATTCCTGTCCACGTCCTCCTCTCTACTCGCTCATCCTCCCCATCCTCCCTCGTTTCAACATGTCTCTACAACAGAAATCTCACCTTTCACGCTCCCTCAGTAGCGCCCCGATTCACCCCCTTCCCACCATGAAAGATATCACCTCTTCCTCCAAGAACGTCCGCACCAGTGTTTATCCTCGCAAGAGGCCCTCCCCACACGGCATCTCAAAATCACGTGGGCAGAACGACTCCCCTCTGCTCTACTCATCCCATCCCAACATCCGCAAATCGCCACGAAATGTCAAGGCTGAGCAGATGGCCCGCAAACAACGGGAGGCCCAGATTTCTGCCCTCAGGCGGGAGGGTATCTATCTAGAAGAAGAATACAGAGAAGAGATCCGGCGGTACATGCACGAGATGGAGGTTTGAGTTGTCTTCCTCCCTCTCCAAAGAACACCGCTCAAATATCTCTTGTTTTCAGCAATATACCATGTGTTCTGCTCAATCCATGGACCAACAACCCGAGATTCGATGGCACATGCGACCTTGTCTCGTCGATTTCCTCGTGGAGATCCACTTCAATTTCCGCCTCCGGCCAGAAACACTCTATCTGACCCTCAACATCATCGATCGTTATGTTTCTCGCCGCATCGTTTACGTGAAACATTACCAACTTGTTGGTTGTGCTGCCCTCTGGATCGCGGCCAAGTTTGAGGATGCCAAAGAGCGCGTCCCGTCCGTACAGGATCTAGTGCAGATTTGCCGTGATACCTACGACGAGTCGGCCTTTATTCAGATGGAACAGCACGTGCTCTCCACCATCCAGTGGACTTTGGGTCATCCCACCGCTGAGGCTTGGTTACGGCTCATCTGCTGCGGCGCTACTCCCGAAGGCACACGAGTGCAGCACATCACTCGTTTCCTGATGGAGATCACCCTCTTCTATCGGGAATTCGTCTTCTACACCCCCTCGGCTATCGCCCAGGCTTCTCTTACGCTCGCTAGGTACCTCTGCGGACGTCCACGACAGTTTTATGAGGAAACCGACGAATGCTTAGAAGTTGTTGAGCTCCTCGACACCCGGTTGTCCAAGCACGTCAACGACCTCTCGGAAACCTTGGTCAAGAAATATTCTTACGCTTTTTATTCCAAGGCTTCCACGTTCGTTGTCCAGTACTACCTTCAGGGTGGCCGTTTCGCTCGTCAGCCTCTCGTCTCCTTGCCAATGACCCCAATCCGCTCGAAATCCTCGCGGTCATCCATCACAACTCCTACCAGCGTTTCAACCTGTGGTTCAGATTATTCGGATTACATGCCGATGACTCCGACTAGCCCCATCGCCCCTTCACTCCCAAGCGATGATTACGCCAGTACTTTCATGATGGACAGCGACAAGGAGAACTACCCTTCAAACGCCACTTTCGAGCCTGCAATCAACAAGCAACGCATCGATTGCGCACCTGAACAGTACCTCCCTCACGATTTCGTCGCCTACGGTCGGCCAGCCTTACATAATTACAACATGTCATCCCCAGCAGTGGCGTAGGAGGGGTTACCCCTCGACCTCTCCCAAACCGTCCTTTGATCATAGCAAGTTGTCAAAATGTATCACCACCACCATACACGTCGTTCGTCGACAAGTCAATACAACGCATCCCGTTTTCTCGCACCTCAACCACCCATGCATTCATTCTCTGCAATCGTCCATTCTCGCTTTCCGCACTCTCCAACCTTTTCTCCCTTGTACCGGGAGACGCTGGTGCATGGGTAACTCTCTGGCTTGTGGAATGTTTTCGTATTCTTGTACAGTCTGGGTATCCTTGCCCCACGTTCTCCTCGGTCCCTACAATTTTTCAGAATCGATCGCAATTTTTCTTCTGTCCCTCGAACATTCTCATACCTGTGACCCTCATCATCCGTTCTCATTCATTTCTACACCTAGTTCGACATACCGTTTCCCCCTCCGCATCCTCCACATGTTCGAGCTATTGCCTCCCATTCCCTCCAACCTCGAGCCGACTCGTTAACCACCTTCTTTTTCATAATCAGTCGGCACAACACTTGTGTATATTTCTCGCTATTTTATTCTTTCAATTCTATTGTACTACTGTTTTATTCATCCCTACACCCCTCCCCAAAGTTGTCTGTTGTCCACACATCGTTGCGGCAACCAAAGCTCGCTCTCTAGCATTGACCATCCTTGTTCTCTTCCTGTAGCATCCTCTTCACGTTGTCCGTCGGGAATTTGGGAATGAGTCCAGTGTCTATGTTGCATTGAATTCGTTGGTCCTTCGCGCCCTCCCGCGCAAGATGCTCGTCTATCAATTCTGTTCTTGGTTCTTCATCTACTCGAGCATTGGCAGGGTCTCTTGGTTCTTTCAATTGGCCACCGTTGGAACACGAATCGCGATCCAGTCGACTCCCTGATCGCGGATGTTGTAAATCAGAACCTCTCTTGTACTCCATCCTGAGCCCGTTATCGCCTTGTTCTTATGGATGGCTGTCCATCAAGGATGCTCTTGTAAGCGTTCACCGGTGTCACCCTGTACCTTAGGTTCCCCGCACAAGGTGAGTCTCCTCATGAGATGTTCGAAGAGCGCTGCGCCCAAGAGGTGGCACCATTATAATTAGAAATCAAACTCAAGGTCATTTCATTTGTCCGTAATTATACCTGATTTCGAGAGCTTTTGATGAGTAAAGTGTCACCAGGAACCCGGAGAATCTAGAGAAGGCGTTCCCAATATGTGGGCGGTCTTGCGATCCTGAACCACCCATTACAAAATTGACTGGCTTCTACCCCTACCGACAAAATGCATACACCGCTGCAACCTCTCCGGGTCACAAACGAATCACCAAATATTGCGGTGTGTGTGTGTCGGTATCTTCTTAATCGGCACCAGTGTCCACGGAGGATCTCGTGTTCAAATAAACCGCCCATGCCAACTATTCACCTCTCCCCTCATTCATTCATATCAGAACGGGAAGGAGGAAACTAGAACCTGAAAGAGTGTAGCCGGGACGGACGGGAATTATCTCTGTTATGGGATGGGAGAGATGTGCAGCGGGACTAAAGGATACGAATGCGATGAGATGTTACTACACGTATCCGGTTACTTCTACATACTTTGCTCTTCCCACGTCCTGCATTCGGTTGAACCCTACACGTGGAGGGGGGATGGGGGTGGAGATGGAGATCTATGGAGATATGTGTATTGTGAACGGGGCCGAAGTAGCGAAATAGATCTGTGGACAGCCTCACTTTTCCTCTCATGCGATGGCATGGACCTCTTCAAGGGGGATCAGAGAGCAGGAGCACCGCACTTCCCATACCGTTCTCAATAGAAGAACAGTACGATAATCGCACCATGCCCGGTCTGACCGTGGGTCCTTGATCCCAAAATCGAACCGCAGGGCCGGGAGGATTTCAAAGTTTGTTTTATTGAGGCCTTTTTTTTTCAATTTCCCTGCGCCGCTCATCCAACTAGTAACACGCGTTCCGTAAGATCCGGGTGTTTACCAGTCCCTACGACCCTTTCGCTCGAAAACAACCCCAATCTACCGAGTGTCTGAACTCGGGGAGGACCGCAACCCCATCTACTTCGAGTCCACTGGGCGACAGTGTCATCTTTTTGCCTGATCCTTGAGTTTCACAGGCATACGGTACGTGGAAGCTTCTCAGATATCGAGGAGTAAATCTCGGCTACTGGAACACTTTCGAAGCGCCAGATATGTATAAGTGTACTTCTAGTCTTACAGATAGTTCACTCGATATATATTGCGAAAATGAGTAAACGAGGATATCCATGGCTGTCACTCGTGACCACAGCATAGACTTAACCAAACGAAATACTGTAGTCGTGACGCAAAATCGCCGGAAAGATCAATTTCCCTTGCGGCCATTCGATCTTTCTCCCCACGATGTCCCGCTCCACACTCCCACAAGTAAACAACAGCGGACAAGGAGTGGTATGGAAGGGATAGAGGTTGGACGTGACGTGAGTGCGTGTTGCACGATCCCACATGGAGAACAAAGATATATGTGATATCGCCGCGTGAGAAAATTTGGTCTTGAAGGTAAGTAATAGGGACCAAAGAGGTGGGACAAAGAAGGGACGGATTCACGAGAGATTGAGTATTGAGTACTACACTACTCGGCGAAGGATAGTCGATAGACACCAAGCATGCAGGATTGAAGTTTCTTCCATTCAACGATCAACGCTGTCAACAACAAAGCGTTCGAAAGGAACTGTTACCGCCCACACGGATCCTTTCTCAGTTCAATCGGTTCGTTGGGACGTCCACTCGCACAAGGTCCGAAAGGAAAAGCCCGTACGGGGTCAAGGGTACTGATGAATCAATACTACGGCGGGCAGACCGTATAACGTTGTACATATGCATCAGATAACTCGTACATAGTAGATCGAGACTACATAGGGTTAATTCATGTCTGAACATCTCTCCCTATACCATTCAGCCATTTTCTCTCAACATTTTCTACCCTTCGAGCCGTCACGTCCGTCCCTAGAAGCCGTCCGATTGGCGGCGTGCTGGAACCACCTCACGTCACTTTAGTGACCAATTGCCCTCTGAAAACCTGATATCCACCGGCCGCTTCTCATCAAGGCTGATCCTTCCTGCATTGAGGATTGCGGTGGTCAACACTGTGTTTGCGATAGTCGGCAGCCCATGTTTATCGTAGTCGGAGGGTTTCGATGTCCCAGCGTTGACACTGCGTGCAGCGTCGATGAACTTTTCGATGGAGATGTAGCCGTAGCCGCGTTGACCATCGAAGTGCCCAGATTCGGAAGGGGTGTATTTCATGCTGGAATGAACGACTGTTAATTGTCCTTACGGCTCGCAGAGAAAGTCATACTCACTAGAATGGGTTGTACCAAGCTTTTCCAGTCTCGTCCACTGTAACATCGTATCCGCGGTGGGCTTGGTCAGCATTAATTTCACCCTAAAACGTAAGACAGGTCAGCTTCCTAATCCTTGTCCGGGTCCAAAACAGAGGGCGGGGTGTGTGGAAACTGACGATGGGACGCAAACCTTTTCTGCCATATAGTAGAAGTGTTGAGCGGAGTGGACACCCGAATTTTGTGGAGCAGTCCAGGAGGCAGTGTAGACCGCAGTTCCGCGGTGTCTCGAGCTGGTGAGGGACTGCCAGTCAACAAGAAGCGTGATTGTATCCTCGGTCTGGGGGACGCAGTTGTACGGCTCCCCCGTAGCGATGCCCGTAGCAGCACTAGCCACAACCCGAGTAGGAACCGCCTTCCCTTGGAGGAACCAACAGCATATGTCGATGTGGTGTGATGAGAGATAGTAGCTGTCCCGACATCCGACCAGATCAGTACTGTGATCCGACTTCGCACCTCGAGCGTAATTGGAACAGATTGCTTACCTAATATCTGAGTCTTTACCCGCCCACGCACGGAAGGTCTCGAGCTGGCTCTTCGGTTGGCTCATCCATGCGCTGAAGAAGTTGAATTCACCCAGGGTTTGTGCACGGGCTTTGGCATCGCTATAGACCGGGTCAAATCTATCGGCCGTCGGAAATTTCCAAAGGCGAGCAAGAGAAGGTTCGTTAGACTGGCACGAACCCTGGAGACGGATTTACGAACCTCTTGTGATGTTCGACGAAACAGAGGACGTTGCGTTTGTTGGCGGCTGCGATCAAAGCGTTGTGATGATCGAGAGTTTGCACGGCCGGCTTGGTTACCAAAACGTGGATGTCTCGCTCGATGGCATAGGATGCGATATCGTAATGAGTATCTAGAGCGGGTTAAGGGTGTACCGCGATTGTGTGTCAAGATCTCACTTACTGTCTGGAGTGAAGATGATTGCAGCATCTCCAGGCTTGAGCCGATCGACGGCGGTCTTATCTGAGCGAGTAGCGGCAGATAACATGTGATTAGGTACAAGGGTTGAGATAGATAAAGGGAGACGAACAAGCCTCCGGGTCGACTTTTCCTTCCTCTGGGAAGGCCGTGAACCTACCATTGAACATATTTATGTATGTGCGGGATTTCTCCTTCAAGCGATTGGACTCACGAAGTATCCATGTCTTTGTAAACTTGACCAATTTTTGAGTCCAGATGTGCCCGGATGGCAGGGAACTTGGATCCATTCACACCGACCATACTGAGCTCGTCGACCTGTGGACCCAGATATGAACTCTACGCGCACACACACGAAATCGTTAGGACGTGCGAACCTTGCCCAGGCGGCGAAGGTCGAACAAGGTAAGACCGACGACCTGATAATGTCATGGAATGATCGACGATATTTCATTATACCAGCCCACGCACGCCGATCTGACAAGGTATAAGAACGCATGACTGGTGAAGGGTGGGAGAGGGTTTCCACCTTTTTGTCCGACTTCGATGCACCTGAGCTCGTCCACCCCGTCGTGTACTCTCCCTAGGACGCATCGCGATAGCGTTAGGAGCGGGGGTAAGCGGAGGATCCGCAGAGATCACGACTCACTGTGCCGCCTGTAGGGTAATTGCGGGATTAATCGGTGGATCATGAGAGCATGGAGGGGGATCCACCCACACATCAGGACGTCCAGCTTGTTTGAGCTCTCTGTCGACATCTTGTCACTTGCTGGGGATCTGGCGTTCGGAACTGGATTATCTGTGGAGGATGTCACTCTTTCCAAGCGTTAGGAATCGACGTTGGACCGGAAGCTGAAGGGCCGTCGGGGATTGGCGGTAAAGGAATCGGAAGACCGGGCCGGCACCGAGAGAGGGAGAGAGAGGCGGGGTTTTGGATTGTAGACGGTCGTCGATGGACTCAATGACGGAGGCCTGCGGTCTTGGAAGATTCAAAATGCTCCGGTAAGCACACGGGAGTGGGTCGGCGAGCGGTAGTGATCCTGCCAATGAGATTCGCCTATTTTCTACGAGTGTGGCACGATTTTGCACTTCGATTTTATCAACCGAGCCTATTAATTCCCGTCTCATTTCCATCTTCAACCCACCACTCCCATCGTCTAGCCCGTTCACTGTCGCCGACGACGACGAAGACCACAACGGCTGACCACCATGGACCGTTCCGCCTCCGCCTCTATCCCAACCTCTACTTCCTCCCCTCCGTATAGCATCCCGCTGCCCTCCGGTTCAGGTTCATGGCTGTACACAACCCTCGCAGTCCTGTTCACTCTCTTGGCTCTCGAACAGTCCGTCTACCGATACAAGAAACGTCATTTGCCCGGAGCCGCATGGACTATCCCGGTTATCGGTAAATTCGCAGATTCGCTCAAACCAACAATGGAGGGTTACATGCGTCAGTGGAATGCCGGTGACCTGAGCGCTGTTAGCGTATTTAACATGTTCGTCCTCCTATTTGATGTCTGATGCAAACATGTCCATTGAGGTTATTTCCGTCTAGCTTCATTGTCATGGCCTCTTCCAATGAGTATTCACGGAAAATTCTCAATTCTCCAACCTACGCTGAGCCCTGTCTCGTCCATGCCGCCAAGCAGATCATCTTCCCCGACAATTGGTAAATTTTCTCCATTCCCGCGTCAACTTAACCTCTGTGCTAACCATCGAGTTTTAGGGTGTTCCTCACTGGTAAGGAACACGTGGCATACCGTAAAGCGCTTAATCTACTCTTCACCCGTAAAGCACTTAGGTCCGTTCCGCTCGTTTGCTCCTGTGACGTAGTTAAGCTCAAATACACCCCACAGCCTTTACTTTGGCATCCAGGACAAGGTCACCCGTGAGCATTTCCGCAACTGGGTTAGCACCGACGGAAAGCCTCGCCCAATCATGATGATCGCCCGTCATCTCAATATGGATACCTCCTTGCGTGTGTTCTGTGGAGATCACATTCCCGCTGCCGCCACCCAGGAGATCAGTGACAAATACTGGGATATCACCCGTGCCCTCGAACTCGTCAACTTCCCTCTTGCCCTCCCTGGAACCAAAATCTGGAGGGCTATCCGGGCTCGTAAGGTTGCCTTCAAGTGGCTCGTCGAGGCCGCCGCCAAGAGCAAGGTCCATATGGCGAACGGCGGTGAACCCACCTGCATGCTCGACGGCTGGCTCCAAACTATCCAAGATCCCGAATGGAAGGGCCGCAAGGAATTCAGTGACCGCGAGATGGCCATGGTCATCTTCTCTTTCTTGTTCGCCAGCCAGGATGCTATGAGCAGCGGCTTGATCTATGCCTTCCAGCACTTGGCTGATAATCCCGCAGTTCTTGCCAAAGTTCGCGAAGAGCAGGACCGAGTCCGTGGAGATCCCAACAACCCCATGACCCTTGAGCTTTTCAACGATATGCCCTACCTCAACGCTGTCGTCAAGGAATCTTTCAGGGTAAAACCCCCTGTCCTCATGGTGATCACCGTTTCACCACTCTACGATGCATACAAGGTGGCTCACAGAATTTTCATAGGTTCCCTACAAGACTACCCGCGCTTTCCCCATCTCCGATGATTATACCGTCCCAGCCAATAGCATGGTCATTCCATCTTTCTACAACTCTCTCCAGGATCCCGAGGTCTACAGCAATCCCCAGGAATTCGATCCTACCCGTTGGTTAGATCCAAATGGTCCTGCTCAGTCCAGCCCCCGAAATTACCTTGTCTTTGGAAGTGGACCTCACAGATGCATTGGTGTCGAGTACGCCATAATGAATATTGCCCTCGTCATCGCTCATGCCGTTTCGATGTGGGACTGGGAGCACGCCAGGACCCATGAGAGTGACGAGATTGAGTGAGTTTGTTGGTCATGGCATTCACCCGTAGCTTCTGACATTCTCTCCAGGATCATCGCCACCATCTTCCCCAAGGATGGTTGTCATATGAAGTTTACCCCTAGAGCCACATGAAAAACAGAAACCTGACCGTCATTGCATTGCTTTTCTTATTCGATTTCTTGCGATGTTCCATATACCTTTACATCGACCCCCCCTCGACCCACCTAATCGCGTCTCACGCTGCATTGTGTCTTCTAGTGTTATGTCCTTCGCAACCCACCGCCTTCTTCTCATAAATTCCGTGCTTACAACAAGTTGACCCCACTTTATGTTGAGGGGCCATTTTTTTCCCTTGTGCTTTGCCGCTGTGTCGGTAGTCTTTGTGTCCGCAGTCTGCACTAATAGGTTGTGTACAACGTTCTCGTGCAGAATGTACTTACAACCGAGATAAAAGGGGATACCAGCTACCAATACAGTGAAGTCCCTAATACCCCAAGTACATTGACCTCCATCTGATACAACAAACACCCTGCAAACAAACGACCAAGAAGAGAGAAACAAAATTAACAGTCCCAGCCATACACAAACTCAGACCCGGGTGTCTGAGGTGACAACGGGATGTCGAGCACCTCCTGATCCGCGTACGGTTCTGAGGTAGGTTGAAGGCAAACGCCAGAAGAGAAGTCCTCTCGAAGGAGGAGATCTGCGACGTTACGACCGGACACTATGGAAGACTCGAGGGTTGAGATTATGGAGTCGAAAGCGTTGACGTAGTAGAATCCTTTATCGAGCTTAATGGGAGGGAAAGTCGTCGTCGGCGTCAGAACGGGTGTTTTCCACTGCACAATTGAATTTTTGAGTTTTCATAGACCCAAAAGGCAAACGTAGTGGAAGACGAACTTCGTG
The DNA here is from genome assembly GCA_014904855.1 of Thelephora ganbajun. Taxonomy (NCBI): domain Eukaryota; kingdom Fungi; phylum Basidiomycota; class Agaricomycetes; order Thelephorales; family Thelephoraceae; genus Thelephora; species Thelephora ganbajun. The sequence goes on along the minus strand of MU117982.1, from coordinate 206,425 downwards.
CGTATGCACCCATCTCACGGACTCTGGTCCGAAGAGTCGTTCCAGAGATTCCTTGGGCAGCTTTTCCTTGGATAGAATCTTCACGACGTATTCCTCCTGTCCACCGCGCTGAATTACATTGTAATATTTGAGCGACAGGAACCCGGGTTCTTCTCCATCTTTCCCGATAGTAGTGAGAATCGTTCGTGGCACCATTGCAGTCTGCTTCAGCCCAAAATACGTAGGGTCGGGATGGGAAGCGTTAGTGGTGAGTACCGTCGTGAAGATGGTTTCGTGAGGTCGTTCCGGAACTTGGACGGTCAATGATTCTGGCAGAGAAATATGCGAGGTGTGGATTGGGGCGGCCAACACGGCGTTTCTGTAGTCGATAGACCCGTTCGTGCTCTTGACCGTCCACGTATTGGAATTCGAGTTCCATTTGATACTCTTGACCTTGACGCAAAACCGTTGGAAATTCCCTTGCATCATTGCTCATCCGAAATGTGCTTACCTGAGAGCCGAGGAAGAGGGTCGCATTCGCTTCCCTGACAAATTTCTCAAATACCTGCTTGTGACCTCCTTTGGTTATGGTCAAGGTGTCTGGTACATTCGCTAGAGCTGTGCTTAGAGCGTTTATCGAGCCCGCATTTTGACTGTACGTAGCACGCGTGGCCGCGTTCAGGATCTCGGAAATTTGCCTTTCAGACACGCCATAGGAGCGGAAAAAGTCCGAACCCGATTGCGAAGTCAGGTTTGACCATCCCATGTAGTCGATTAGGGAGGTGATTTCGTCCCAGGGTTTGATGTCCGGGGCATAGAGATTCCATGCTTTGTGCAAAACCCCGGTTGAGCTGAATTTTATGAGATCAGATTTTGACGTGTAGACATAGGAGAAACATGCCCCACATGGTGTCACTAGCGCTCAACGACAAAAACCCGTATGCCCAGTAAGCCTTTAGCCTGTCCCAGATTGGGAACGAACTACCCCCCAGCTACGAGTGTTGAACAAAAACGACGGATAACATGACGGAAAAACGTACTGTGAACAGAATTTCAGTCCCATCCCAGATTCCTACCCCGCCATCTCGTCGTTTCCGCGCTACCCGGGTGAGGTTGAACTCTTTCGCTGCCCGTGCTAGGTTTTGGTCGACCTCGTAGTGTTTGAACGCGCCCAACTCGACAGAACCATAACGACCGTCGTCGTAAGGGTAGATGATGTCGTTGTCTTCGAGAACGTTAGGATCTCAAGCACATCGAAATCGCAAAAGGCGACTTACCTCCGCCAACGAGCTCATTCTTGTCGTATATGTGGATGTCGATGTCTACTCCGTAACGCTGCTTCGCTTTGGCGATGAAGAAGGCTGTGGAGGATCCTCCAGCCCCCGCTCCGATGACCGCCACGGTCTTGGAGGCATTGTACCACGGTTTTCCCGAGTCTATTGTCAACGCATTACTTCTGCTCCCAAACCATAGCCAGGATGGCAGTCGGAACGGTAGGCTCAACGCCTGCACCGTACCCGCAGCCAGAAGAACGTATGCCACCCAACGCATATCGTAGTTTGTCTGAGGATCGTGTTTGCCCGACCTCCTGAAACCGAGGGTGGAGGGTGAGGTGAGAGGTGTGATCGACAGACGGAACGGACTCAAGGCAGTTTCATCCGCGACGACGATGATCGGCACCCTGCCCACAGAACTCGTGCAACAAATCCTCGTCTTCTGTCAGCCCAAGGACGTCGCAGCTTTCTCCCAGACGTGTCGGCAGTCACGCGCACTCATCTATGAGAGCGAGGATCAGTTCCTGTGGCGGGAGCTGTCCCTCGCCGTCCCTTTCGATGATCTTACTGACTCTCCCGACCAAGATATGAAATCATCCGGTGATTGGAAGACCGAACTCCAAGCCAGGATACGAGCAGAAATGTTGGTCACTTTATCGTATGAGGATATGCGCACCAGGGACCACGACTCAATATCGAATGCGTTCGACACGTTGACCAGGGTTCTGAATTCGACTCCCTCAGACGAACCAAAGAACCTCCGTTGGCTGGCATCCACCGCTACCAGATCTTTCGTTTTCAACGATTACGATCGCTTCCCACGGTTCTTATCGAACACCCAGCCCCTCCACCAGCTTCTGGCGTTATCATGGGACCTGTGGGGCCTCAGTATGTCGAACAACGGATTGGGAGAGCGCATTCTCGACGATGCTAGGTACTTCGTGTACAACCTATCGAAGTACTCGGCCAAATCGAATTGGGGAGCTTTCTGTTGGACCAGTTCGGAAGGTGGTACCCCGATATTCGCGGCCAATTGGGAGCATATCAAGCACTGTGTCGCTATCCTGCTGCTGCACGGAGAGGATGTCGAGCTGCCTCCATACGGTCTCCGTAACGCAGTCGCGTATTCTGCCCCGGATTCTCATTCGAGAGCGAGTGATGATTGGGCAGGAGTAGAAGGGGTCTGGTTGCGGGATGTTTGCTTCCTGGACTACACTACACTCTTCGGTACATCCACTAACTGTTGCTAGTATTTCCCTCCTAACTTATTCTTCCCTAGACCTCAATGTGCGTGCGCAAAGTACAATTGGTTGTGCGCCGGATATGAACATTATTTTAGTCTACTGCCGATGAATATGGGAATCTCTCACCCTATGCGGGAGAGTTTCTCGAAGGTTTCACGCGTTTCCAGGTAGTGATGAAGATTGTACGTGATCCCAAACCCGAGGAACGGTTCGTAATCAGCCCCCCGCCACTCAATGCAGACAAGCGTTATCCTCGTCTGAATGTCATTGGATTGGGAATGAGCGAGCTGTCTCTCGGTCAGGAAGGGGAGACCGTCCTCAGGGGTCATGTAGACAGACTGGTTGACGGTTCCATTCTGTGGACGAACGTAAGTCTATCCAATTCATTCATCTGGGGTGCTTGCCAACGAAACACCGATCAGCTTTCTGCTCCGAACTTGGGAAATTGGTTGTACGTCGTAACATCCCCAACGACCATAGCGATTCTCAAACGTGGTAAACATCCTTAGGTTTGCGGGGTTTCAACTGGGAGGGCCTTGCAGTGCATCTGGTGTCGTAGGCACGTGGACCACGTCCGCGCATAACGTTGGTGCGTTATGTATCCAAATTCCCGGTTCGGGGCATGACTGACCGATAAAATCACATAGATGATCCATGCGGTATGGAAACATTCTGAGTAGATGTCAACGCACCCCATCCTAACAGATTATTTATAAAGGGCCATCATGGATGTGGAAGGTTTCGGGCGAGGCGAGATAACGCCACCCCTCGTGATTTGGTGCATGTCTAGGTCAGCTGGCTCGGTCTGCCCGGGTGCGGTTCTCCCTGATGGCAACGCAGTCAGTGCGAACGGGGATCAGGATCTACGGGAAGGACAGAAGGATGTCTCTTAACTCGATGTTCATTCAAGCAGATCTTCCATGGGTCGATTAGCAGTTTGATCCCACTTCTGCAGAACGTAAATTCAATACCGAGTAAAGAGCGACCTTAGCCTGTCAATTGTGCGTATGCTATATAGTAGGCATGTAATCTAGACCCGTGGCCGCTGCCTCCTGCCAAGACACAGGGATGAGAAGTTGTGCCACCCGATATTGCCACCACGGATAACAGGCATAAAGATAGCACGAGGTTGATTGTGTTGTTATATCTGGAGGCCGGGGTTTCGCATTTTTGCATACACTATGTTCCTCTCTCTCCCGACTGAGCTTGTCCGACACATCCTATGCTTCTGCACCCCCCAAACCGTGGCCGCTTTCTCCCAGACATGCCGACTTGCGTTCACCCTTGTTTACGACACCGAAGACCAGCACCTATGGCGAGAGGTCTTCCTTTCAGTACCGTTCGATAACCTCAGGGACTCGCCAGACTACGACCCAAGTGTTCCTATCGATTGGAAAACGGAGGTACAGCATCGGATACGAGCGTCTTCGGTGGTAGCGTTCACCCCGGAAGACCTGCCACTCTCGCCGGAGATGAGAGAGCAGGTTTTCGATGCATTCGAGTTGTTGGTGAAAGTCGCGCACTCTGCAATACCCCCATTCCGTACAGACCCGGAATCCTCTCCAGTACCATCCCACAACATGCGGTGGTTGACCGACGCCCTGGCACGTTGCGCGCTGTTTTATGACCCAGAGCGCTCGACCGCGTTTGTTGGCCACTCCAATCACCTAGAACGACTGTTGGCCTATTGGGCTACTCCCCTTCGCGGAGTACCTACCGGCAATCTACACACTGAGAGCAGATGTTTTGTTTACGACCTAAGGCACTACACCCTCGAATCCAATTGGGGGGTCTACTGGGCGATCGGGACAGAACAGCTCAACGAAACCCGAGCCCGATACATCTACGAAGCAGACTGGGAACACATTAAGCACTGCGTCAATACCGTACTGTTCGGTATCAAAAACGACAGTACAGGTGCATCCGCTCACCCACCAAACCCGACAAAATTGTTCTGCCCCCCGATGGGATTTAATTCCCTCAGAGCCTATTCCGCACCGGGTTCGTTTAATCGCAAACCCGACGACTGGGCGGGCGTGGAGGGCGTGTGGGTTCGCTACGTGTGCTTCATGGATTACTCGGATTTGGCCGGTAAGCCGATTCACCCCTCGTTTGTATATCTAGTTGCACAAATCTGAGATGGTTATCTACTTCGATGTTAGAGTTCAACGTAAGCACCTCACTTATCACTCGATCCATCAGAATTCCGTTCACGAACTAACTGTGCGTGCGTCGCGTGATCCAGTGGTCCCAAACAAACGGACCTTGCAATCCAGAGTTTTTCTCGAAGCCGGGATTGGTCGAGATCCTTCGTTCCATTCGCGTGGAAATACGGCTTTTGGAGCCCGAGGACACCCCAATTACTATAGCCCCCCCTCCAGTCAATGCCGATCCCAGATATCCCCGACTCCACTTCAAGGGAACAGGAGTGCGCGTTATACCAGGGACCCAGGACGACACGGTCGTCGATGGCCATGTAGACAGGTACATTGACGGGACGATTCAGTGGGCATTTGTGAGTCTCTTGCTCGACCAGTAGTCCGCCAGAGATTGATCCCGCGATGCAGGTCTCTCTGTATGGGATCGTAACCTGGATGTCAGTACCCGCCATCTGCGTTTTTTTCTAGCTGACGTCACAGCGAATTCAGGTTTGATGGCGTACAGCTAGGTGCGGTGTGTAGTGCAGCTGGGGTGGTTGGGACTTGGACGTCGACACAACATCTACCTAGTAAGATGGTGCCCAGCAATTCGCGCCCATGACAATTACTGACAATGTCCCCAGGTGATCCTAGTGGTACGCTTCCCTCTATACGGGTAGGTTGTTCTACTGACGCATGAGATTGGATAGGGCCGTCGTGGATGTGGAAGATAGAATCTCAAGATCCAGAAGAATGAAATTCTCGTCAACCTAGCCGTTTTCTCTCCTCTGAGGGAGTATGTATATCATGGGGGTCACAGGGAACAACACTACTGTACAGCATTCTCAACTAGATATCGTATTTTTCTTTCTTTTTTTTTTCTTGCGTAGTGGGGAGCACTGGTGTGTGCCGGGATTTTCACCCATTGTTTTTGTACTACGTTCAAGCGAACGCGTTCTTGAAGAAAGCAGCAGCCCTGGAGTAGAGATCTTCGTATTCTCTCTTGTTGTCAGGATTCGAGAGATCCCCACGGGCAGCAGCCCAGCCATGGAACCTGGCGGAAGGTGATGAGTCTCGGGTGCGATGGTAAGATATATCACTCACATGTTCGAATAGTACTTGCTGCGAACTTTTGCGGCGAATGGCTTCTTAGAGAGTATCTCCACGGACTTGTCAAACTGAGAGAAGTGGAAGCGGATGAGCCATGACGTCATATGTGCGGATGCGGATGACACACCTCAGCTTTGGATTCATCTCCCGAGGAAAAGAGACCCAGGGGGATCGACAATTCCTCAACATCTTGAGCTGAAAACATGCTGTTCCGAATCCTTAATCTACGTCAAAGAACGGTACTGAATGGTGACTTACGAGGGATGAACGATCGAAATAGCATCGAGGGGGGAGCTCTCCTTCAATGCACCCAAGGTGACAACCTTTCCTCCTAAATGTGCGCACATAAAATCAACAACTGTGGTTCCAATACCTCGCATTAATTCAAACGTTACCCCAGCAATAGCCGAGGGCACCAATCTTCTTGAAACCCTCGCCTTTCAACACGTTGGCGAACTCGACCAATTTAACGGCAGCGGCAGGAGGGTTGGCGATTCCCCCAATGAAACTCTGGAGGTCCCTTCTGTCCCGTTCATTCCTGGGTGGAATCTTCTCGAGTCCAAAGGCGTTCCCCTCCCCAAAGAAATCGGGCATGAAGACTTGAGCACCTATGGTCTCAGCCAAGATGTCAGCTCCCTGCAGAGTCTGAGAGGAGTAACTACATCGATGGGGTTAGTATCCAGTAGACGCTTCACAGACATTAAGTTTACTCACCCGAAGATATCGTAAACGATGATCAGCGCAATCTCACCCTTATCGCCGGTGACGTAGACGCGATCGAAGGTGCCGTGGGACTTATGGGTGCCCTTGGCGGTGTAGTCCACTTGGACAGCCGGGATCGAGCAACAGGCGATGCTGATGTTGTGCACGGTAGACATTTTTCTGGTGAGAGGGTTGAGAGGGTTAAGGTGACGGGAGATAACAAAAAGTCGTCGAATAAACATCTGCGTGATGGTTCGGGGTTCGGTTGTTGCCGGCCTGCCGTTGGTTTTCTCTTTTTTTTTTTTTTTTTTTTTTCCTTACTTCTGACCACGGCCATGTCGAGTACTTCCGTACGTTTGGCTGGTAACTCTTTGGCTGAACCTACTACGTATCTTAGGGTATACGTGGTTTAGACAGACGAACGCTTTCGGAACCAATTAAGCCGGAGCATTTTCCTTCTGGTTCCATGCCAGGGTGGAAATTGCTTGACTATGTGTTCCGCACATCTTAAAAAATAGACTTAGGTGACCTTCTGACTTCAGAGAAGTTTGCACGAGACCCTCTACTTGAAGAAGAAAAAAAACCCCGGGCATGGGTATTTCTGACGACGACTGTCATTATGGGACTTTGCCTCCACCATTGTGACGCCGCACATTCACCGCGGGGTTATCGACAAAAACACGAATGCCGAAGGCACAACGAATACCGGCACGTGTGGCCATGAGCACAGGGTTAGGGAAGGAATCACCCTGTGATTCATTGCGTCAGGGTTCGCATGCTAAAAAAAAAAAACTTACTGTGGCATGTCATGGAATCTTTAGACAATTTCTAAGTGCCTATCCATTCCTGATCTGACGCCGGTAGACCTGGTTGGTCTAACCACTCAAAGTAAGGGAGAGTAGTGGCCGCTGCTCGGTTCACCCCTCGGAGTTGACTCACTGATCCGACTAAACCTCACGGATCAAACCGATCAATTTTCTCGATCCAACTTTGAACTGCATCCTGGTTCGGGCGACTTGAGTCGACGAGATGCAACTCCCAAGGCGTGTCCCATGGGCATCGCTATCCGAATTAGAGCAGCTATGTACGTGGATATATTCAGATGAAACTGATCTTCGCTCCAAACAGTTGGCTGTGAACAAGGTATCACATCCCCTTTTTATTCAACTGTTCAAATCCCCTGTTACACCAAAAACTGATGGCCTATGCTCCTGAGTGCAGTTGTCTGCGTGGAAGTCTACAACCCAGCTATCACATGCCTTGGAATCCACATTAGGACTTTTAACCGTGACTCTGCAAGACGACTTAGCGTCACAGCCCCCTTCATCGGCTGCGTTGTCTGGGTATAACCTCCGGCAGTGCTACTCGACGGCAACAATACGACTAGTCAATGGATTGGTCGATCCTCTACAATCCGGCGTTTATGCCAGGTCGATTGCTTCCATAGCGGCGCAGTTGGGCCTTCCCGGCTGGTTGGTAGAAGTCCGGCACGCAGCGACCCATGAAGAACTTCCGCCGCTCGAAGTTCTAAGAGAAGCTGCCCACGAGGTTGTGTTTTCCCACCCACTTCTATCGTAGAACCTCCCGATTGATGTTTCGAACCCCTCCCCTCCCTTAGTCCTTGAAATGGCTGTTTCACAACTATTTCATGCCGGAGCTGCATCCCTCGTCTCAACCTAACCGCCGGCAACCTCTGCGGTCTGCTGCGCCCCTCTTGAAGGAGTACAGTGTCCTCATGAAAATTGTGACGCGAGACACGTCCTTGAGGCAGAAGCATCAGCCCGAGATTCACGGTGTCTTGAGAGATATCGAGCGCTGGATCGCTGAGGCGAAGACAGCGGTAGACATATCTAGCGGGAACCTCGGTTGGGAGGGCATCGAATTGGATGACTCGACTGTCAGCTCGACTTGGGTAACTAAGGAGAGGCTCGCCCTAGAGGCGTTGTGCGACAACCTCATGGAGAAGGGCGCCCTCGTGCCCTTGGCCAGAAAGTGTGTCGTTTGCGCTATGGGCGAAGGTTTAAAGCTGATACTATCATACAATTCAGGAAGCGAACATTGGACGCGAAATCATTTCACCCTCAGAGGGAGACGATCTCATTATGGATGCCGCTGATTCACCATATCGAATCTCTACACGCAGGATTCATAACCGTCCTCATCGCACAACTTACCTTACAGTTACTCAACGAACCTTCTGCACCGGGACCGGTGACACCTCCGGCGCGAGACGGTTCTTACGAATCATTTATCGGCGCATGGGTTGTCTACCTGCTGGACACCCAAACCTTACCGGTGGGAGACGAAGGCGCGGATCAGGAGCTGACGAGTAGAACCAAAATCATCCCGATAATAATGGGCGGCCTGGGTCCTCCCGGAGTCAGCACTTTTTCAGAGCGAAAAACGTAAGTTCCCCTTCCATGAGGCCACCAAGACCCTCGGAAACCCTTGTTTGTTTACGGCACCATCTTCCTATCACCTGCGGGATTCCGGTTCTGACTACCCGAGTCTCTCGCAGCATCAAGGTGTTCCTGCGCGAGTTATGTAAGAGAGACGCTAGACTCACGGAGATATATTCAACTTGGGAGGGTGCACCGCAGCAAGTGCAGGTGAGCGCTTCCTGATTAAGATCTCTTCAGCTGGTGATTCTTTTTCTTTCCATCCCTCGATCACACTCCCCCCCTTTATTTGCACCATTGGGATCGACGAACATCGGTAGGAGTGGAATGATAACGATCTTGAGGTCATGAACGAGAGGCTCAGGACCCTACTCGCGCACCGCCATCAGCACAAGTCTGCGCCCTTGCCACGGCTCACACCCGAAACGAATAGCGAGGGCCACGTAACCTTGGACTCACCCTCTCGTGGTTATGATCTACCGCCGGGATGGTCGGTGCCTGGACCAACTTCCGGATGGAGACCTTCCCCGATTGGGGTTCATGTACCCTGTAAAACGTGATACTGTTTTTTCAGTCCCACGGGTTTGGTTTCAGTGCCGATCTTGGCGAGAGGAAGGGGTGCCTGTGCGGAGACGGTAAATGGTGCCAGCGGAGATTAAGAGAAAATGAATTCCATTAGACCCTGAACTACGGTTCCAACTATGTGTAGTGCGGATATCAAAATCTTCGCAAAGTAGTGTGGGGTAAACGTACATGTTACCGATGTATTGGGAAGGAGGGTGGAGGAGAGGCTCATGATAGCGTCAGCCAAAGGAAGGAAACAAAAATACGAAACGGTTCGATACAACCGGAAAGTCATGACAAGAAGCACAAAAGATGAAAGCAAAATTCACAATTAAATAACCCCCTGGATAACCAGACCCCTAATCCACATTTTGGATGATATCAATCGGTTACTGGTTTCCGAGCTGAGAACTAGATTTACGGGGGGCGGGACCGGGTCGTGGTCTCCTGTCAGCAAGATTGAAGTTGTTGGAACCACCAGAAGTGGGTTGATCTTCAGGCCGACCGATGTACGATGGAGGGAGTTCTGTAACGCCAGCACCACCAGTGAAGACCGTAACAGGTGCACCTCCGGCATCATGATGGACAACGTAGACGTGGGGGGCCGGTTGTGTACCACTGCCACTACCGTCGGATTGAGTGTTCGAATAAGCAGATGTGGGTGCAGGCGGCATTTGGTTCTGAGTTGGACTGGTAGGATTGGAGCCCTCGGGCAAGAATGGTTCGACGAGATATTGGTTGGTGCCCATATCAGGTCCTGGTGTACCGACACCGTGCGGAGCAGGCTCGCTCCTCTTGAACCGCGCTTGATTAGAGATGTAGTGGGCGTGGTCGATAGAATCGGTGCTCGAGTTGCGCCTGATTTTGTTGTATCGATTGCGCACGAAGAAGCTTGCAATGATTGCACCGACGATTACACCAAGCACGAGACCACCAACGCTTGATCCAACGGTAACGCCAACAGAGATGCCGGAACTCCTGGGCGAAACATCAGATACTGGATAAACCGGACCCGAACGAGAGATTGCCTACCCGGAGTGAGTGGAAAGACACGTATCTGGGCCACCACCCCCGCTGTGCTGAGGCCCGTTAGCCCATGAAAGACCGTCGGCATCAGTTAGACTAATAAAAAAGGGGGATGCCCAATTGAGGGAGACGGTCCAGTTTATGGGGCTCATGTCATTCGACACGATCTTATACGGAGGATGGAGAGCTGGGGCAACAATCATGGTGTACGGCGGTCGCCCATTTTTTGGGACCAGGGAGAGGTCCGTGCACTGAGACACAGATCAGTGGGGATTAGAGTATCTCAGGGCCGAGATCTATCACCTGATTGATCCACCCGTATCGAGAGATGGGACCGTCCTCCACAATACCTTCAACTTGGAGGGTATTAGTGGGTAGAGTGAGGTTTGCACAAGCCGGGGTTGAATTTGTCTGTGACGGGTACATCGTATAAATAGCTTGACATCCTCCTGTGGCCCCATTCTTGTCAAACTGCAATAGGTTGTCAGCATCGTGGAGGTATCATGGCAAAAGAACGCCTGCGGAACCAACCATGCAGATTTCGTACTGCGTTCCGGGTTTGAATGGAACGGTCCAGTTCTTATGGTGGCGTGTTATTTGAGGTACTGATAACTGAATCGGTGGCCAAGCTTACGTATTCAAGGGTATCTCCCACATCGATGACGAACGGCACTGTGTCAGACCTGGGAAGTAATGAGCGGCTCGTGTTAAACGTGAGAGGGGGTGGTGACAGACGAAGTATGTACGAGCAACTTGTAGGGCGCAACAGGGTTAGGGCTGTGAAGTAGTGGGTAAGTATGCGAATCATGGGCGACACCACTACGCGGGGTACCCTTGAGCGGCTCCTCTGCCCCACTTGATTTTTATGGTGTCGCATTGGGCGGTCGTGGGGTTTGGTAATTGAAAAGTTGGGTCGTTCCAGTCGAAGAAGAATGACTGGGATATCGGTTAGTACCGCCCATGGGACGGACAGGATGGGTGGAATTAACGAACCTGAGGGATGTAGGGGACGACGTTCTTGCCAAATGTGGTGGAGGCCCGAGCGGGGGCGATGAATAGCGTTGCGAAGGGGAGGAGGAAAAGCGCTAGCATTGCGACCCTACGGAGGGAGGAGGATAAGGGGCGCACCCGTGAGGGGAGAGGGTGAATGACCTTTTTATAAAGCTAGAGCGATTTGAGACTGTCGGCTGCGACCAAAGGGTCGATCGCTTGAAATCAAATTCGGAAGAGGCCGAGCCCAGTCCGATGTGTGTGGCGTCTATAGTTGAGCGCATTTGGGTGAGTGCACCGCCCATCGGCGCACTTGGTCTTAAGACCCTGACCGCTGAAACAGACGGAATCTCCTTTTTTTCTTCTCCACTGGACAGATCGACCAGCCAAGCCTCGGGTTGTAATCAGTCACACCATCGACGTCAGCTCCACAATCTACTAAGAAACATCGCGTTGCAATCGTGGGAGGTTGGACGCGGGAGCACACAGCCGGACATTGAGGTACACAGCGAAGCGATTGATCAATATTCAATAGCAACTGTGCAATATTCAATCTCAAGCTAGCATGGGAACTTTGCCCCTCGTGTCAAGCCCTGTATAACCACCATCGAGAAAAAAAATATATCCCAGGGTATCTGAAGCGCCCTGGGGCAGTGCAAGAATCAGGTACTCAGTACTCAGTATCGGTAAACCGGTAGCAATGATCGTCAATCGCACTTGACTTTGTTCAGATTCGAAAGCCGGCTGACTCAAAACGACACATCGATCCGGTCATGGCCAGCTGCGAAAAACATAGATGTGGTGAACACCCCATCCTCATGTGCAAAGTATAGACGTTATAATCTGTAATATCCCGCAATCGATGGCGTCCGATCTTCCGCGATCTATGGCCCTGCCCTGGAACCGACCCATCATCATATTATAAACGCCCCAACTTACAGAGCAGCCCGTGAACACACCTGTCGAATGTTCCAATCCTGCCGCCGCCTCCACCTCCACGCCCCCTTCCACGAGGCCATCGAATGGGCCCAGGTCCTGTAAATCCGCGTCCTCCACTCGCCTCCGTTCTATCCCCAGCGGGTCGCTGTCGTCCATTCGTCTGGCTAGAACTCCATCCAGGAACGGCATCACCCAGCCGGGGCGGTTTGTGGTTTAACCCGTCATGTCTTTGGTGGTGGTGGTGGTGTCCATGTGGCTGCTGGAATTGCTTGGGTTGCCTAGGAATCCCCGAAACTCGCGGCATCTCAGTATCCCCCTCCACCCGATGTTCCTTCTTTTCCTTCGGCGGCTTTGGTGGAGGCGGTGGCCCAGGGTCGTAGTCGGGGTTGATCGGATGCCATGTATACCCGAGCGGATCGCATAGGGATCCTCTGTTTACGTCGAACGAATAACAAGCCTCCGCGGGTGGATTAACCATTGCGCCAGCCATCTCGATTAAGCGTGAATAAATGGTGTACCCGGAATGTCCATCGTTTGCGGCGTCTAGTCGTGAAACACACTCGTCACTGGGCGCATCAGTATATCTGGGCATCGTACTCACATTCTTGTTGATTAAACGACAGCTGGGCCTCCCAGTTACTGCGCGTTATCTTGCCTTTGCCAAGCGCAAGAAATTCGTAAGCGGCGACTAGGTTTGCCAGTCCAATGGGGTTGGTATATTTCCCCTTCCATCTTGAGTCTACCGAACGAGCCAACAAAGAAAGGTCCACGCAGCTTTTCATTGATACGCCACAATCCCTGTAGACCTTCCTTGCATCACCTTGGGACACAGAGCGTGTGTTTGTTAGTCCATCATAGTCAAAGTTATGCGCAAGGTCAAAGTCGACGGTACCCACCCTGTATTCCAACCCCTGCCTTCGTATACGTTGCACTCTCAAGGATAATTCGAAGATTCTCTGGAAACCCTGCACCGTACTTGGTTTAGTCCATGTACATGGTGGTACAAATAATTATTAAGATTCACTCTGCATAGCGCTAACTTGTAGCAAATAGATAACCTCATTATTGGCCAATTGGATGAGAGCGACCTTGTTCTCAGGTTGTCCCTTCAGGAACGCTGGTTTCCATTCGACATCAAAACCAAATGCGCAAGGCTTCAGAGTCGCAAGGAGCTCATCGGCCCTGTCGCAGTCCGTTATGTGCTCGAAATTGATTGGTGGCTCAAAGGACCGCCACGAATAGGGTATTGTTGGCTGTGGCCGTTTCGGCTCTTGGACTGGTGTAGGCTTCTCGTCTTGTTGGGTAAGTACGTCCAAGACCGCTGTTACTCCTCCGGCTTCGGAGGTAGACGTAGAGGTATACGGCTCAGCCATCCTTTGGGATGACCGAAGGGTGTGGCTGTCGTTAAACCAGATGGGATCATTCCGATCGTCTTCAAATCTCACATCACGTGAGCCAGCCACTCCGTCGCGTCGGAGCCTCACGAAGTCCACTACTCTGGTGACACGTAGTTTGGCGAGACCTCCCCCACCATGCCTAAATCCAAGCAAAAGTATTATGCAGTGAAAGTCGGCAGAGGTGGCCCACAGATCTACGATACATGGGAAGAGGTATGCTGAGAATTCTTTGGCCGTAATCCCGCACAGGTCATGACGTCGACCGATTATGCTGTATCAGTGCCTTGAGCGGGTAATTGTCGCGCTGGAACATATGTGGAACACATGAATGGTGATGCCGCTCGACAGGTCAACAGGTACCCCGGAAACAAGTACAAGTCCTTTCGCATCCGAGCAGAAGCAGAAGAATGGATAAAGGCTCCCGGTTCCAGTACGCAGAACCCTCACATCTTAACCAAATACTCAACGAGTCACTTAGCATCAATTTTGCCGCCTCCTCTTAAAAAAGGACCTATCCCCACTGTCTCAAAACCCTCCACATCCGGGAAACCCCCATCTAGCCAGGTCGAGGAACCACCGGTGATGGGGGAGTCAATAGTCACGCTATCTCCGGAACAGACCCATGTGTTGGATATGGTCAAGTCCAGAAGGAACGTCTTTTTCACGGGTTCTGCTGGTGAGTCCCGCGATAATACCGGAAGCATTCAATATTTCATGTCGCAGGAACGGGGAAGTCCGTGTTATTAAGGCAGATTATAAGCTGGGCTCGTAAGCGTCGCGACACCGATGCGGGGGTCACTGCCTCGACCGGTATGGCCGCTGTGAATATTGGTGGTGTCACGCTTCACTCCTGGGCTGGTATCGGACTTGGTAATGGGGATCTAGAGAAGTACGTGGACACGATCAAATTTGGGCCCGGACACTGGAAGAACGCTCGTGAGCGCTGGCGTAAAGTAAAAACACTCATAATTGACGAAAGTAATCTGCGGTTTTTACGGTCAGATACACCTGCTGACAATATGGATAGTATCTATGATCGATGCCGGTCTATTCGACAGACTAGTATGTATTCGCCCCGTGACCGATTCGTCCTGCACCCTCAGCCTTTGCAATTAGGAATACATAGCTCGCGGGGTCAGAGAAAATGAACTTCCATTCGGCGGGATTCAAGTCAGTTCCCCCCGTCTCCACCGATCTGAGCGTAGCTCACGGACTTGAAGCTCGTACTCTCTGGTGATTTTTTCCAACTCCCACCGGTCGAACTTAGCTCCAAGAACGTGCAATTTGCTTTCCGAGCCCAATCGTGGAACCGGTGCATTAACTCTGTCACAACGTTGACACGCGTGTTCCGCCAGAAAGAGCAGTGTATGTTTTGCCCCCTCCCTGACGGCCAACGGATACTTACTTGAGATTTAAGCATTTGTTGATCTGCTAAATGAGATGCGGTTCGGCAGACTGAGCGAACAAAACAAAACCCTTTTGGTGGCGTTGTCAAGGGAAGTCAAGTATACGGACTCGGTGGAACCAACAGAATTGTACGCCCCGACAACATTCTAGGGAAGACGCTTTTCCGATCATCGGTTTTGTAGGTTCCCCACAAAGAGGGAAGTTCAATTCGCGAATGAGAGCAGGCTGGCTAAATTGAGTGGTCCGGGACACTCTTTTCACTCTGTTGACCACGCCGGGAAGGACGACAAGGATCAATACATCACTCCCCAACAAGCAAAGTCGCAGTTGGACAGATGCGTACTAGCACCCGAAACCATGACGTTGAAGGTAGGAAGCCCGACTGTCCTTGATATCTGAGAACGGACCTAGTCATCACCAACTTTAGGTGGGTGCACAGGTGATGCTGATCAAGGTGCGGAAGCGGCCCTATATATTACAAGCTTTCTTACACTCGAACAGAACGTAGTGCAAGGAATACTCGTCAACGGTTCGGTAGGAAAGGTCACTGACTTTCTCACTTGCCATGAGGCGAAGGAGAAACACCATATTGAAGTGGTCTTGTCCCCAAGGGACAAAGAGGAAAACCCGAAGACCGAAGAGGTACGGATAGCGGAGCACTTGTGGCAGAACAAAACCAAATGGCCAGTTGTTGAGTTCCCGGGTGACCGGAAGAGGCTTATACCCCCGCACGAATTCACGATCGAAAATGCCGACGGCTCGATGCAGGCCCTACGATTGCAAGTGCCGTTGATATTGGCTTGGGCGATCAGCATCCACAAATCTCAAGGACAGACCTTGCAGAGGGTCCGGGTCAACCTCGGAAGGATCTTCGAGAAGGGACAGGGTCAGTGATTTTGCATGTTTGGGAAGTAGTTCGCGTTAACTCGCAACCCCACAGCATACGTCGCCCTGTCTCGAGCCACGTCATCGCAAACACTCCAAGTCTTGAATTTTAATGCATCTAGGTAGGCGTGCTTGAACTCTCGGTTTTCTCCCAGGACTTATGTCGTGTGCAGAGTAATGGTCCATGAAACTGTCCTACATTGGCACGAACAGAATGCTGAGCAGGATAAGAAAGCACGGGCTTTCGCGGAAGAGATGGATAGTGAACAGGCGATCACAAGATACACCTACGTAGATTCTGATCGAGAGTAGGATCACTGATCCTTTGACCAGCCACTGTTTTGACTCGGACCCTGTGGCAATCAGTGGCCGAGCGCGTTCGAGCACGTGATGCGAATGTCCGGATTCTCAACACAACCTATGCACTCTTCCCAACTCCGCCTCATATACTATGCGGTCAAATACGGTCGCGACGGAAACACGATTTGCATGTCTTGGGAAGACGTACGTGCTACTTTGACTGAAACCAAGAGTTTCGTCCGACTGACACGCCATCGTCGATCACTTACAGTTCCAGGTTCAGGTGGGGACAAAGATGTAGATTCCGCTCAGGACCTGATCCGAGTCAGTTTCCTGTAACAGGCGCGAGATCACCCTAGTGCAACCTTTAAATCCTTCCGCTCTTTAACTCTCGCTCAGCAATGGCTGAATACCCCTGAACCCGGTGAGCTCCGCGATCCTGACCCCTTCCTCTGACGATCTATTCCTGAATGCGTTGGATAGGTTCAACCACCCAAGAAGTGCCTTCGCAGCATCACCCTGCACACCTCCCGACACCAACCCCTACTCAATCATCCAGCGCCATACCAGCCGCTTCTCAGATGAGCGTTGTGGAAGAACCGTTAGAGCCACCGCCAATACAACTCTCTCCTGAACAGGAGCTGGTTTTGACCAAAGTTGCGCGGGGGGAGAACGTTTTCTTCACCGGACCAGCAGGTGAGTCCGAATATGGGGGAGCGTTTATCCCTGATCTCGCTCAAGAGCGAAACGTAAGGTACCGGGAAGTCAGTGTTGATCAGGGAGATTATTCGGTGGGCCGTACGTGCCCGTTGTGTCATTTCGGTGACAGCATCAACTGGAATGGCTGCGGTAAATATCAAGGGCACGACCCTTCATTCCTGGGCTGGGTGCGGTCTTTGCAAGAGGGCTCCTTCTGTTTATATCAGGCGGATCGGTAGCGGAGAAAATGCTTCTGAGCGTTGGGCGCGCACTAAAATCCTCCTGATCGACGAGAGTTGGTGCAGATTCCATATCGTTTTTTGTGTTGACTGACTGGTCCCAAGTATCTATGATCGATGCTTTGTTCTTCGATAAACTCGTGAGCATCTACATTCTCGTACTATATCTGTTTGCGCTTATCCTTGCACCTCAGGAATACATTGCTCGACAAGTTCGCGAGGATGATAGCCCTTTTGGAGGGATACAGGTAATCTTCTGGTTGTTGGGTTTTTTCTTCTCACTGAAGATGCCCGAAAAGCTTGTCGTTTGCGGTGACTTCTTCCAGTTACCTCCCGTCCAGGAGAACAACTCGCGCGTCCTCTTTGCCTTCCAAGCAAACTCGTGGCCTCGATGTTTCGGGTTTCCCGTCACCCTTCATCAAGTCTTCCGTCAAGACAACCAAGGTGAGGAGGATAGCATCTGACCCTTGTGATAGACTGACCTCTTGCAGAGTTCGTCGACATGCTCAACTCAATGAGAAGGGGCATTGTAACTCCAGAAATAGTAGGACGAATGAACCAACTCTCGAGAAACATTGTCTACCCTGATGGTATCGAACCGGCGGATCTGTAGGTCCATAAATCTTCTCAGTTAGGATGTGTACTAAAGGTAGTTGAGGTTTCCAACGAAGGTGGAGGTTGTCGCGGAGAACCAGCGGCGGATGGATAGACTCACTGGACCTACGAGGACATACAAGTCCCATGACACCGCCGGTATCAACGACAGAGGGGAGCCGGTGGACATCAAAGTCGCGATTAAACTGCTCAACAAGGATATTGCCCCAGAAACTATCAAGCTAAAGGTGAGAAATGTCCTCGTCGATAAGGTAGCTACCCACCAATTCCCTTCCCCCAGGTCGGCTGTCAGGTCATGCTTATCAAGGTAGCTATTTCCTCAGATGTCCGACTGGCCAAAGTCTGACGAATGAAAACTTTAGAATCTCGTTCATGGAGAGTTGGTCAACGGGTCTATCGGCCAAGTTGTCGATTTCTTGACTGCACGTGAAGCCATAAACGGAAACACTGACATAGGGTTCGTAGACCCCACCAGCGAAATGCGGGATGATGCAGCTAGGAGACCCACCCGAGGAGCAAACATTCCCCTTCATATATTGGATAGTTCACATCTCTGGCCGGTTGTCCACTGGGCCAGCGGTCGGAAGATGATGATGGTCCCCGTCGAATTCACGATTGAGAACGTACACGGGGAAGTGGAAGCCACAAGAGGACAGGTGATTGATTTTTTCTACGGTGCTCCTCGTAAAGGCCTGAATTGGAAGTGTCGTCAAGGTACCACTCATTCTAGCATGGGCGATAAGTATCCACAAGTCACAAGGTCAAACACTGCAGCGTGTACGGATTGACCTCGCCCGGACATTCGAGAAGGGTCAGGCATACGTCGGGCTTTCTCGAGCGACATCTCTCGATACACTCCAGGTTTTGAACTTCGATCCGTCAAGGTACGTCGACGCTCCCCCCGTCCTTGGAAGTTGGAACGGCCTGTCTGAGGTTTACCTACGTATGCACAGAGTGATTGCGCATCCTGTTGTTGTAGAATGGCACGAGCGGAATCTTCGACAAGAACAACAACACCAGGAGTTTGAAGACGAGATGGACGCCGAAGAAGCCGTTCGTTCCTACTTCCAGGGCCGCAGTTAACGGGGGTCCACCGACAAACCCTTGGGCAGTATTTCCACGCCATACCTCATATTGTACTTGTATCATCCCCTCACGCTCTTGTTTACCTCGGTCATATAATATACTCTCTTGCATACGTGGTCAACAAACGCGCTCCCGTAAGGAAAGGTCCCGGTGTACACATTTGTCGATAATTACCACATACCAACGGTCTCCAAAAAGTTCAAGACTACACTGGAAACGGAGAAAGGAAAACCAAGAGGATAATAATATATATATATACCTTAAGGGCGAGAAGGAGAAAAAAGTCGAATACAAACCATAGTAACGTACACACAAGTGCACATCCATACGCAGGGTAGAGGGGCCTATTGAGAAGGTGGGAGGTCCTGTGACTCGCGTCCGCCATGCGAAATCCTGTCCTCTTGACGAAGGGAGTGGATAGGGGACGGTTGGCTCTGGCCCTGTACCTGAGGCTCTTGTTGAGTGAGGGGCTGAGACGCGACCGGCTGTAGAGTTAGTCCTGTCGGTGCATCGGGTGTGATAGGACTTGTCTGGTCCGTCGAATGTCCATCGTCTACCACTGAGCTCGAAGGCGTTTCGAAGGGGCTAGCGATCGACTCAAAGTCCCCAACTGTTGTTCTCTCGATCCCCGGTAAGGGAGGTGGAGGTTGAGCTTTCGGGTTGGGTTGTTCCTGTGTCAATATTTGTGCCAATGCTGTTTGCTGCTGTTGTAGTGCAAGAATAGACTGAGGGAGAGCGGGGGGTGGGGGTGGGATCTGTGGGGACTTGAACGTGGATGGAGGAGGAGTTGGTGGATCGCTCAACGGGGGGGATGCAGGAGCGGGCCCGGTCCAGTCTCCCTCAGCAAGATCTTGTTGCGAAAAGTCAAGCCCCTTCGTCCCTCTCAAACTCTGGATAGGTGCCAGGGCACCTTGTCTACCAGGACGAAGGGGCAACGGCGGAACTGGGACGGAGGTCGGACTCGTGAGAGAGGTCTCCGCCTCAGTTCGGGTTGGAGAGGTGTTAGAGAATCCGTTCGTACTACCGCTGTTCCCTCGTGATGACGGATGGATACTCGCAGGCGGCCGAGGCGGGAGTTGTGGTGTGAAATCGTCCCCCGTCGTTTGTGGGGCTGGTGTCTGCGGAAGCGGCGCGTTGACCTGCTGTTGAGGACCATATTCTGAGAATTTGGTATGGGTCGAGCCATAGGCAACTGGAGGCACGGTCTCTCCAAGAGGAGCAGGGGGGAGTGGGGGGGACGACGCGTAGGATGCCAAATTGTTCTGGTCATCGAACAGTGTAGAGGAATGGGTGATTAGGGCTTCCATAAACGTATCCTATGCCGGTAAGGTCAGACTTCAGCGCCTGGAGAGACCTCTGGCGAGAATTAACTCACGTTATGAGCCTGGAGACTCAATAAGTCACCGCCCTTAGGCTCGTCATCATTGCCGAAAATACCGAACACAATTGCGAGATTCCTTGTATCCATCTTGTTCCTCTCGCGGTGTGATGCGACACGATTGAGGTGCAATAGAACAGCCTTCAGGGTATATCTATGGATGGGTGGGAGACGCCGAATCTTCGCGCGAACAAGTTGGAAATCTGAAGCGAAGTGTTTCTCTGTGATAGAACGTTGGTCAGAAGTAGGTCCGCAACTGGATGTATAAAATTCCAACCAAAATCGATGGTGTGCTGAATTCTGTCTTCCAAAGAGAACCTGAACAGCGGTTCCGGAAGTTCTCGTAGATACATCTAACGCGTGTCAGTAAAACCAGTTTCGAGTGTACGAGCTACTAACGAACCTTGAGCAAGGAAGCGACAACGAAGATATCATCGGTGGGGTAGAAACGGAACGCCTCTTCATTCTTTTCGATCCTGTGTCTGAGCTATAAGGGATAAGTGCAACCTCCTGGCACTGGATTCTACTCGAACTTACTTCGTTAACAGAGGCGACTCTGCCGGATACCTGGCCTCCTGGTGAGGACATGAAGGAGACAGCATGGCGAGAAGGACTTACCCGATAGATACCCTCGGCATCGAGGCCCCTCTTATCGACCTCCTCAATGCAGATCCTCACAATCTTTGGTATTTCACCCTCTGGTAGGTCCCTTGCTGTGGCGTAATCTTGGAGACTAAAACCAAAGATCAAATCCTTGCACTCCCCCACATGGAAGTTGTGATATAGGATGGGTGTGGGGATCGACAACGCGAGAGATTGCGCAATGTATGCATTTACCCCTTTCATGTCTCGTCCGGTAGATACCTTCTCAACTTGCTGGGCACCGTGGCTAGCGAGTTGCAGGTTAGTCGAGAACAAGGCACTGTGGAGTGTTTGATCAGACGTGAAAATACTAAGTGCCAGTTTTCACCCACGCCAGATTATCCGCATATCTACTCAGTGCCTTCTTAATCGTCTCCGAGGATTCACCAATAAAGGTTTCCAGGCTCTTGCCAGACTTTAGGTCGACTGATGCACTCCATTCATGGAAGGACACCTACATGGTACCCTGCTTGCATCGTCTTCTCTCGGTTTAGCCGGAGAGTTTCACACCAATGCACCGCATTTCGGTATTGAACATCTGTCAAGAATGAGACGGTTGTACATAGGGGGGAGGGAAAACACTTCTTGCCTGCTTCATCCGCTTCTCGCTTCGCCCGTACCGAGCGAAGTGGGTCCTTGTCTGAACCACCCCTAAGGGCTTCCTTCGCGCCTCCCTTGTCCAAAAATGTTATAAGCTGATTCAACTGCTTCTTGCCTAAAGGGTGTGGTTAGGCGTTAAAAGGGAATGAATGGGATGCAACTGACCTTGAGAGGCAATATCCAAGAGTGTGGTTGAGGGCGGGGATCTCGGGCGTGCTGTCGTCGTGCTCGTTGAGGCACGTCGCTCAAGCGGTCTCAGAGGCTGTGGCGAAGTGACGACCGGTCGCGTTGCAGGGTCGCGGTAATACTGACTCTGGGAGTCGGTGTGACGGAGGTCAGATTTTGCATGAGATGCCGCCGAGAGTGCGACCGATTTGTAATCCTGGAAGTTGGCTTGCCGTGAGCGGACCACCATACGAGAGCAAAGACACGCAATATTCTTACCTCGACGTCTTGGCATTTTTTGAGGTAGGCACGCTTGAGCTTCGGCAATACGTTTTCGGCATAATCGTTGTGAGCTTGGATTGATTCTTTCATGTGGTTTCGGATCCGCTTGCGAATCCGATCTTGGGTTTCCTAGACGGCATCCGTTGGCATTCCCAGATAGGGGCATAGGTTGAAAAGAAAGGCTGACCTTGAAGGAAACGAGGGGATTGATGACCTCGTGAGTCATGGAATCCATGAAAGCCCGACGAGTTTGTGCTTCTCTCTCGACATTATCTCTAACTTCCGACCAAGCGGATCTCAGCGTTGTGGACTCGAGGCGAGAATCGAAGAACTGATCCACGTTGAGGGTCTTGCGGTGAAGTTCGACGAGTGATTCATAACTGCGGGGTGATCAGCGGGGAACAAAGAGGGGAGGACGGAGATCGGATAGACTGACTAGTCTTCTTCAATCCTTTTCCTGCGGACAAAGAATGAAGGTCAGGAGAGTGTCAAACAAGAGCCGTAGAAATGTCGTGCGCAAACCTCTCTTGTAGGAAGGTGAGATAGGAATCTGAGAGGATCCTAAGATATAGATCGAAGAGGGCGAGTGGGCCTTGGTCTGGAGGGGCAGACATGGATGGCCGTGCACTCGGAGGGCTTTCGCCGTGACCTGTATTAGAGGACATGGGTGATTGAAATCGTTGAGGTCGTCGTTTGCTTGCACTGAGAATTTCTTAGCTTGAAGTTGAAGGGCCGCCTCAGGCTGTTCAAGTCACGTGCAAGATGGAGATCCAACGCGACACGTGATGCAATATCGTTTAACGCGCCCGTCGGATGAGACAATTTCACCAGCGGGTCCTGTAGCACACACGCGTATTACCACGAAGGAACCTTCAAACTCTCCTGCGATTCGCCTGTTCTCACCAAAATTCCCCACAGCTTGATTGATATTTAAGATTTGATACCGTCACGAAAAATTCGCGAAAAATAAAATTTACATAAGAACCGGATAGCGGTCCCCGCCTTCCTTGCTTCTTCTTCACCCGCCAGCCACCAGGTTCCTTGAACATGCGTATACCCGGCTTGTCCTTCGGTGACCTGCCGCCGTCCTTATACCAATCTTCACAAGTAGTCGTACAAGGCTATTCCTCCATATTCGTCTTCGAGGAGCATTTGTACGCGTCTCATCATCGTAATTAATCCTTGGAGGTCATCCGCTCATCCGCTCGTCCAGTATCTGGGAGGATTCGCTTATCTTACCCCCACTCTTCGCAACGATATCTCTGCTTGTCATTATCGTTCACTATATCTCTACCCGCAAATTTATCAAAAAGGCATGGGCGCACTTCACCAAGAGTCCCATTGAGGAGGAGCCATCAGAACCAAATGTTGCAACGGACCCCAACGGATTCTTTGCCGAGCTCAGTCACCACGCTAAGTCTCTTGGCGGTGTGGATATCTTCATTTACAGGGTTCTTCGCCTTCTCTCCGTTTTCACCCTCGTTAGTCTCAGCGCCGTAACTTTCGTTCTCGACGAGGCTCCGTCTCTCCGTACCATACACAAGGGGAAAAATCAGGATAAAAAGCACAAGCACCACCGTGGCGGTAACACCCTCACGTACTGGGAATGGCTTGATCTCGCACTTTCAGTCACCTATGTGAGCCGCCAATGTGCAACCACCCCTAGTACCCACTAAACTCCATAGGTTTACGCTGCCTTTCTCTCTATCATTGCTATCTCTGCCCGGCCGAGGATTGCTAACCTGGCAAACACTCATCTCGTCTGGGTCCTCTTCGGCACTTGGCTTCTCTTCGCGTACAGGGACTTGTATCCGTTGGCCACGTTCACCCTGTCACCTATTGACATCGAAGAGGGTTGGCTCCTATGGAGTAAAGTTGGCGTCCTTACATTCGTCGCCACCATCCTCCCAATCGTCGTCCCCAGCCAATACATTCCTTTCGATCCGAAGGTAAGGCTCAATGAGCATTGAGTTGTTTTACGTCAAGCGTAACTCTACTGTAATACCAGAATCCCGCGTCTGAGCCTAATCCAGAGCAGACCGCTTCGTGGTTGTCGTTCTCGCTCTTCACTTTCCTGGACCCTCTCATCATCAAGGCCTCCAGGGTACCCCACCTACCTCTTGAAGAGTGCCCTCCGCTCGCCGACTACGACTGGGCACCTCACTTGATCCAAAAGAGTTTCCCTGTCAGTTCAGCCACCTTTAATTCGAGAATTGTGCTGATCCCTCGTGTGTTAGCACTTGGATCCGCTCTCTGGGATTGTGAAGAAGCATGCGTTTTGGGGTTTCATGAAAGTGTTCCGCAAGGAGTACATTACGCTCGCCTTCCTCATGGCTTTCAGGGTAAGCTTGCTATTCACGTTCAAATGTCATCTCCCCAACCGCCCCGCACAGACGTTCGTTGGATTCATGAACCCAGTTGCCGTCAACCGCCTTCTCACGTGGGTAGCTGAGTTACACATGACACAATTCTCGATAATAGGTTTTAATTTCTAGTTACCTTGGAACTGGGGGCAAGGATGCCCTCTTTCATCCATGGGTGTGGATCGCACTCCTGTTTATTGGGCCATTCCTGAGCTCCGTGATTTTCCAATGGTTTGTGCCCATCAACTCCCACTTTTATGACCGCCAACTAAACCTCGTCAACCAGGTACATCTTCATCACGGTGAGCATCTTTGACAGCACCGAATGGATTGCAGCCCTAATTTTCCGCAGACAAGACTGCTTACACAAGCCCAAGGGATGATCACCCAACTCGTGTTTGAACACGCTTTACGGATTCGTATGAAGTCGGAATCCTCGGAATCCTCACCCTGCACAAGCCAGCCTTCAACCAGCGCCCCGACCCCAGATACCGCCTCAGTTGCCGAATCTAGTTCCGGTCATTCACCCGATGGAACTGAGAACACCGAAGGCACCTTCACAACCCCCGCCTCAGGAGCCACCCCACCGGAGGCTGATAAGGCGAGCATCAAGGGAGAGGAGAAGAAGCCAACTGGGGAGAAGGGCGGAAACCTTGTTGGGAAGATCAATAACCTCGTCTCCACGGACTTGAACAACATCATCGACGGAAGGGATTTCCTCATGATAGCCGTCGCCTGTCCTATTCAGATCATCCTTTGCATTGTGTTCCTGTATACTATTCTGGGCTGGAGGTACGTCGACGAGTTTTACAGGCTTCGGGCTTGCGTGTTTGACTTCGCTGCCTCACTTTCCAGTGCTATCGTGGGAATGGTGACAATGGTCGCCCTTTTCCCTGTGCCGGGGTATTTCGCCGCGAAACTGCAGACCATCCAAAACGAGAAAATGAAGATGACTGATTCACGCGTGCAAGTCGTCACCGAGATCATGAACGTTATCCGTATGGTCAAGCTCTTTGGTTGGGAGAAGAAAATGGACGAGAAGATTGCGCAGAAGCGTGAGGAAGAGTTGTACTATCAGAAGAAACGCCTTTTCCTCGAAATCCTGAATGGCATGGTCAAGTAAGTTAGGGACAGAAGTTTCCTGACACGTTTAATCGCTGACCTCCTTCCACAGCTTCCTTATTCCCATCATCACCATGATTGTCTCTTTCGCTTGCTACGTAAGCTTCTCTACATCCCACTTGAGAAATCACTTACCTATCCCGCACAGACCGTTGTTATGAAGAAACAGCTCACCGCCGCTAAAGTCTTCTCTGCGATGTCCGGTATGATCTGTCCCACGTCGTGAATCGAGATTGGGCTTAATCGTCTATCCCAGTGTTCGACATGTTGCGTGACCAGATGTGGATGGTCTTTGGTAGCATTCCCATGATGATACAAGCCAAGGTGTCTCTTGATCGTCTCAACGATTTCCTTCGCAAGACCGAGCTCCTCGACGAGTTTGATCCAAACTCCAAGGACACCACCATCGCTGACAACGTCAAAGCGAATACCGACCTCGTCGGGATCCGCAACGCTTCGTTCACCTGGACCAACAAATCAAATGAAACCATCACTCCCGGATCCTCTCGTCGCAACTTTACCCTTCGGATCAACGACGAAGTGATTTTCAGGAAGGGTAAGATTAATTTGATTGTCGGTCCAACTGGCTGTGGAAAGACTTCCTTGTTGATGGCGCTACTCGGGGAGCTTCATTACGTTGCTGCGGGACCGGATTCATGGTACAACTTGCCAAGGGCTGGAGGTGTTGCGTACGCTGCTCAGGAGTCTTGGGTTCAGAACGAGACCATCAGGAATAATATCTTGTTTGGGTCCCCATATGACGAGCAAAGGTACAAAAAGGTCATCTACCAGTGTGGTTTGAGTAGGGATTTAACTCTCTTCGATGCTGGCGACAAGACCGAGGTCGGCGAGAAGGGTTTGACGCTGAGCGGCGGACAGAAGGCACGCGTTACCCTTGCTAGAGCGATTTATTCTCAGGCCCAGATCCTGATTTTGGACGACGTGCTGGCTGCATT
The DNA here is from genome assembly GCA_014904855.1 of Thelephora ganbajun. NCBI lineage: Eukaryota > Fungi > Basidiomycota > Agaricomycetes > Thelephorales > Thelephoraceae > Thelephora > Thelephora ganbajun. The sequence continues at coordinate 179,924 of MU117982.1, read as the reverse complement.
GGATGTCCACACCGCTCGCTGGGTTGTCGACAAGTGTTTACAGGGGGACCTTGTCCATGGACGCACGGTGTTGTTGGTTGTGAGTACCCACACTAGCAGCGTAGAACAGGGGCTAAAAATTCGTCGTAGACCCACAACGTGGCTATGACTAGCCCTATCGCTGACTTCGTTGTGTCCCTCGGATCTGAAGGTCGCATACTCAGCCAAGGAACAATGTCTAAGGCCCTCGCTACCAGCAAGGCTCTCACCAAGGAACTCAAGGTTGAGGAATCAGAGTTGCGCAAGGCCGAAGAGGCGGTAGACGGAGAGGTCCCAATAGTTCCCGAGGGCAAATCAGGAAAGCTTATGGTCGCTGAAGAAGTCGCAGAAGGGCATGTCAGTTGGTCGGCCCGTATGTCTCCCACCCTTCATGTGAAACATCGCTGATGAATCACAGTAAAACTATTCTTCATTGGAATGGGTGGTTCTTACTCACTGTTCTTCTGGTTCACGGTCATCGTCAGCTTGGGATTGACAGAGGTCTCGCTTGCGGTTCAAACCTGGTACTTGGGTAAGCCCCTGCTGTTCGTTTGCCTATCCCGGTGTTAACGACAGCGCAGGTGTCTGGTCCGCTCAATATGATAACCACGATGCTTCCGAGGTCTCTTCCATTCGATACCTCCTGGTCTACTGCATTCTACTCACCGGTGCTTCGATCCTGTACGCCATGGCGACCTCGATCTTCACTTTCGGATCCTTGAGAGCCTCAAGAGCCATCCACCGTAAACTGATCTCATCAGTGCTCAGTACGACCCTCAGGTGGCTTGATTCGACCCCTACAGCTCGTGTTATCGCCCGATGCACCCAGGATATGCAAGCAGGTTCGTTGTATCGACCCAGTTCGTGCGAAATGTATACTGAGTCGGCTTCCAGTGGATGGTCCCATCTCCCGTAACCTGTCTGCCCTGCTCGAGATCAGTTTGTCTATGTTGATCAAATTTGGAGCCGTTATTGTCTTCTCCCCGATCTTTACCCTCCCCGGCATCGCCGCTTTCCTCGTCGGCGGATGGGCTGGCCAGATGTACATCAAGGCTCAACTGTCGGTCAAGCGTGAGATGAGCAACGCCCGCTCCCCCGTTTTGTCCCACTTTGGCGCTGCAATCGCTGGCATCGGTGCGTCGTCCCACAGGTGGTAGTTGATATTTGTATATTAATGGTCCTTCAGTTTCTATCCGCGCATACTCCGCCCAGGACATGTTTAAAAAGGGGTCGCTCGATTACATCGACAAATTCTCGCAGCCCGCAAGAACCTTCTACAACTTGAACAGGTGGATTTCTATCCGTATCGATATCATTGGTGCCCTGTTCTCGTCAGGCTTGGCTGCATATCTCGTCTACGGGACTGGTGCCATTCATCGTCCAGGTTACGCGGCTGCGATCGGTTTCTCCTTGAACATGGCCGTCGGCTTCAGCAGCATGATCTTGTGGTGGGTCCGAATTCTGAACGAGTTCGAGGTTAGCGGGAACAGGTGGGTATTGCACGGGAGGTTAGCAGGGTATTTCTGACCACCTCGTCAGTTTGGAGCGTATCCAGGACTATGTTGACATCGAGCAAGAGCCAAAGGCCACGCCCGACGGTGTCCCTCCTGCTTACTGGCCAGTCAGCGGAGAAGTGCTCGTGGAGAACCTATCCGCCAAGTACAGTCCCGGTGGCCCAGAAGTCCTCCATAACCTCAATTTCCGAATCGCATCTGGAGAACGTGTCGGTGTTGTTGGTCGCACCGGTAGTGGAAAGAGCTCCTTGACCCTGGCACTACTCAGGTGTATATTCACGGAGGGCATCGTCTACTTCGACGGCATGGACACGAACAAGATCAACCTCGAGGCCCTCAGGACAAACATCACCATCATCCCTCAAGTCCCTGAATTGTTATCTGATACTCTCCGGGGAAACCTGGATCCATTCGATCAATATGACGACGCTACGCTCAATGATGCTCTCCGTGCTGCTGGTCTGTTCTCCGTTCAGAGCGAAGACGATGAAGGAAGGATCACTCTCGAGACTGCCATCTCGAGCGGCGGCGGAAACCTGTCAATTGGCCAACGTCAAATCTTGGCACTTGCTCGGGCTATTGTTCGTCGCAGCAAACTCTTGATTCTGGATGAAGGTCAGTTTACGCGAGCCATGATGCTTCACTCCTGTGCTGAAACGTTTTGCACAGCCACCTCTGCCATCGACTATGAGACCGATACTGTTATTCAATCTTCTCTCCGCCACGGTCTTGGACCCGACGTGACGCTGCTCACGATCGCCCACAGACTTCAGACTATTGTACGAACATTTCCATTTGACAGGTCATTCCTTGGGCTGACATGTAATGCCTCAGATGGACGCCGACAAGATCATGGTCCTTGATGCCGGAAAGATCGTCGAGTTCGGAAAGCCCAGTGAACTTCTCAAGATCGAAGCAGGGAAGCTCAAATCGCTTGTTGACGAGAGTGGCGACAAAGACGCGTTGTACGGCATGGCCAAATGAATCTACGCCGTTATTTTTCGGGTTTTATGCAGTGATATGTGGGTCCGTGCCACGATCTATGAGTCTCGGTAGTTTTGCTCGGTTACAGGGTGAACCTCAAGTGGTATTCTTGAAATTACTATTTTGTACATTCATGGATGCAGCCTCGCACTTTCCCTTCCGAAATGATGCGCGTGTGCACGGTGGGCCGTTCCGAGTCAATAACACGACCTCGAGGAAACCGCACCGCTGACAATGTGAGAGGCTGAATATCTATATTGAATACACATAATCTACCGAGTTTCGGGACACTATGATACTGTTCTCTAAATACAGAACGTATCGTTGCTCTGTGAGATGCGGATGATACTAAAACACAGGTTAGGATCGTCAAGTAAAACAAACGAATTCAAGTCTAAGTGCTACATATAGCCAGGTCGGAGGGGAGGGGGTGTCGTTAAGCGAAGCTCGTACTATACGTGAGAAATCTCATAAAGTGATGTAGTAATCTATCTGGGGGGAGATGTGGATAAATGGGTTAGGGAATCTGGGAGGGCGGACAACATGACGCTGGTCAGGCTCCTGCGCCTTCCTTGTTGCTTCTTGTCGGAGGGGGACCGTTTGACGGCATCCTCTGGATCGGAAATGACGCTCCAATCCTCACTGGCTGCGCCAGCTGCCGAGCCATCAGATGATCTTGTGGAAGGTCGTTCCGTACCTCGGGCCAGCGAGAGCGAGAGTCGCCGAATGTTGGATTGTAACTTTTCGATCTCTGCATCGTCGTCACCGGCCTTCTGATTGGGGGTGGTACCAGCACGTCGCTTGAGAGTCAATGAGCGGGCGTATTCCATATCGCGGTAGATGGATTCGATGGCGTTCCGTACACCGTTTTCCTGTAAAGGACAGTTGATCAACGTCATCCGCGCGAGAAGGCGCCGATCTACCCACCATTCGCACTTGTTCACCGACCCGAGCAGCGCGTTGGATCTGTTTCTGGTCGGTAGTAGCGGCTACCAATGCATCGGAAAGGCTTTGTACTGTCAATTTCCGAACGGCTGATCCGATTCCTAATGCTTCCACCCGATCTGCCCAGAAGTGTTGATCACCGAAGAAGGGCTTGATGATAGTAGGTATGCCGGCTGTATAGGATAGTAAGAATATACATCACAACCCGACAATAATGATCCACCTCGCACGCTAGCTCCAGTGGTACCTGCGCCGCCATGGTGACACGCCGCATCGATCCTCTTGAATAGCCAGTCGTGAGGGACAGACGAGATAGGAAAGATCTCCTTCGGTAACGGAACCTCGGGTTCGGCAACCTCTCCAGCACTCTTGACTTGCAATCTGTCGGACCAGCCCTTTGACAGGATCGCATACACGCCGCTCTGAGTGATGGCGTCAACGACGCATCGTGTCATGGATTTCGGGTCGGAGACGACGATAGACCCGAAACCGATATACACAATCTTCTTGTTTGCTGTCCGGGCGGTCTCGATGAACTTCAGTAGTTCCGGAGGCGGAGTCCATTTCTTAGCACTGACGTCTGCGTCGTCTAAGAACCAATAGCCTGGTGTACGACGGAAAGATCAGAGCGCGAATGGCCGACGAGATAGCGACAGACCTGTCACACGTATCCACTCAGGCCAATCCAGAGGTGTAGGGACGAGTATGGGACTGAAATTATACAGGAACGGAACCTTATTGGGATCCATTTTGTCTAGGCTCGTACCTGGGAGTCCCAAAACAGCACGACGCCATCTGTTGACCTGGCCGGCGATACCTCTCCAAAATACCTGGTCAAAGACTACGTACGACTGCAACGGTGTGAGCCCCACACAACACATCGACGTAAAAATAGACAGGATCCTTACGAGATAGTTGTAATTTCCTCCCATCTATGACGCGTAGAAGATAATGCTCAATATAGTTGGCCAACTGCGAGACTTGGGGGCATGCACCTTACGATCCGGAACGCCAAAGGCGTGGGGGTATGCCCTAGTTCTCGTCCAAGTCATCGTGAACGCGCGAAAATACGGAATTTCCAAAGCATCTGCGATGTGGATGCCCCCCATGGCACTCGGGCTCTCAATCAATAAGTCTGTGCCTTGACATGCCTCCCAAGAAGTCTTGAGCAGGTCATCAATCCAACTACGGAACTGCGTGGGCAAACCATTTTAATACCCGAAGCGAACAGGGGGATAAAATTGCGGTATATTCACCTTTGTGATTCCTTCCTTCAAAAACGAAACCGTGAACATACCGTTCTCCACGCAGATCCTCATCAGTTCGGCAGGGTCTCCGCCGACATAACCAAACTCGATCCCGTGCTATTTTTGTCCCGTTGGTCCACGTAATGAATATGCAGTGGGGTTATCTTACCGACTCGATCCATTCCTTGAACTCTCCGTGTGTCGCGATCCTCACTTTATGTCCATCTGCAATGAGTCCCTTAGCCAGGGCGATATAGGGTTGCACATCTCCTCTTGACCCAATCGTCAGGCAGGTGATATGCATCGGTTTGGAAGGTTTAAAAGTCAAGAAAGTCGAGCTCGTAGATTGGAACATGTGCGATGCCACACCATGCTCGTCCGTGGGACCCGTGTCTTCCTCGCTGGAATCGTCTGCTGGGGATGTGCGCGAATCGACATCCTCAAGGAACAGAGCATCGAGCTTCATGTGGTTCTGCTGGTTACCTTCGGAAGAGGGGCGTTTACGAACACGTTCGGCTTGAGTTTCGAGGAGTTTGACAAAACTACCCCGCCTCTCATCCGTGGGGAAGTCAAAGAATAGTTCTTCGTAGCCTCGAATGATGACCACCAATCCATAACCGTTGAAATAGAATGCCCGTGACTTCTCTGTGGATAAAACGTCTCGGATTGGGAGAATCATCTGGAGTCATGTGTTAGTCTTCGTATAAGTTTGAAACGCGTATGCGAGTACCTTCGTCCGCAAAGCTAAAGGACCGCTCGACTTGAAACAAAAATAATTCTCCGAAACATACAGTCGCCCAGAAATTGGGAACAGCCTCAGCAGATGACCGGGGAAATCTACGCAAATTCGGTAAACCTCTGACCAGCAGGAGAGCGTAGGGTCTAACTCACATCCCAGAACCTTCTCATTCTCATCGAACGCGAAGGCTTGCCTAAACTTGTCTTGCACCTCTTGTTCGACCTGCCATTCCGGTGAATCCAACACACTGAAACCCAAATCCGGCATCAGTTTGTTCCCTGCACTGGATAGCGCTGAGGCGAGTGCGTCCGCGATCCCGCCGGAGCTCAGAGATATCGCGGGGTTTTGAGGGGGGTGTTCCGCAATTGCAGTGGAGTTTCCAGTTTGGATTGAGAAAGGTCTTCGTGACGGAATGCGAAGCCAGGACGGCCGGCCCCATGACGAGAGGCTGGACCCGGATGAGCTCGAGTCAATGCAGTTGGAAGGGGGGTAAGTATGATCGGAACTTGAGGCAATCGGGGTGGGCTGTTGTGAACCATCCGCGGGAGCAAGGTAGTCACCGGACTCTCTGGGAGGTGGTAAAGCAGGAGCCAGACGTTCCGGGGAAGACGTGAACGGGGTAAAACTCGTCTTGCATTTCGTTACATGCGTGAAGTCGTCGGTCGTGTCTGCTTCTAAAACGGGGGCAATCGGCCTACCTGGGGATGTGGTTTCAGACCAAGGCCTCCAAAGTGAAGAAAGCTTGAATCCAGTAAGGCCGGGACGGGGGGTTTCATCTTGGGCTTGAGATGCAGGTGGAAAAGCCGCGGTGATCTTTGCCCCAGTTGTGTCAATTACGGTGGCCTCTGGAAGGCTTTCCGAAGATGAACGATACATCCGGACCGCATCTCGGATCTGCTCCAAGGCTGCATCCAATTCTTGGAAATATGCAAAGAAGTAGGAGTCCACAGTCGCGAAGTTCTCGCTCTTATCCACCACCTTGACCTCAATCGTTTCGCTAAAATCCAAGGCAGAGGATTTCTCGATATCCATCACAGCGGAGTACGGAATTGCGATCTGTTCAACTCAGTCACCAAGTAAACGTCATCTCGGAGGCACGGACCTTCACTGAATCGCCCTGATTCTGGGCCTTGAATACGACCTTTCGAATCGCCTTGATCCACTCGTCTCGGTTCGCGGTCGAATCGGTGCTGAGTCTGACCGTCTTCTGACTCGTACGTAACCTGAAGCTCTTGGGGTCGACGATTTCACAAGAGATGGTATACCGAAGGTCAACTACCCCGTGGGGGAAATACGGATCCTGCACACGGAACGCAAAAAATCTCAGTACTCTTGCAAAAGTGGAGGAGCAGGGACACGAACAGACGACGAAGGGTACCAAGAAAGCACGTCATTCTTCAGGACGAACCAGTGCCTGACCCATCGCCTCGTCCTGGCTGTCTTCTTGCTCATCCATCCGGATTTGAGGATTTGATCCTTGTGCAAGTCAGGTTGGGGATTTGGATGAAAAAGGACCCGCATACCTCTCTGGAGGGCATGTGGGCAAAGAAGCAAAGGTACGTGTCTGTCAGGTATAGGTACCCCTGGAGTACTTTGATGGTTTAGCCAAGTTTGGGCGGACAAGTAAAACTACGCACACACTGATCGCAGCAACCAGCACGGGATTTCTGAGTAAGACACGATCAGCACAGCGTGGGGTAAGCAGAATGGGCGGACAGTGCTGACCAGCAACGACCTGGTGGATACCCTCCAGTTCGAATATATCGCGTAACTTGTCGGCAAGCTGTGTCCTCCGTTTTACTCGGATCGTTGCCATGCTCCCAGTGGTGCTAAACCGCCTGTTTAACCTCCGAGATGCCAGCATAGATGGGGTGGACTTGAGTGGTGTGGGCAAGTTAGTCGGGACGGTTGGAGGGTCGAAATCATCCTCTTCCTCGGAAAGAATAGTGGGGTAGTGTCTCTCCTCCTCCTCCGTATCGGACATAAAGATTTCTTGAGCCATCTTGCTCTTGTCCTTACCCCCACGTCCTCTTCGTTGGGAGCGAGCGACAGGCCGGTGGATAGCGTGGATCGAGGACGCCATGCGGTGATCTATGAGTGCACAATGGTTTTCATTTGGTTAGCGAAACCGGAGAAGGGGTCCCGGAGGGACGTACCGAATTTGTCATCGTCTTCATCTTCGGAAAGGTGGGTGTCATTGTCATGACCTGAAGGTTCCTCCTCGTTTTCAGGATCATCTGTCCATGGAATAGCGGTCAATGCTTGAATTAGGGTTTGGGTGCCAAGGCGCATCTAAGCGGGGGATTAGTTCTTTGCACGTGATTAGGCCAATAGAATAGTACACTCACAGATCCATTGAGTGGGAATGAGCACAGCGACGGGCGAATAGCAGTAGTGGAAGAGGAGCTAACGAAGGGGGAATCGTCAGATGTATTGTGACTCTGAGGCGAGGCCTTTGTCTCCACATTCTCTGCAATCGCCAGGATGTTAGAACGAGTGGGGATGGTCATCGGTCTATTTGGATCACACCTGGAGGACCGGATTCCTTTCCTCTGCTTCGACCAAGACTAAAGATCCTCTTGGACGAAGACTTGTTGCTGAGCGAGTGACTCCTTCCGAGCCTGTCTACTGTCTTCTCTACGACGCGACGGAGACCGGAGGTGGATGTCTCGAGAGACTTATCACCTTCGTCTCCGAGACCGAGGGCCTGAGACGAAGTATCTGGGATTGGTACAACGGCCTGGACAGGGTTTACAGGAATTGACTGGCCCATTGGATTTCCAGCTGCCTGGGAGGACGACTGTTGGGGGTCGGACATTATTCTCAGCAGAGGGTGGCTGAGGGATGAGGGTGACCCGATTAGGAAGGCAGCCTCACCTGCGTGTCGTGTTTTTATAACCTGAGAGGTCATTACTCTTATAAAATCCCCAGTCTTGCACGCGAGGAATCCCCGCCCTCCTCTTCTCACACGTTTTAACGCTACAGAATACCCGACTTCAAATATCCCACCAAAACATGCGAGGCGAGCTTTGTATAGGCACCGCGTCTCTTCTAACGTGCGCACTGAAACGTTCAACGTTTACTCCCCCGATCACTTATCTTGACCATGGCACAGGCTTGTTGCAGTCTTGCTGCTCGTTTTCGTCCATGTATGTTGCTTTCATCTCTCTACTCGGTAAATAGTGCCTTGAATATTGTGACTATAGATCGGACAAATCAGTACGGCTTCAACACCCCGGTCAATCTCCATGGTAAGCACTACCTCACCGTCATCTCTCAATCACTCACGCATATACCCAGGCTCAAGTGAACGTCTCGGGCTACGGGTTAGTCGGCGTCATGAACGCGATCCATCCTTGTCTCATCCCCTTCCCAGAGATGCACTGTATGCCGCCTTTTCTGACCCAATCCTCGGTCTCTACACAAATAATGCTTCAGCTCCACTCAACGCTCGCGCTGGTCTGCGGCAACTTTACAAGTTCGGGCTCTACTCACACTGCGCCTATGTCAATCAAACTGCTGGACTGTGCACCAACACTACTGCTGCCTACCAGTTCCGACCATATACTGTGATCACCAGCGACATGCTCTCCAATTACAGCGGTTATACCGATGCAATCATCCACAATGCTACGTTTGCTGACTCTTCATCGCTCGGGGGAAACTCTCGTTCAGCATATTACCTCTTATTGCTCGGTTCCATCCTGGCAACCATATCCCTTGCTACGTTCGTACAATTCTGCTACCGATCTTTGGTCCTTGCTCACCTATCTTTGTTCTACACAGAGGGGTGATCAAGCACACCTGGGCCTTCTTTATATCTACTTTATCCGCCACAATGGCCAGCATATTCGTTCTCGCCGGTTCAGCTCTTTGGACAGTTCTCATCAAGAGGGCGAAGGACATTAACACATGGACGGTTCGACCTGCCCAAGTCCCTCTAGGAATAGAGGTATCCACTGGTGTCGCCCTATACCTTACCTGGGCGGCATTCGCATGCCTAGCGACGAGCATTATTCCTTATATGATTAGGTTCGTGCCATCTGATTTTTGCGATTCCCAGACCCTGATCCGTTTCTATTGTTCAGTTGCTGCACGTTCCGAGGATGATGTTATCCACCGGCAGTTTTACTTCATGCAAGCCATGAATGGACAAGAGAAAACGATTTTTATACGACAAGATATTTGTTTACGAACCTACAAACACTCTTTTGTAATTCCCTTTGCACCGTAGACGGAAAGAGTAGATACTTGAGTATTTATCGCTTGGAAACCCCTGAACGTGCGCGTGAACCAGTACCCCGCTGGCAGCCGCCCTACCACCGGTTCTTTCTGTCAATAAAAAAATCGGATCATCGACTGCGCCCCCCTCGCGACTTCTCCCCTTGTCCTCTTGTCTATCACCACGCTCTTTCTTTACTTCCTGCATCCAACTCCGGATACCATCTTTTCTCTTCCCCTCATGCTCCATTTCAAAACGCTGCTCATCGCAGCAGCAGCGCTTGCGACGACCGTCCGTGCCCTCCCCCAGATTACTCGCAAAGGTCGCTACCTCTACAAGTGAGCGTTTTTGTTTTTGCCATGGCTAGCGAAACCCTCCTGACGGCGAGCGTCCAAATAGCCCTGACGGTTCGCGGTTCTACATCAAGGGCGTTGCATATCAACCACAGGGTACGTCTCTCCCCGCGCCGCAGGATAGGGCTAACCATTCATTGTGGTATCCAGGCCAGGCTGCTAATGACCCTAACAACCCCTTCCTTGAGCCCTCTACCTTCATAGACCCCTTGGCCGACTCCGCTGGATGCACTCGTGATATCCCCAATTTGCAACAACTCGGCGTCAACGTCATTCGTGTTTACAGCGTGGACAACACCCTCAATCACGATTCGTGCATGAGCACCCTTGACCAAGCCGGAATCTACACCATGTACGCCTCATTGTATTACCGACCTCATGGGTTAAGAGCAAGCTAACCACTTATGGCTTCCCTGCGTTCAGGATTGATCTCTCATTACCTGTTAACGGATCTATTGGTGGGTATTTTGCCAGCAGACACAAATTCCGCGAACTAACGGTACATCCATAGATCGAAGCGCCCCCTCGTGGACGACCAACCTCTTGGATCTCTACGTCAAGACTATTGACGTCTTCTCCAACTACCAGAATGTGTTGGGATATCATATCGGAAATGAGGTCGTAATTACCGCTGATGGTACTGGTGCCGCCGCGTTTGTCAAGGCTGCTGCCCGCGATGTCAAGGCTTATCTGTATGTGGGGGGTCCCCTCTACTCCGGCAGGTGCTCATGAGTTTTGTAGCAAATCCAAGAGTTCCAGTGCTTTAGTAGGATACGCTGCTGTAGATGCGTCCAGTGACTGGCTTGACCCGTTCGCCAACTACTTGACCTGCGATCCTAACGGGAACGGCTCTGGTGACACCTCGATCGACTTGTTTGGTTTAAACAACTAGCGCGTGTCTAACTCCTATTTATATGGGATCTTCTACTAATTCTATCACAGTGAGTGGTGCGGTGACGCTTCGCCAAGTGTGTATGCCACCAAGAACGGCGATTTCGCGGGTTACAGTGTTGCTGCCTACTTCAGCGAGTACGGATGTATCACCTCACCTCCCCGTCTCTGGACAGAGGTCGCTGCCCTGTTCTCGAGCCCCATGACCCAAATCTGGAGTGGAGGTATTGCTTTCTCCTACTTCCCGGCTGAGAGTGGACAAGGAGAGTTCGGTATGGTCACTATCGATGGAAGCACCGTCACCAAGTCTGCAGATTTCAACCGCTTGAAGACCCAGTACGGACAAGTCACACCCCCGAATTCTCCTTCCCGGGATTCCGCCAGCGACTCCAGTTACCCCTCGTGCCCCAGCCAGAACTCAACTCTCCTTGCTTCGAGTACCCTCCCTCCCACTCCTAATGATGCCGCCTGCAACTGTTTGGAGACTAAATTATCTTGCATCTTCAGCCCTCCCCCTGGAACCAACTCCACCGCTATCAGCGTTATCAATGGACAACTTTTGGGCACTGCTTGCGGATTGCTCTCGACGAACGGCGGAAACTGCAACGACATTATTAGCAACGGCACGACTGGCACTTACGGCCGCGTTTCCTTCTGTGATGCCCGTGGGTGTTTATTTCCAAGTTGAAACCTCGAGGTTGAACTCACCTTTCGTGTTTCAATAGGCGAGAAGTTGTCGTACGTCATGAGCTTGTACTACGAGACTCAGAACCGCAACCCTGCCGCGTGTAATTTCGGCGGAAATGCCAAGTTGAACTCTGGCGCATTGACCATGAGTGCAGCATCCGCCGCTGAGTCATGCATTGCCAACCCAAGTGCCACGTTTGTCCCCGGATCCTCTTCGACGATTTCCAAAAGTGTGAAGCCAACGGGTACCGGCGGAAACAGCGGAGGATCCGTCTCCCTCATGGACTCGATTCAGAGCCTGGGACTCGTGATGGGTATCAGTACAGTCGGCGCACTCTGGACCTTACTTACTTGATGGACGTGTCTCACCCAAGAGACCTCCTGGACACCTTTTTTTTTACATCTACTACCCCCTTTTATTTCTGTTATACGGACATCTTTTTGACGCATTTCGTACATCGTTATTTGATCACAAATATTGTTCTTGCGGATACTGGACCAGAGACTATAATCACTTTCCATAGGTTACCTTCCATAGGAGTCCGTTTTGCTTAAGGATGCTGCTAGGCATCCGTCCCGACTTCAATCCAGAGGCAACCCCCCCCCCCTCTCTGGACTTAAGGCTGAAGCGCTGAATCCCGGCCTAGGGGTGTCATCACACGTCTCGGGCAAGCATGCTTCCTGCCCTCCTTCGCCAATGCCAACTATCTCATTAGCGCACTCGCCTTCCAGTCGCGGATATGATCGCTATTGAAGTGTTTGAATGGATCTCGGGCCTTGGACTGTACGAAGACTGACTGATTATAGCACTACTCGGAGCGTACTGACTGCAGAGCGACTTGCCATCAGTAAATACCACCCAAGTCTCTCGTCATCATCGATTGAGCTGGCATTATTACTGAGGGCCTAAGGCCTCGATATGAACCTTGGCCACTTGATGAACGTATCTCGTCTAAGAGACCTCTTGGATTGATTTCTTCTTTACCGCCCCTCTTATACAAACACCCTTCGTACATTGTGATCCGATTATAACCGTTGTTCCTGCAGTTACTGAAGCAGGAGAGGACGATTCCCTTATAACTTGGCAAGGGCCTTGTCTGAGTGTGAATATTGTAGCTCCGAACGGCTAAATCCGATTTGTTCTGATCCCGCGTCACTTGGAAAATTTCTCACGACCCCTCTCTCTGTCGCCAGTGTGAACCTTCTGTGCTTCGCCCACCACCTCTCTATTTTGGTGAAAAACGACGATGGGTTCTAGTGCTGCGGACCCAGTGACACCTTCTAACCAAGACAAGTGGGACACCAGCGGACAGAACGCTGGAGGTCCAGGCTCTGACCCGATTGGCGGGTCTGGAGAACATCCCAATGGATCATCTACCGACGACCATCTTGGAGGACCGGGAGAGCCTGGGTCAACGGAATACTCGCAGCATCCTACTGGGAACGGCGTTGGACATGACCAGGATGGACCGAGTGGAGAAGGAAGAGGGGCGGGCTACCGAGGCGAGAAACAAATCAAGGTGCTTGCTTGCCCTCGACTTGCTTACTGATCGTTGGACTCTACCATTATCTCCTCTTATATTCCATTCCTGTCCGTTGTCGACTGTGTGGTCTCGCCCAACGAGTGAAACGCGTGGCGCACCCACACACGCGTACATTTCACATACCTGTCTCGCGTTCTTCGTGTCAGCTTCGCACCTGGCCAGAGGGTACTTTCCACCTCACACCGGGGCTGTCTTTTGATCTGCCCAGCTTTGCTTGCTTCTATCCACTATCCATCTGCTGTCCTAACCTGGTGCTCATGCCTCCTGCCTTGTCTCTCCAGCCGAACAAGGTCTATATCGGCGGTCTTCCTGAGCACACTCGAAAAGAGGATTTAGAAAGCTGCTTCGGTAAAATTGGAACAATTCTTAACGTTGAACTAAAGTATGTCTGCCAAGTGCACCTGAAACCTGTTACTGATTTGCGCACTCACAATTCGTAGGCTTGGTTATGGTTTCGTTGAATTTGAGAGCAGGGAAGCCGCCGAAGAGAGCGTCGCCAAGTACCACGAAGGGTTCTTCATGGGAAACAAGATTCGAGTCGAACTCTCTCACGGTGGTGGGAGGACTGCTAAGTACAACGGTGAACCCGGTGCCTGCTTCAAGTGTGGACAGCAGGGTCACTGGGCGAGGTTTGTCGGTTCTGATTACTCGAGGTATCACGCAGTTGACCTCCCAAACAGGGAATGCCCTAACCACGGAGGAAACATGCGTCGTGGAGGTCACCACAGCGATGCCCCCTTGATCGACAGGATCCAGCCTTCCAGGGATTATTCAGCGCCAAGGGACTATCCGCCGTATAGGGGAGACGACCTTTCCCGAAACTACCCTCCTGCGCGTGATAGGTACTACGACTATCCGCCACCGCCACCTGCCAGAGATTACCGTAGACCTGCGACCCCTCCACGGGACTATCCCCCCGGACCTCCACTACGACGTGACTACGATGACTACCGGATGCGTGGGCCTCCGCCGGCCCGATACGACACAAGAACATACTATCCGGACCCTGATGGCCCGGCTCCTTACCCACCAAGTAGGAACTATGCTCAGCCAGCTAATCGTGACATCTACGATCGCAGGGGACCTCCCCCTGAGAGGTACCCACCTTATCCTCCCCCCAGCGGTGGTCGTCGTAGTCCTCCGCCAGCCCGTGGCAGAGATGATTTTGATCGCCCACCTCCTCGGTAAGAGGCTCCTCCATTCCGCAGCATCATCTCCTGAATTCTCCTCAGGGATTACCCTCCTCGTTCTATGTCCCCTAGATCTTACGATTATCCTCCTCCCAGAACGAACAATCCCGATGGAGCACCAAACCCTCGCTATAGGTAAACTCTTTGTCCGAGTTCTGAGCCCATAACTAACACATTATTATAGGCGCCGCTCTCAGAGTCCTCCTCCTCGTTCTAGTTCTAGTGCTTACGATCCCGGCTACCAAGGCGGTGCTGGTGGGCCTCCGTACTCTGGTGGCGGTCCTCCCACTGGATATACAGGCGGCAATAGCTATTCGGGCAATAACCCTCTTCCAAGGAACGCTGGTGGTACTAGAGACTATCCTCCTCGTGCCTCTCGTGACAATGCAGAACCACCCCCAGGCTACCGAAGGCTGTAAAATATGCGCCGACGCACATGGCGTAGGCCGTTGTAATTTGCGCCTCTTGTCTCATCCCAACATTGCTTACTCGCGCTTGTGCAACGTTCAACATCTTCTCCGTCAACCAACACCCAGCCCTCTGCCACACGTGGTTTTCTCGTATCTTGGTTAAATCCACCGCTGCTATCACACCCTCTCTGATTACACTATATTTGACGTATCTCTTGACTTTTGATCCTGTTTTACACCTTTTCTCTGTGTTTCACTCGACGTCGAAGTATCCTACCACCCTTCCTATGTTCCTCCGTTGCTTCTCCTCCCCACACTCAATATATAGTAGCCACCACAGCTCTGGTTGCCTACAAGCCCACCACTGGTACCTTTTGGACTTGTGCTCGTGCTATGTCGGCTCCGTGTTCACGGAATGGATAACACATCCACGCCTTGTCTGTGATCCTGAGTTGGATGAAGAGTATCAGGATGGACCCAGGTCTCCTTGAGGTATCCCAGACATGCTAGAGGATTCAAGCGACTCTAGAGACTAGGCACGTGCTGGCAAATCCCTGAGACCTTTGCAGAAAAACTGGAGGCTTGCTGGTGGGCTTGAAGTCCTTGTCTTAGTGGGGCATCCTTGCTTCGTGTAACAAGTAGATTTTACTGATGGCTTTGTAAAAATGACATTCAGGGATGAGTATCATGACCTCCGCCGGTGTGTGAGGATGTAATGTAAATATGTCAATGGGGTGATGTGTACAACTAGGTGTAGCAACAAATGCATAAGGACGAGAGTTACAGTACAAGTGGCGCTGCACGAGAAAAACGAAATGAGAGATGGTGCGACGTAGCCGTCTAGAAAGGGTATCCTCCCCTGCTGTCCCCGTGACTGTGGAAGCCGTGGAATCCGCCACTAAATCCGCCTCCGCCAAAACCACGAGGCATCCCACCTCCGAACTGCGCAAACAGGTCGGCGATGTCTTGGGGGTCCATACCGCCCATGCCCCCACTTCCGCCTCCGTACTCTGAATCTTCCTCACCCATGTCGTACCTCTGTCGTCGTTGAGGGTCTGAGAGAACCGTAAAGGCTTCGGCAACAAGTTTGAACTTTTCTTCGTCGCCGCCCTTATCTGGATGATGGATCAAGCTCTCCTTACGGTAAGCTTTCTTGATCTCCGCCTCGGTGCAGTCCCTTGCCACGCCTAAAATTTTATAATAATCCTTGGTCTTACTTCTCTTTAGAGCCGCCTCGGCTTTCTTGAGTTCCGCCTGGAGAGACCGCACTTCAGCGATACTATCTTCTAACTTGGCCTGCTCCAGTGCGGCTTTGAAGTCAGCGACGGAACCTTCGAAGTTCTCAAGGTGCAGATGGATCCGCGCTCTTGTTCGTAATGCTTTGAAGTTCCTGGGGTAAAGTGCGATCGATTCCTCGATGTCCGTCAGCGCCTCATCGTATTTGCTCAACTAGCGGCGGGCAGAATCAAATTCTTGTAAGCATCAAGGTTATCAACAAACTGCCTGCATACCTTCACCAATGTGGTTGCTCTATTTGACAATAGCGTCGCACGTATCTGACCACCCTTGGCTTCCTCGTCCTTATTCCCGATTCGCTATGATAGGAATTCGTTCGGTATCGATGCAGCCTTGTGTTCGATGCAGAAGTGATTTACCTCAATGGCAGCGGTGTACTTTTCGATGGCATCATTGAGAACACCGGATTTGAACGACTTGTTGCCTTCTTCCTTAAGCCTCTCAACCTCCTTGATACGTTTCCGTAATTGCATTGCCGCCTCATGTCCAGGGTCCAACCTTAGGGCGGATTGGACATGGTGAAGGGCCTGTGGGAGTTTCCCGGAGAGGAACAATACCAAACCGCGACTTGTCACCACATCGGGAGAGTTAGGTGCCAACCGCAGCGCGTCACTGAAGTGCAGTCTCAGCATCAGTGTTGGGGTGGCGATTCGGTTACTAAGAGACTTACTTTGCACTTGCGTTTGCCCCGTCCCAATTCCCCCTGGCGAGTTCCAGTTCAATCCTCCATATCCGCCACTCAATGGGGATTTCACCCCCTTCGCCCTCAATACCCTGCAAACACTGGTCCAAAGCCAACCTAGCCAATGTCCATTCCTTCTTCTTCATGGCAGCGAGATAATTTGCCTGATGGTCCTCGAGTTGAGATATCTTCGTCTGCAGTTGTAGTGCCACAGAGTTCGTAGGCTCCAAATCCAGCACGGCACGAATCGTAGATAACGCAGCGGCCGAGGATCCGAGAGCCGTTTGGCATCGCGCAAGGCGAATCAACGTTTTTGTGGATGGGGAATCCGTTTGCAATGAGGCAGCCTGTTGACAATCGGTAAGGGCCGGTTTGAATCGCTTGAGAGTCATATATGCGGCCGCTCGGTTCGTAAGATACGACGGTTCATTGCCTGAAGAGAGATCTGGTCCAAGGAATAGTCGAGATGAGCGACGAATGAAGAGATTCGCGTGGTCGAACGCCTCTCACCAATCGCCCGGGTGTAAAGGTCGATCGCCTTGGTATAGTTTTTCGACTTGAACGCTTCGTTACCCTGCTCCTTCACCTCCTCGGGAGTCGGAGGTACAAGCTCTTCAAGCAACGGTTTGGGGGGAGTGCCATCCGGATCATTGGCTTCGCCATTTTTTTGAACTGAAGGGCCAGGCGTATCTCCAGTGCTGATAAGAATGGTCAGGACAGTGAAGGCCGGCGGGGGCAGTTACACGCGTACGGGTCAATAGGAGAATCTTGGTCTGTTGCAGTGGCAGGGGGTGCGGTAGAGAGAGAACTGGCCATATTCTTGCGAGCCTTCTTGCCACGCTTTTTAGTCATCTTAAATGGTGATCTCAAGAAACGCGCAATCTGACATAGACGCCCGTCCGACCCAACTACCCAAAGAAAGAAAGAAAAAACAAAGACTACAGAAATCTACCGCGGAACTCCGTTCACTTCATCCAACACCGGCATCAAATTCGTCTGCGAGAGGACGTGTTTGAGCGCCACGCCGGTTTCATCTATAGAGTGCAAAAATCGCATCAACTCTCGGCAAAGTTGCCAGTCGCATGTCGCGACTGCACTGGATAACAACCGGGCAGCGTGACTGTGGTTTTCATCCAGCTGTTCCAGGTTATGCAAAACAAGCAGGTACGAGCCAGCAGTCTTCAGGCGACCCGAATGTAGACATGTCTATGGGTGTTCCAGGTTAACGCTACGCCGAGACCAAGTATACCAAAGTGGAAACCGCGAACCTCGAACAATGCCTTGGGGTTACCCACGATATCGAAGAGTCGACGCCATCGTGTCACCTCCGTCTTACGCGCACAACCTACCACCACGTCCAGCGCAGCATCGAAGTGATCCAGAAACTCGACGACAATAGGGAGGACCCCACTCGTGGGGTTTGCCTCGGTACTTTCCAGGTCTGCCTCTGCCTCCACAATGGTGTGCAGAAGGATTTCAAGCGCGTGGGCAAAGAAAGTCAGTTCCTTGTAGTAAGAAGCGAAGGTGACGGCATCATCTGTGCGGCCAGCTTCGAGGTAATGTAAGAGGATGTGATGCAGGAAAAGGTGGGACTGTGCTGTGTTCAGTAGGGCTAAACTAGGCATTGTCGAACGCACGAACACTTGTGGACTGGCGGAACATCACGAAGGGCAGGTTCACCCTCACAGCCGCTTCGTGCTCAGCCCCAATAATGATTCCTTTATCCATCAGCACGGCTGGAAAATATAAGACACTTGATTCCCACTCGTCTAGTGTTGAACTTACACAAAGGATAAAAGTCGAGCGGGATGTTCAGACTCTCTTTGACGTAGTCTGAGAGACGATTCGGGTTGGATTCCTCCGAGGGCGCTTCGATGGAGAGAGCGTTCAGCCACACTCTTAACCCTTGGCCGTCATACCCCCACAAAGAGTTCTCAAGGGTGCCAATGCCTTGTAGATGTATCCAACAGAATTCTATCCGGTCTGCGAGAATCTGAAGGTCGTATCTGACCTCTTGATCTCGAGACTATCACACCTTTGAGCCCCGAGTTGTCAAGCATCGGAAGAGCAAACGCACCTTCCTTGGGCGAAGAAGCACCAGCTTCCCTCCCACCATCATCAGAACAGTTGCAACCGCGAGATCGTCCACCGGGTCACCCAACTCTAGGAGGTGGGTGAGAAGTAACTAAAATAAATTCACGCGAGGACATACGTTTCTGAGCGCTAGGTAACATCCAACTGAGTGTTCGCACCGAGCTCGGGCTCGCAATGATCCCGTTAAAATTTATCGTCCCGCAGAAATGCGCCTTGATCGTATCAGGAGTAGGGATAACCAGGTAGTGGTGCAGATTGTTGTCAGCCGTGTACACCAGGAGGGAGTTATCCACCAGGGACAAGACAATAATGGGAGATGTGAGGATCTCACGATGTAAGACATTTTTGTTGGCAAGCTCCGCGTCTCTGGAGTATAATCTGATCTGAGCACGCTAAAAGTCAGCCAGGAGTTGGTAACGACCTCAAAGTGAGGCTACCTGATAGGACTTGGAGACTTCGACCGCCGCAATGAGAACGTGGTGGAACCACACCATCCCACCCTTCACCACGAACGCTTGTTCTTGCCTTTCGTCTGAAAACAGCTTCCATCTTCCGGACGTTGAGCTGTAATGCACCAATCCCCTCCTCCCGGCAACAGCGATGAGCCTTCCATCGGAACTCAGTGCTGAGTACCTTAATGGCCAATTCTTTCCCATGTACGTTTCAGGGATCTGGGGGGAAATAAGGATAAATATTTTACGGGAGCAGAAGGTGAGGAATTAATTGCCTTTATGTGTTGCCATACGTCAGACTCGGGGTTGATTACGCTCATGTCGGGTTGTTCTGCTCCACGGTACACGAGAACCCGGTCATCTTGGTGTAAAAACGCATGCCGTGTATTGTCCTAAGAACGCATATCAGAAACAAATACTACTAACCTCAAGAGACCAACTCACGGGCGACTGTTGACCCGTTGCTGCACTTTTTGCAAAAGGAATCGTGAAAAGCTGACCTTCAGATCCTGAGACCCCTTCAGTAACGCGGGTTTGCAAAAGCGAAGAAGGTATACTATTTGTAACCCTTTCAGCCAGGACGAAAAGCTCGAAATTTCCTGGTGCCCAGAACTAAGGTTCGTTAATTCCTTCGCCCCAAATAGGTGAAACCCCGATCGAAATGACCCACGAGTTCCCGTATTCCGTACATAAACGCATCTTGAAACCTTGGAGAGATGAAAACCTGTTCTCTCTTTCGTTCGATCCCGACCCACTCACCTGGCTTCATCTACAGCATACTCCGTGCCGAATCCCCAAGCAAGACATCTGCCAGCGACGCTCCACACCGCCCAACCATGTTCCCAACCAACGGCAAGGACGTAACCATCAGAGCTCCAGTCAATTGTACGCACAGGTCCTGTGGAAGCGTGGGTGTACATATTTGGCACGCTAAGGGCCTGGGGTTGAGAGGTGTACCCTTCCGCAGGGAAGCTGGAAATTTCAACCGAGCCTCTACCACAGCTGAGTCAGTTCTGTCAAACAGGATTTAGGTTGAGTGGGGTACCCCTCCATGCCCATAGCGATCAATGAGAACTTGAAGTTGACAGCAACTTCCACAGCCCTTCGGGGTTCTTGGTAATTAAAGATTTCATAAGTGTCATTCAAATCGAGCTGTCTTCGTTTTTGAATCGAACGGGGGATCGGAGAGGTATGGACACATGTCCCTATCCAAGTCGGGGGTGACGCAGCGCTTCCGTCGGGGCCAACCTGACGTTTCCGATGCAGCCGGAAACTGCTCTCGTCTAAATCATCGCCCTGAGGTATAAGGACTCAACCTCCTACCAGTAGACGATAATGACAAGACCCTACCATGAGATCGTCACCGGAGAAGCTTGATCCACGATTGCCGTCATTGTCATCTTGAAGCTGGACGAAATACGCGTTCCCTTCGGACGTTATCCAAGTCTCGATATTTGCTTTGGGCTGCATTATCTTCGTTACCGCAACTAAACAAGTTCCGTAGTCAGAACGGTCGATATTACTGGGAGTAGCCATACACACCATCGGTACAATCCAACCAAGGGAAGTTATACTCGTCCACGCTCCAAGAGTCATAATTCCGCTGAAAACCGGTGGTTTCTTCTCCATCTGCGTCAGGCCATGGGATTCTTTGCACTGCACGAGGGTTCTGAGTCGAAAAGAGCATGTAATCCCGTCTCGGAGACATGCTTATAGGAGAAAATGGTGTTTAGGCCCCATGTCGAGTACAAAGAACACGCTCACCGACCTCAAGAGGTGTCCCTCCACAAAAATCACCCCCTCAAAGTGCAAACTGACCGACTGGACGGGATGGGCTTCACCGGGGCCCGGTTGGAAGCTCCGTTGTGAAGCAGGCGACAGAGCCGGTGGTTGGTACACCGGTAGATAAGATTTATTTTCTACTGTCACTAGTACCAGGTACGAACCCGCGGTCTACAGACCAGAACCTTTCAGACGTTACATCGCGAGAAAACACGGAACGCGAACCTGGATCACGATCTTGGATCCGTCAGAGGCCCACTCCGCCCGGATGTTCTCTCCATGCTCCGACAACGATTTCTGTGTGCGTGCCAAATGGGCCAATACCACCGGAGGCTTGGATGATCGAGGGCGAGGTGTCAACAGGGTTATACGCGAGGGATCTAGGATCAACGCACTCGCACTCGCCAAACAGAGAGAGAGGTTCTCGTCAAGGAACAAAACAGGAGTTTCTTGGGACCGGGAGAGATCGACAGGACTTCCTCCGGGGTGGCGTTTGGTAGCGTTGGAACAGTCGATAGCTGCTTGGCTGCGAATACGGGGAAATACATCTTTCCCGTCACAACCTGAGCCGCGAAGGCAACGGAACGATCGGAATCCGGCAGCGGTTCCGATCGAGAAACGTTTCGTGGTAGATGGTATACGCGTCTGGGGAAGGGGGGGTCAACTTGGATATTCGACACATCGCTAACGAATCTTTGTATAACTAACGACTGCTAATCGTACAACGAGTAACAAAGCCCAAAACAGAAAGCAAGCCAGAAGAGTACCTATGGGAAAACTATTCAAGAGAGAAAAGAGCTTAACGCGA
Organism: Thelephora ganbajun; assembly: GCA_014904855.1. Classification (NCBI taxonomy): domain Eukaryota; kingdom Fungi; phylum Basidiomycota; class Agaricomycetes; order Thelephorales; family Thelephoraceae; genus Thelephora; species Thelephora ganbajun. The sequence continues at coordinate 158,066 of MU117982.1, read as the reverse complement.
TCGGAACCAGTACGATATTCTGCGGAACATCCCCGGTCGGTTTTCGGAATGTTTGATATCGATTTCAAACCGTTCTTCGTTTTCATGGGAGATGATTTGGATATCAGGTACAGCAATCAGGGGTGAAGCAGAAGCAGACGTATTGTGAACCCTGAAGTTCTCAGTCATGGGCGAGTACAAAGCCCCGCCCGCAACCATAGGCTGTAGCCGGGTCTGTCGGAGCGCGTTCAGGATGTGAGAAAGCCCTTCGCGTGACTGTGAAAAAGGTAAGGAGTCTCGTAAAGGTCGTAACAGAGGTAGGCTGACCCTCTGAAGATTAGTCTTGAATTTGGCAAGGCCGTGGTTTTCGATGGTTTTAGCTAAGCCCCAGCCGAAACGAGAGACTATGCGCGCTTCGTTTATCTGCAAAGTCTTCCTATGAACACGTTAGGGGTTAGGGGGAGCTGCATAAAAAACCTGCGAGGAAGACCCACCCGCCCTCCGCCTGGCGGAGCGTCGTAATTTCCTCAACCCGCATCACTTTTACATGCTCAAGATTCCTCGTCTTACAGCGCACGACTCGACCCAACGGATCTACTTCGCTCTCCTCAAGGATCCAACTCTCGGCACGGTTGATGATCCCCTTCGGAGCCCATTTAGGAAGTGACCCCTTCTTTAGAATGAGGCGAGTGGTGAGCAGCGTGCCCTGAGGTGTGAGGGTGCGAGAAATAACGTCGCAGGAGAGCACATGCGCGGCGTATGGGTTGGGGTAACGGAGGAAGAAAGCGAGAGAAACGATAGACCAAGGATCGCTGTGACGGTCGTAAGACCCCTTGCATGGAAGCCGAGAACGTGCACCGACGTAATACTTACTCGTACAAGTGAGAGTTTGAGAAGAATCTCATTGCCAACGACCCCGGTGGTCTGTCAAGAACAAAGGATGGGGTCGAATGTTTGAGGCTGAAAGGTTAAGACGCAGTTGGTTTCGTCGGACGGTCTGCGATGGTGGGGGTTGGGACGGGAGTGACCGCGGAACACTGTGACACATCCGTAATCAACTCGACCGCGTTCGGCATCACGCGCTTGCCCCACACCTCTGGCCGGGGATCGGTTTCAGGGAGATAAGATATAGCGGATAACTACTCATACAAATATGAAAATATCGTTGCGAGACAGTGATCTGTCTCAAACCACGCAATAGATGTCGGCTGGGCATTGCATATTAGTTGTCATATGACTGCAGATGATCAATACCCATTGTCCTTCACAATCCCACCCTCCAAAACCGTGACCTGCAGTCCGTCGTAGGCAGGTCGTATCCAGATCGGATCCCCCGGCTCGATCATCCCAATCCCTTCTTGCTCCGTCACGGTCAACCGGTCCTTATCATCCTGTCCGCCAACTGCCCCAAAAATCTTCTCGTATGAGGCATGCGACACTACATGCTCGAACCCAACACAATACGACCGGACTGCTCCAATCCTCCTCGCAGTAGAGATTGCCTCCCTCAGGCCAAAGTGAGAAGTGTGTTTCGTGAGCCGCAAACAATCAACGACAGCGATAGACGGTTGTCCGTTACATTTCCGGGACTCCTCCAGGAGAGCCCACGTTTCGTCGGGGATAAACGAGACGTCGGAGATGTAGATAAAGGAACCTTGAATTAGGAACCCGTAGGAGATGTACGGTGTCACCTTATCGGCGAGCGTAGACATACCCGACCTGGTTGGGGTCGAAGGCAGAGTCGGGGGTGGGGTGTACAAGGTTATACTCTGCGCCTGATTTGGTACGTCTGGTGTAGAAAAGATGCGACCGTGATGCACTAAGAAGCACCGTTCAGTCGCACTATCGTGGGACGATGGTGTTACATACCACAAAACGGTAGAACTTGAATGCCAGTCCCCTCGATTTCGAACGGGACGCCAGCATCAATGATGTGCCATTTGAAGGCTGGGACCTGGCCTTTATGTCAATACCCCCCCGTACCGAATGAAATTAACGCGCATACATCGCCTCCACCAGATGCGAATTCCTTGGACACTAGTGATGGGTCAACACACGACACCTGATTTCCAATACCGACCACAGACCTAGGTACGGGAATGCCCTCTTGACTTCATCGAGAGTCGCCTGAGAGACATAGAGGTCTATATACGGCTGAATTGCCGAGTTTAACGTCCACGCTGGAAAAACCAATGTTCAGTTAGCCTGACGCCAGAAACATTATCTCACATGACTTACCCCGCAAGTCGTCTAAACCGTTAATGGCTAAATCGGGTGAGAACAGAAGCAACGTGACGTTGAACACGAATGTATGCGCTCACCATCCGCATGGCCGTGGGTAAGCAACACAGCGTCGATGCGACGCAGGCCGTATTTCGGAAACCATTCGAGCGCAGCAGCCTGGAAATTCTTTCCCGTATCGATGAGGATTGTCCTGAGAAGATGAAGATAAACGATAATCAGCCTCCGAATGGAAGCAGTGTGCAAGTCGAAGGTCGCAACGTACACCTTCCCACCGACAGCGTCAACGCGTACAATAGCTGACGTGTTTCTTCTAATGTTTTTCTTGCCCTCTGGGGTCAGCGTCGAGAGGCATGTCTGACATGGCTCCTCCTCAGGTGGGGCAGTCAAACACGAAATGTTGGGCACACTGCCAGAGGTACCAGTTCCCAAAAAAATCAGGTCGAAAGCCGAGGTTTGTTTCTGTTGGCACGCAGCAAGCATGAGTCGAAGAATAGATGAAGGAGTTGGCAAATTCTACTCGACATCGAAGTTATTTATAAGGTGCGCGTTTCCGTTTTCCCACATTAGTGATCCGATCGTTTCTACGATTACTGGCCTGTTAAAGCGTGTTTGTAATTGTCGTAAGAGTGCCGGTAGAACAATGCGATGCAATAAATAGAGTGTAGTGTACACGTTTGTCATTTGGTAAAGACTATCCTGTCTCAGTATTACGCCACCGATCAAACACCAAACACTCACTCGATACGACATCATTGTCCTGGACTGGATGGTTCAAGCCTACCTTTTGTGCATGTGGCGCAAACTTGGAAGACTTTCCCTACAAATACGTTCAGCGTTGAGATACCGATCGAGACTTTCAGTAACTGAAGAATGATTACCCTGCACGGAGATTACAATTGTGGGTTAGAACAGTGGGTGTTTGGATAACTGGAACCCTACCAGACAAGAGCGTATCGAAAGTTGGTAGCCAGGGAGCGGTGAATACCATTACAGACGCCCTGCCGAGGTTTCAGTAAACTGAACGAGCAAACACAGCTAGGTTGTGAGGAACCTCGATGGTAGCGCCAGTTCGCAAACATATTGGATCGGTGAGATCTGGGTGAACTCCTCGTTTTTTCGTATACACTTTGACCAATCCCAGATCAGCCCAAATGCGCTCAATCAAATAATCCAAGCTGGGGGATTGAAGTCAGCCTGGAAGAAGAGAACTCGATAGATGGGGTTGTGGCGCTTACTTGAGGTCTTGCTCGGCACTAATCACCACCGTATGGTCCTGGCGAGCCAACTTATTTACTTGCTCAAGGCTGATTGCATCTATCTTGTTGTATACATCTGAGCGACCAAAAGGTACAAAGAGTTGAGTGACCATCTCTTCAGATTGATGGAGAGAACTGACAGATGCACGGGATGTATTTCCGGGTCCCTATCAGGACGTCAATGAATTCATCGGTGGTTATCTGGATTATGTCGTTAGATGCGCTGCGGTATCAGGGCATCCGAGGAGTACTGACGTCCTCTCGGATCATCACGTCACAGTTGTGCAGTTTGTCTGATTGGAGGGATCTGCATAAGCTAGGGCCCTGGATTGGGGCAGCGAATACGAACAGCTTGCCAGAATCGTCCGGATGGTCTTTTCATCAGTCCGCGTCAGTTTTACTGTAGCAGTCAACTACGCGCGATGCATGAGCTCGAGGGACAATGGAGGTCTAAGAACATCCGACCCCACCGTGATCTAGCACATGATTCACATCAGCGACAAGAAACGCATTAGCCTATGGTCGACCTTACTCCTCCCGTTGTCTTGCGCTTGAACACGACATCCGGCTTTTTCTTATTGAGCCGTATCCCCACTGCGTCTAGTTCGATTTCCAGCAACCGGCGTTGCTCATCTGACTTCGTGGCGTCAAGCATTATCAAAATGAGGTCGGCGGTCTTTGCTGTTGACACGACCTGTCGACCGCGACCACGACCTTAGGGGTAATGAGTCTCCGAAGAGATAGGACCGGAAATAAACAGGCGCACCTTGGCTAGCGCCTTCGACAATTCCAGGAAGGTCGAGTAGTTGGATCCGAGCTCCTTCGTATCCGAGAACGCCTGGTATGGCCTATCGCTAGTTCATCAGTCTCATAAGTCCCCACTCGGCCTTATGGAAGCGGACCGTAAGAGTCGTGAACTCGTACGCGGCGGCCTCCGACGCTGTGTGCGTGCATTTACTCAGGAGGGTACTCTGATAGATTTGGACAGATGAGCGGAAGCGAAGACCGGCCAACCGGTTTACATGCCTTTCCGACAGATGGAAACCCAATGAGCGCAACTCTAGCGTCGCCGGACTTTTGTACATCGAAGCCTGTACCACCTCCGCTTGACTTCCCCACCGGCTCCAGGAGTTGGGCTCGATATCGCGCTAATTTGGCCTTCAACAAGCCGAGGTGGTACTCGGTCGCCTGGAAGATCTGAATACGGTCGGCTCTCACAAAACGACCGGAGCCGGGTATACCTTGTTCTTTTGCGCTGCAGGTTATCGGACAGATTAGTCAGTGACCGCCTGGTACGGTAGTGAGAGAGACCGACTCCGAGCCATCTCCTCCTCAATTTCCTTGATCTTGTAACCACGTATCAGGATTGTTCTTTCGAGGGTTCAGAATTGATGTATACCTTCTCGACGATGCCCATAGTTGCAGTGGTGCAGGTTAGGTAGAAGAGTGATCAGAGATCGATTACGGGGCAGCGGGACGTCCGGTAAAGTCCAAGAGGATCATCGACGGCATCAACGACGACATCGCCGACGCTCATCTTTCGCTCTGCCACCACGACCGACGACGACGATGCGAAGACACACTCCCTCATTGTACACGCACCACGAATCTCCCAACGCCGACGATTGGTCTGGTTCACAAGGCTCACACGCCTACGGCTCGTCGTCCTCCGGCACCGGCTCACTAAAGCGGTCATCGAAGCTAAAGCAACGACCTTCGTCATCATCCACACAACAAACTTCCCATAGTCACAACTATTCAGACATTTACAACAAATTTCTGCGACGGTATCGCTCCGAACCTGAGGCTGACGACCAACGTCATGCTCACGACAACCACTATTTCCTACGCGGTATGGGGGCTCCGGCAGACGGCCTAGATAGTGATGACGAAGATCCGTCCATATTGGCCGCCTCGGGAGAGAACGATCGCGTTTCCATTCTCATGTTCGACTCGGAATCCATTCGCCCCGAGACGGTGGAGGATAGGGAACGTCTGGAGTGGCAGACAATGTTGGCCTCCGTCCTGTCCGGGGACGTACTTAGGACAGAGAAGTCCCGGATCGCTACCGCATTGGAAACCTCCAATGATGAACTAAGCCACATGTATGAGGACATTTGGATAGGTCTGCGCGCTAAGCTGAGAAGTCGGACGGTGGAGGAAGAAAGGAAATCACTGGAGGAACGCCGCCTACGGGTAGTGGATCGTGTCCTCGACGAAGTCCTTCACTTTCGCGTTGATACGTCTGAGGCGGCGAAGGATCCTTATGAGGCTGCGTTGCTTCAGGTGAACCGTGTCATTCATCACCTAGACGTCGCCATGTCGTTGTACCCATGTCTGAGGGCTTTCTACACCGACAAACCTGCTGCCCAGTCCAAGGTTTTCCAGGCTCGCATTGACACGCTTAATTCCTGGTCGAATATCTTGTCCTCATTACGACACGAGACAGGGCTCCTCCGTCGTTGGACGGGGAACGATAGCCTCGACGTCATCCAGGAGACCATGGGCAATGTCAGTGACGCTTTTGGGAATCCCATCTCCAGTCAACCCGAAGCGTCCACCTTCATCGACCGACTTTTGAAGGAGGAAAACGTCCAGCGGCAGTTCGAAAAGGGGTCTATGATAACCATTCACGCTCTCGTCGGCGCGGCTCGTGATACCCAGGTCAACCTGTGGCAACTCTTTACCGAGATGAATCTCCCGACGTTCGAAACCGTCCTCGTTCCTCTCGTTTCCTTCGCCACGAACCTCTCTCACCACATGCTACGCGTCCGTCTGGAGTACGCAAGGAAACTCAAAGACCCGGAAGTCCTCATTATCGACCAGATGCTCGAGGATATCAAGGTCAAGATCGGCTTCGCCTGTACCCTCAAGCGACAATATGATGCATTCCTGGCCCCCGACTCCAATGGTAACTGGAATCTACCTCCTTGTATCACCCTCGACTACGACCGTATTATCCTGGAGGCACTCGTCTTCTTCTTCAAACTCATTCACTGGAAGCTCAAAAGTGGCGTCAAAGGCATCTACTTCAAGGAGACCGACATCATCGAGAGTCACTGGGCCACCTTTCAGGATGTCAGCCTAACCATTGTCGGAGGCAGCGCTGTGGTCGCTGAGGAACTCTGGTACGTTTTGCTATATTCCCACTACAGGCGTCACTTCACGCTCAATCAGCGCTCTCACAAACAAGATGATGGTCCGAGTGACCAACTATTTTGAAACGCAAATCCGTATGCCAGCTAATTCACGAAACCGCCGGGGCGTGGACGGAACAGCGTTACCTCCTGCTTCCAGGGCACGGAGCGTCCTATCTGAGGAACAGATAGTTAGCTGGTATGCAACAATTTTGGATGGAGTCCGGATTCGTTACAGGAAGCTGCAACGCTTTGGCCGGTGAGCCGACTAATCAATGCCCACTATTCTTCATTGCGACTGATCGCATGGTGTTTCAGGGCACTCGCTCAGCGTCTGCAACTATCGGCGGAGTATTGCATAGAAAATGTGGAAATGGAGCACCTGGTGACGGCGCTCATCGAGTCTGATCACTTCCTTGTCTACACACAGACATACGAGGAGGATAGTACCTACATCATCGCCCCTCCTTCACTGCGAAACAACCCTTGTGCCATTAGCCGCCTGCTTACTCAAGCCTTCCACCTTAGCGAAGAGGAGGAAGTCAGTATGTTCGAGGCCAAGGAGGAAGATCCAGATTCCATCGACTACGTGGATTATATCCTTGTGCTTTCCCCCACTACCCGTTTCATTTGGAGTGGTCTTGTTCTGTTGCTGGAGTTACCCCGCCTGGACCTCGACATGAAGGAGAATAGGATTCGCCTGATTGCCGATGGTACTCAAGCACGCTTAACCGCTGCCAAACGCCAGTTCTGCGAGGTTTTCATGCCCGTGGATGAGGATGGTGAACCCCTAGAACCCGTTTGTGGACCATTACCTTGCGTGGTCGAAAGCCAGTCACATCTCCCCAATGTCAATAACGAGCTGAGGAAAATCACACGAGCAACAAATCGACTGGCACAATCCATCGTGGACTCCGTCCACCACGTACGGACCTCGTTAAATTGTGCGAAGGGCCACCAAGAGCTCCTAGAGAACTGGTATCTCTTTGCTTCCGAACACGGGCAGCATATCCTGAAGCAGATGAGTGGACAGACTCTGATGAAGTTCAATCAACTCCTCATCAAACTCGCGATCTCTTGGGTCTCGTTCATTTGCGACGACTGCGACCCGGACCAACGGGTAACGTTCAAGTGGGCTGTCAATGCTCTCGAATTTGCGCTCCAACGGACGAAGAGGAACAACATTCTCCAACTCCCCGACGACCAATTTGAACTCCTCCGACAGAAGGTCGCAAGTTGCATGACGCTCCTCATCAGTCATTTCGATATACTTGGGGCGCGCCAAGAAGCGACTCAGGAGAAGGAGAGACAGGAGCTCGCAGAGAGACAAGCCGCGAACGTGCTCAGTGAAATCGAGAGTGACGCCATGCTCGACACTCCACCTTCCTCGCACTACGTCGACCCTGCGGTACGGATGTTCTGGGAGAGAATCTCAAACGCGGTTAGGGAACTAGATACACGACGTTCCGAGACGGTTTCGAAGGATACTGTCGGTCGGGTATTGGACGAGGAGAAGATGGTTGATCGTTCGCTCGTCTCTCTTGCGGCTTCCAGCTCCAATATCTCCATCCGTTGGCAACAAGGTCGCTTCATTGGTGCTGGTTCGTTCGGTTCCGTCTACCTGGCCGTCAATCTTGACACTGGTGCTCTCATGGCGGTGAAGGAGATCAAATACACGGAGGTCGCAGGGTTACCGAACCTATACTCACAAATCAAGGACGAGCTTGCCGTTATGGAGATGCTCCATCACCAGAACGTTGTGGAGTACTATGGAATTGAGGTTCATCGGGACAAGGTTTATATCTTCGAGGAGTATTGCCAGGGCGGCAGCCTGGCGTCACTCCTGGAGCACGGACGAATTGAAGACGAAGGTTTAATCCAGGTGTATACCATGCAGATGCTCGAAGGACTCGCTTATCTCCATGCGCAAGGAGTCGTCCACCGTGATGTGAAACCTGATAGTCCGTGGCGTGTTTTTTCGTTTTCTACGCAAAACTGATCCCCAGTCTCTTAGATATACTGCTGGATCATATGGGTGTCATCAAGTTCGTCGACTTCGGAGCCGCAAAGATATTAGCAAAGAACCAACGGTCTATGCAGCGGTCTCGACGTGCCATGGACAGCCTCGGGACAAAGGGTGGGGGTCTCGGTATGAACAACAGTTTAACTGGCACTCCGATGTACATGTCCCCGGAAGTCATCCGAAACAGTCAACGCGGTCGCCACGGAGCGATGGATATCTGGTCGATGGGATGTGTGGTACTGGAGTGTGCAACCGGGAAGAAACCTTGGAGCAATCTTGACAACGAATGGTGCGGAAACCCGCCTTTACTCCAAAATCACCTCACGATTTTGACCGCGTTGGTAGGGCAATCATGTTCCACATCGGTGTTGCCACCCAGCATCCTCCATTACCTGAACCGGGACAACTGAGCGAGGCTGGGATCAGCTTCCTCAAGGAATGTCTCACTATCGACCCACTGCAACGACCATCTGCTAGGGAGCTCATTGATTACCCTTGGATGCTGGAGTTCAGAGAGGCTTTGATGAGTTACGAAGAGGTGGAATTGCAGACAAGCCCTCCTGTTCACATTGATGAACACTTCGACACCGCCTCCGTCGCCCGGCAAGCTGCGATTATTCGTGAGCAGGAAATCGAAGCGATCCGGGCCCTCTCACCGGCTTCGCTGACAGACACCCCTTTCGAAAACACTCCGCCACTGCCACTGTAGATACGTCACCCACTGTCACCAACACCCCTCATGTAGCCATATTCACCGATGTAAATGTACTCAAAGTCTAATTAGCGAGGAACTCAGCCAAAACATGTTGTCATTTCCAGCAGCATGCTATACGAATACAAAATACAATGAACGACGCAAAAAAGGGACCCGGTAACAGGCGGAGCACTAATAGACAAACACAATTTACTCAATGACCCAGCGTTTCCTGCCGCTGCCACTCCTGCCGATGTTGGATTCTACAGAGGTGTCCGAGTCGGTGCGGGAGTGGTTACTGGCACCACTATCATATCGATACAAATGGGTAGTGGCACAGTTTGAAGTTTGGGACTGCTGGCGAGTGTGAGCGGGAGGCGGCTTAATAACAGCCTGCTGGTTGGACGGGGCCAAGGATCCGTAGAAGAAACGAGGGCCCATGTGTGGATTTGGGGCCTGTGATTTTTCCAATGGGTCCTCCTCGTCGTTAGACCTGAAGGCAACGGAGAAAGTAGGGACAGGGTATCCCAGAGGTGGGAATCCAACTTTCTCGGTCGAGATCTCGGAGATGTCATCCCGCATGTAAGGCGTGAAGAGTGTATCTTCGTCCTCCGTGTGACGGGTTTTACTCACTAGTTCAGTGTCAACGTTGGAATTGTAAAGTGTGGAAAGAACGGGAAACGCGTACAATGTTCGGGGAGACCCATGCCAAATCCTAACCGGCAGACGATCCCGGTGATGAGAGCCGAAAAAGCCAACAACACGGAAGTCGAGGCCACGAGACTAAAGAAACGCCACACAAGGAAGGTCCAGCGGAAACTGGCACTCGCGAACATCGCACCCCAGCTAGCCAAGTAGAGAGTGGACATTCCGAGGAAGACCGCCATCAATACCCTTTGTTCCTTACGGACAGAAATCCATCCCTATGAGAAAATATGTCAGCGTTAAGGAGTGGCGAAGACTGGGCGAGTGCATACCAATGCGAGCCACGGAATCAACAGCTGAAATCTTCATCAGATACAGCTTATTATTGACGCAAGTAAGAACTTACGACAAGGACCAGGACGGCCAATACTTCATATAGCACTTTGTGCGTCGCAATCTGCGAAACAACACCATTGACCAGCTGGTCTAACCAGAGCCCAGCGGATGCGACAATGAAAAACAGGGCAAGTTGGATGATAACCGAGAGGATTAGGACAGCCCTGTATTGTGAGCGGATCTGCATAGAAGCACCCATGCGCTTGAATGTTCTCCAACCGAAGGCCTACGAAAAATTAGATGGGGGGAGGATAAGGGAAGGTAAGCCGATATATACCTTGGTCAGCCTCCAGGAGAGGATTATTCCGATCAGAAGAGCGAGGACATTTAAGGTCAGACTGGAAATCTCTGCAGACCTTCTAGGACCCCAGTATGCAGGCAAAAGATTGACCCCACACGCGCCATTTGTGATCAAACTAGAGAAACTTGTCCGGAATTGATTGGTATGGATGATTTGGAAGGTACCCCACCCTGTTAGCCGTTTCAGCCAGTCTGTGTGATTGCGTTTGTGGGCGGCTTACTCACCGGTGGCAACCATATGAGTGAAGAGGGACGCAATGACGTGTGGGATGGATTCATTAAGGATCTTAATCCCACTTCTTTCAGTATGTGGCGGGAGTTTAGTGAGAGAAATCTTACGGCCACTGTGGACATTCCGAGCACCCAAATTTGAAAAGCGATAAAAACAATGTCTAGGAAGGGGATGAATATTGGGGCAGCCGGTCAGACGGGCTCAATTCCTTCGTACCTTCTCGCTTGGTGTTGTCCAGTCTATCATGATTGTCAGAAGGATTCTGGGCCATTCGTCGTATCTCAACTCACGTTGTTGCGGGCCAGTTGAGAGAAATCAAGCATTTGCGGCCAAGCACCACATTGGTGCCGGTGTGACCCAATCCATCGATCTGCACAACGGTTTCCCCATTTTCATTAATGGCGTGGATTTTTCCAAGCCCCTCCTGTGGTTTTTCAGTTGCAGTATTGTATAGAGTGGCTATAAATGTACGTACCTGTGAGCGACGCCTTAAAACCACAATTTCAGGCTCCTCAGCTTCGTCGCTGTTTTTGTTTCCAACCAAAACGGGCTCTCCGGGAGATGGGGTCGGGGCAGGAACGCTAGGCCTCGTGTGAGAGGGGGTGAGGGACGGGAAGGAACTCGAGCGGGAGACTGGGAGACTGGTGGACGTGACAGTACGGATCAAGGAAGTGGTGGCGGGTGGAAGACTCGAAGGTGGAACGAGAGTAGACGTTTTCGAATATGTGGAGATGATAGAAGATGAAAGCGGGGTTGATTGCGTCGATTTGGTTGAGTTTCCATTCCATACCAATTGACAAGAGCCATGGGACAAGGCATTCTCAACGCTATCGCAGACTCGAAGGTCGGTCCCAAAACTCAACACCCCATGAACTTTGGCGTTACCCTGCACGACAACATCCCACAAGAATGTGGCGGCTTTAGCGTTGGTCTAAGTAGATATCAGCCTGGAGCAGCCAAACACAGTGAACACAAACGCACCGAGAACGCATGCCCCTGCAAAGCGATTTGGATAATACAGTGCACAACAGAGAAAACAAAGTAACAGGTGGTCAACTTCGAAAATGCAACTCGTGCAGCCTGTCATTTGGAAATGCGGGACTTTAGGGTATCTTGCGAAAGGCGTCACGGAATATGGAACTCACGAAAAGTTTGTACTTGTCGAAAAGAGAATGCAGAACCGGGGTGAAGCGCATGTTGGAAGAAATGCCGGCTATCTGGAGAGTTGATACATCACTGTCTGCAAAAGATGATATTAACGAAACTCACCTGGCTGAAAAAGAGGGAAGGAAAGGAAAGAAAGGGTGCCACTGGGGCGGAGAAGAGGCGAGGACTTCACTGGTGGTGAGTCTTAGCCGGCTGAAGAAGGAGAGGAAGATGAAGGAAAGGACAGAAGAGTTTAGAGGACCCCGATATCACAGGGCTCAAGCACCATTCGCTTTGTTCTGGCTTACATCTACCAGCGGCCGTTGCCTGACAACGGGATCAATCCATTCTTATAGCAAACTGTACACAAATACATATACAAAGAGCTAGACGTGGTACCAATGCTGCTCTCCGAGTAGCAACCAGACCGAGGACTCCTCATCGTCATCCAGCGGCCCCACAAATTTCGATCCTGGCAGCCCTCGTCGTTCGATCACCTTGTGTTCCTGCAAATATCGAACAACATCTTCGAATTCCAGGCGATCGTACACATTCTGCACCCTCCAGCGAAGTTCGGTCTGTCCCAGAGTCAGCTATCTTTCGTCATCTTCCCACCTTTTACCGACTCACCTGAGTAACCGCCGGCCTGGAGACGATCATCCCCATAACCGCCCTCAATCCCGCTTCCCATATCTCGGACACCTGAGTACCGTTTATATCTGTCCATCTCCGTGGCTTCATCATGACTCGCGATGTAGGCACAACAAGGCTCCATGCCTGGAGGTAAGTCGATGACACCAGTACAACGGACATATACCCGGTCCAAAAGAAGAGGGGCGTGTGACGTGAAGTAACTTTGTCCATCATCCCGTGCGCGTCTATATGGTGCGATGCTTGTATGCGACCCTACAAAAGTAGATAACATCGGACTCTTTGCAAACTGTGAGCGCTTCTGAGGCTTACCAGAATTTCTTTCTTTCCTATGCCGCAAGGCCCCGCGTCGTTCAGCGATGAAACAATCTCCAGAACGCAAGCCTTCTCCGCCTCATCCAAGTAATCAGAAAGCCGCTCAATCTCACTATTGAGACAACCTTGACAGTCCACCAGACCCGATGAGTTTCTGCCACAACAAGCGGTTCTTTTATCCCTGGTAAGACCATGATCCGCGCTTTGAGGAGTAGGAAGGGATAGTGTTGGAGGTTCTTCCAATGTTTCCGTGTAGATGGAGGACCATGACAGGTCGTGACTTCTGATTTGAAGAGTGGTCTCGAGTTCAACATCGTCTGAGTCAGATTTGAGCAAGTGGATCATGTAAGAGATGGATTTTACGGACCGGCTTTCTTACTATTATACTCTACCGAAGTTCGCGACTCCTTGGCTTGGGTGGTATCAATCTTAAAGTCAATCTTCACGCCGCTCGGTTAGGGGTCAATCGTTGCATTGAGGTCAAAATTCACCTTATTTTCAGATACAAGCTCGATGAGCGCCGCCATGTCTCCATCGGAGGCAAGTAACGGCCATTCCCTCCATTCGACCCCTTCCTCGTCTTGTTCAATCCAAAGTTCCTCCAGAGAAGACGCATCTCGAAAGGTTTCACGAGGTATCGGCCCTTTGAGCAATGCTTGATTCCTAAGATACGATCTGAGTACCCAAGTGGCCATTCATCGAGGTCGGTCCACGTACTGGTCAGATATCTTGAGAGGTCGGCCGGGCTTTGGTTTCTTCACGTCGCGGACGGTCTTCGAGAATACACCCCTCTCAAGCATACATCCCGCGACCGAGGACACGGCATCGTCACCAAACCTTTGCAATAGTTGATTTGCAGGTTCGATAGCGTATCTCTCGTTTGGGGTGCCGACCACCATCTACATTCCGGCTCGACAAATTTCGCGCCTGCGCAGTGACTGTGCATACGTACCTTAACAACGGTCTCCGTAACGTACATTTCATCGGCTTCATACAGGGCTTCGACGGATGGGTTGACTTCATCCACAAGCATAGACTTCGAGAAGAGCTGTTTCTCCCGCCTGTCATCAGTCACAGTGCTCCACATGAAATCCCAAGCCGAAGTGACCGGTTGGGTCTCCTTGACATCCAGAAGCAACAACTCTTCGATACCTAACGGAAGGGCGAGGCTATCGCTTCCAATTCCCCTACAAATTAGTGGTGAGCGGTTTACAGTATGCGAACGAGCTTGGAAAAACGCACAGGGACGGTTTGTCAATGTGAGTGCGGAGGAACGTCAAGTGTGCGACGAGGTCGAAATCCGTCACGCTCTTGGGGTTCGGGTCAGGCAACTGGGGAGTTCCACGATGACGCATCCAGAGATTATACCAAGCGTCCTCCAGCCGCTGAAGATACGCTCTTGTTGGTTGAGAATCCTTTGTCAGGCCGTCTATCCTCTGTCGTACGGAGTTCTGGGCGAGCACCGGGAAGACCTGAGTGACCGCACTCCAATCCATTCGTTGTCTGGACCGGCAGCGCGCTTTGATGATGACAGATGCGTCCTTCGCAAGCTCGTCGAAGTCTGGGTTCCACTTGAATCTGTTCCTCCTCTTCTTCGACTCTTCTGTAGGTGCATCATCGGAAAAGGTCTTCGATAAACACGAACGCAGGGCTGACCTGACTTCTCTTTATCCTTCCGTCTCTTCGCAGGCGCTTCCGAAAGGTTCTTCACCTTATTCTGCTCACTTATGAGTTGAACTATGCTCTTCTCAGCTGATATCACAGAACCTGGGGGAACGGGAATGGCTGTGGGCCCTTTCGGTCGAGGGGGTCGATTAGTGATATGTAGTGGCTGATTGGCCGCTTCTTCCTGAATCACAGCCGTGACGCTTTGCTCCCACTGCTTCTCATCCGCCACCGACGAAGCTTTGAGAAATTCACTCCGGACACGCTGAACCCGCGGCGGAAGAGGTTTGCCTACCAACGCAGGGTGTGAGTTCGCCAAGAGTTGATCCCAGAGTTTGACTCGCTTGTCTTTCCCTTTCGCAGCCTTCTGAGCAACCAAAGCACGCTTTTTGTCCTGAACTGACTTCTCTTTTTTCCTCCTCTGCAGTTGTCGAGCCCGTCGATCAAGAGCCCCAGCATAAAACTCCTTAACAGCGTGTTCCGGGGCGAGGGTGACCCAAGAGAGGTGAGCGAGCCTGGTCTTGGTTTCTTCATCATCCGAAAGTGGCGGGTTATCGAGGAATTTATTGAGGAAATTCTCTTGATGTGAAGACATGTAGTACGTCGCAAGCCACCCAGCATCGCGTCGTAGTGAGTTTCTGATGACGAAGTTGGGTTGATCTTCGGGTGGAATCTCCCCCTCAGTCTGGACCTTCTCTACGAAACTCGGGCGTAGGCAGACCTCTTTCAGGTTTTTCCAGAAGTCCTCGCCCTCCGCAGTGGTCCGGAGCGGGAAGGCCTTCCAAAAGGGAGGAGGGCTCTCGGATGATGCCCAGAGATGAACGGGTGCTGACGCTCGAATATGCCAGTACTTGGGAGCAAGATTAGCGGCTGATGTGTTCCAAGATTGTTGGGAGACAACACCGAAACGGGATGGATGTGTTCCGTTCTGCTCACATGTGAGGAACGGCGTCTCGGATTGTGACTGTCGCAATGGAGTGAAGAGTCTCAGATCCTCGAGGATGGAAAGCAGCTCCATCAACCGATTGCGACTCCTAGAAGCTCCAAGTCCAAGAGCGGAAAGGATGTTTTCAGGAACGTCCCATAATGTGGGGGAAGAGCCACTCTCTGGATACACGAGAGTACTCAACCCTTCGATAGGCGAACGAACGGAGAATAACGAGCAATAGTCCGCGATCGTGATGTCTCGGAGAAAGTAGTCGAGGTGAAGAATCCTTGCGTCCCTCGAGATGATATTAGGCGAGTCCGTGTTTTCTGATTTGAAAGGTCGAAGGGCGAGCAGATGTAACTCTCTGGCCCTCGCGATCTTGCCCACGATAAATCCGTACATCTGAGGGACGCCGTGACCATGAGGATCCGCGATGATGCTTTCCCTTATAGCAGCGTCCTGAGAGTCGGCTGTGCCAGCGGACTCTGTCAGTGAAGGGATGCTATGAGGCGGCTGGGCGGTTGGATCGCGGGGTTGATCTGACTTCTTCGATGTACTGGCTGTCGTTCGACTTGGGTTCCCTCGATTCAGCGCGGACATGAATGCCTGGATCTTCTCTTCCTCGAGATGAGAAAGGTAAGCGATGGTGATTTTCCGTGTCGTGAATATGGGTGTAACGAGGGTTGTCTTGAGGATCTTGATTCGACCATCCTTCTCAAGTTTGGAAAGCGTCGTGTCGATTGTCCTCCGATCTACCCGAGTCCCTGGAGGTCCACTTGCTGGTTCTCGAGCTTCAGCAAGCGTACCAAGGAGGGCAACGTGAGCATCAGCAAATTCCTTCACGTTCACGATGGTAATTCCTCCAAATTCTTGGATGACCCGATAAAACTCGTTGTCCCGACGCGCATGCGACATATTTGGTTTTCTCGTGCCAGGAGGGGGCTTGGTCGCACTCGTTGTTGTCAGTGGCTCAGCAGGAACAGTTGTCAAACCCTGACGAAACTTTGAGTAATTTGCGATTATAGGAAATAGACAAGTCATGTACCCTGTCGGCATCCTGTTGGTTCATTTGTACGAGTTCTCGGGATTCAAGCCCCGGGGTAGGCAAACGTAGTTCGGGTGGCGGAGTTGGCTGTAAATCACCAGCACGCTGCAGGGCGCCAGCTCCAAGAGGAGCTTCTTGTTGTACTGGCTGCCCCGGGGCTTCTGGGTATGACAATGCCGGTAATCCGTCCATATCGCGAGGAATTTCTGGGATAGTCTCTTGAACGGAGACCGAAGGGGTGAGTGTTGACAGGGCCCGCTCTCCACCACTCTGGGTCCCTTGTTCCTCCGCGGTCGCTGGGGTACGGTTTTTGGGTGGTCTGCCTCGCTTCTTGGGGGTGGGGGTGGCGGGAGGCTCGCCTTCCGGCTTCCTCTTCGGAGGGCGCCCACGTTTCCTAGGTGTAGGTTCCGTGAAAGGCGTACCTTGATTGGTGTTGACACCCACGTCCCCTCCAACCGTAGCAGTCCTTGCCCTCTTCGAGGGTCGAGCTTGGCTGTCCGCCTCATTGTCTTCTGCAAGGTCTTCTCTCTTCCGTTTGCTCGTGCTAGGCTGGTGTTTCCTCGGTCGACCCCGTTTGACAGTTCCGTCAGGGAGAATAGGATTTTTCGGTGGTTTGCGCTTTTTCTTCGTCGTTTCTTCTCGAGCGTCCGTGTCCTGACACCGATGTAACCGATCTAGCGTACCGTAGAACAGTTCTGGTGGCATGTCGGTGAACCCCCCTGTGCTCGCCAAATCTACGGGCAGCTCATGTTCGGCTTGATTGATGTTTTCCTGATCGAGCAACGCTTTGTATCCCTTGAAAGTGAACCAACGGTGTCGGCGCTCTCGACCGTAGGTCTCGTCCATTACCTTGACCCCGAAATCGAACATATTCGGGTTAGGGCGGGACATATTGAACCCTTGTAGCACATGCTCCACGATACGAGGGTCGAATCCGTCCAGTAGGTCCGAAATTTCCTATCAGCCGAAGTTTAGCCTTACCTTCAGTATGATGGGAGAGGATAATTACAGTACGGGTCATCCCTTTGGGGCCAGCTTTGTCGAGCGCTTCGAGGATCTGCCATTGAATTGTTCTGTTGCTCTTCAGGAACCGCTCGTCTAGTCGACGATTAGACTCCGGGAGGCATTTTATTTCCGATTTCTATAGGACATACCTTGTACTTTGTCCGACTGCATGCTAGAACCAGGCTGGGGAGGAGCCGCCTCTCCCTTTGCTTCTGCGCTCTCTTCGACGTCGGTCTTGACTAGACGGATGCATTGTGTAGAAGTTTTCCCAGTAGACGAGTTTGTGAGGGTGATTTTCTCGATTACACCGAGGTTGATGAGTTCATTCAACCGGGTGCTGAAGAAACGACGTTCCGTTTTGGTTGGGTTTTCGAATCCCTTCGGTATCATGAGGGGGATATGTCAAGGCTAAGTTCGAGGCACTCACGAGGGTTATAACCAGATCCTTGGTTACATGTGTATGATCGGGGGAGTTCAGAAGCAGTTTGGTAATCCGACCACGGAGTACGTTAAGGTCCGCTAGGTGGAACGCGTCGATAGGTCCAAAATTAAGAGACTCTTTGGTTCCGAGTATTTGTTCCCCGGATTTGACCGTGGTAACGTCTTTCTGTTTATCGCCTTCCTCACGGATACGCCTCCACATAGGGCTGGTATCATAGAAGTGCTTGAGAACACAAAAGTTCCCACCGATGCCTGCCCGAGCGAGTTTGACCCTGCAATAAGTCAGAGGTCGGAAACCCTCCGATGGAAAAATCGACCGTACACAAGGTCCATTTCCTGAAGCTGCTTAATCAAGTAGGCGCAATTCTTCGAATCGTAGCCAGTCTTGTTGCTCAGGTCGACTGCGCTTATCCCGGTTTCCTTAGCGCGCGCG
Organism: Thelephora ganbajun; assembly: GCA_014904855.1. NCBI lineage: Eukaryota > Fungi > Basidiomycota > Agaricomycetes > Thelephorales > Thelephoraceae > Thelephora > Thelephora ganbajun. Next base: position 139,531 of record MU117982.1, on the reverse strand, counting down.
ACGAGCTGCAGAACCGTGTAAACCATCGGGGATAGTGTCGAAGACTACGAAGGTGTTAATGGTGTATGTTAGAACGAAATCTTCTGGACATACTCTCGCATAGGGGCCGGCGAGGGTAACTCTCAAGACTTCACTATCCACGGCAATCCTTAGTCGTTCTCCATACAACTGCCTGAGTTGTTCCAGCGGCCGTGATTTGCTGTCCTCCACAAGCTCGAGAGAAGCAACCTGACCGGCATCGGCAGTCTCTCGAGCCTTACCTGAATATTTCTTGTTTGCGCGTGGTGGAGGTGCGACATAAACCTCGGAATGATCTCCGGGAGGCAGGATCCCAACGTAAACGCTTGGTTCCTGAAGGATAACCGACCACGCGAAGGCGAAAAACGACCCATCGACTCCCTGACCGGTGGTGATTTGGTAGAAGGCATTGATAAGAGTCTCGAAGCGGGTGATGTCGCATCCTAAGATTCCCCGAGGAGTTAAGTAAACCAGAGATATCACCGACTAAATCGGAAAAAAATAAAAAGGGCGACAACGAGACTCGAACCCCCACGACTGGCACATGATGGGGGGGAATCGCGAAGCCTGAGGCGGTCGCAATAAGATGGAGAACAAATGGCTTACCCAGATCTCCCTCAAATGATAGTTCGCGTACTATGTGCTGGACCAAATCGTCCATTGCGTGCAGTTATGGCGTGAAGATGGATCACGGATAAGCGGAGAAGAGGAGAAACCACCGAGGAGCCTCTTTACTCCTCGTGCGTGGGGGCGTTACGAGACGGTCGTCAAGTCTGTACCGTCAGTCAATATGAAGGAGAGTGACCTTTCCAGAGCTTTGGCCGAATTTTGAGGTCGTAGCTCACCGAAGACTCAGCCAGGCAGACTTGCCCTATTTGGGTATCAGAGGGAGGTGGAGTAATGGTAAAATGACGGTGGGTGGGATTGACGAGGACCGGTCCACAAGAAAAGTCTACGCCTTTTGTAAAGTAATAGGGAGTAAGGTAGTCTGTCGGTAGAAACCATTCTACCTCTGAAAACACATTCCAAACGACCTCCAAAGTCCTCCAAAGTCTATCTCTATCCATAATACCTCGGGAAAAGGGTGAAGGGGGTGGCGCTCCCAAACAGGAGAAACGGAAAGGACCGGTCGTTTCATGCCATTGCCGCCTGCTGCTGCTTCGCTTCCCACATCGTACTCAACACATCCGTGAACGCCGCCCTACCCAGGTGAGCGTTCTGCTTAAAACGCTCGGCGAGGAAGTTTTCCAGTTTGTCTGCGGCTGTCCGCCACATATTCATCCGCGTCTGAATCTCGGCAGATTGAGCAAATGTCGTTCGCCCGTCTTGAGACGGGCTGTACTGTATCCGTTCCAGGCAGGTTGCGAATTGTGACAACGACAGGTTGACCGAGGTCACGGAAGCTGTTTGCGTTGCTGGGTCGATGAACGAAATCTCTCTCACGAAAGCCTCTTCTGAACCGCCAAAGAACTGAGCAGGAGACATGAACGAGCAGCTTTGGGAGAGGTCGCGTGAAACTCACCTTGACGATCCACATCGGTGCCTTCTGTTTACACCCAATAATCCGCTCCGTCCGGATGATCCCGGTCTTCGGGTCAACAGAACGGTCGACCGTATCAATTGTCAGGACATGAGAACAATGCGGGTGTGGGTATTTGTGCCACATTCCGATGATGACGTGCGTCCATGAGTGACTAAGTACGGAACCAGGCGAGTTCAGCACCTTTGCCACACGACCGGGAAGAAAGGGGCGAGAAAAACTCACTCGTAAATGTATGATGTTGAGATGAAATGCATTGCGAGAGAGAGATTCGTGAGGGGGGTATCAGGGATGAGAGATAAATTCTAAGGAGGTGGGGGTCTATATACAACCGCAATCGGGAGGCGGCGGGAGTCTTTGCCTTTGCTCGGCTATGCCGCATAACTCCACAGCCGTCTTTCTGAAAATTTCAAATTCCCCGCTCACAAGACAGAGTCATCTGAAGGTGGGCCATCTCAAAAACGCACAGCAGAATCTTGGTATACAGTACACGTCCACATTACAACCCATCACGTACGGCCTCTTCCAGCTCAGCCAGCCTCGCCTTCATCTTGGGAACTTCCTGCAACTTTGTCTCCAATATCTGTTTCTCCTCCTGCATAGCCAGGCGTTTCTCGGCATCGAGTTTCGTACTTGCGATTTCGGTTAGACGCTTCCACGGGGAGAGAAATCGACACAAACTCACAAGACATAACCTCCTTGACCGTCGTAATGCAGGATCATATGATGATACCTCCACAGCGATGGTCGATGAGATACGGTCAACAGTGTGATTCCGAGTTTGGTAGCATTGTCCATCATCAGTCCCTCCATGCCTGGAGGAACCAACGAAGTGGCCTCGTCCAAGATAGCAAACTAGATACGATTCAGTGACCATCTTCGAGCTTTATATCTGCACACTAACCTTGGGATTGTGGTAGAAAAGACGGGCCCAAGCCATCTTTTGTTTATCCCCGCCGCTCAAACTGTCTCGCCACTCACGCACTACATCCCAACCGCCCTCTCGTTCCACAATGTTGTCCATCTGCACAAGCGACAATATCCGAAGCAAATCGTCGTCCGTGATACCGCCTGAGAGGGCTAATTTAGTTCCAACAAATTCGCGCGGATCAGTGGACTCACGATTTTCCATCTCCCGCTTGGAGTGAGGGTAAATCACTTGGTCTCTTAGCGTGCCGAGGCAAAGATACGGGCGTTGGGGGATAAGAAGGAAATCTTTAGGGGGTGGCTTGTGAACGACACCGCCATATACGGTCCACAGACCCCCCAGGATCCTAAACAAACTACTCTTGCCACAACCATTAGGACCTACGATCAAAAGATGTTGCTTTGAAGGGTGGGATACATCAGGAGCCAATCTCATATGTAATTCCATGCAACTCACTCCACGTTTCACGTGGAAGCTCAGGCTCCGCACTAGCACATCACCATTCGGGGTCACGATGGGAACACCTTCAAACTTGATTTCTTCAGACTCAAAGACTTTGCCACGGCTCTGTAGTACTGGGAAGAGCGTATGAGTGAAATTGTCTTGACAGAAGTTGGACGAGCTCACGCTTGGCGTTATCTTCCTCTGAGGCACTTGATATCAATGACTTTTTAAAGTTTCCCGTCCGAACATCAGACATTGCGTCCATGAGCTCTGAGACACGAGCGGTATAACCGGCAAGGTCTTGCAAATCCTTCCAGGAGTATAAGACACGACCCATTGCATCTGAGAATAGTTAGTGTTGAGTTCCTGCTCTACAGGGTGAGCACATACCCGACCCAGACAGTAGCAACCTCCTGTTTGTCACAAACCCTGTATGGTGTGAGAACGAGCACATCCACCTGTGATCCCAGAGTTACCTTGTGTCCTGGTTCCGAGGTCGTTACTGGAGACTCCTGGTAGTTTGAAGAAGACGGGAATAGCGCAGATACCCAACTTAACTGGTGTGAGCGGCCATTACCAAAGCAGTGAACCGGATACACCCACGCCAAAGGATCCCCAAAGCCATTTTACAATCCCCTATTCTTTCGTTAAAGCTAGTCCGATTCGTTGTCCAATAATTGGCTCACCTCCTCAAGGCACCCATGCCACCAACGTGCCCTTAACACACGATTCTCGTGCTTCACGACACCGCCGTACCCTCTTTCTAAGAGCAGCTTCTCCGTCTCCTCACCTCCAAGGAACGCGATTTCCTCCGCAAACTCGTTCAGCCGTGAGTGCGTATGTCTAAAGGAACCCGCGAGTTGGGCAGACATGGCGGTATACGCTCCGAACGGTGGAGTCAATGCTCGCACTGTACAACAGCGGTCAGCAACGTCGTGGGCGGCGGAGTTCCCACTCGCTTACATAAAACCGTCGAGCCTTGCATGAGCACTGTCAACACGAACAAACCTTCAGCTCCAACATTCCGAGATAGTTGATAGTTGTATATGAACATATCGAGGATTGGTTTGGCAACGTTGGCATAAATAGCTGCAAGGGAATTAGAGAATTGTTGGATATCATGCGTGATCATTCTGTAGTGGGAGATTAGTAACTATTTAATCCTGTATGCGGTTTAACGGGGCTTAACTGGTCAGGGTTCTTGATCCGGTCGTCGAGATTGGCTATGGGCGGAGATGAGATCGACCTCGCTCGTTAGCTTCAAAGACCCACAAATCTTGTAGTACATCTTGTCGCCGGCGCCATCGTCTCCGAGGTATTCGCCAATGACCGCTTGAGTCAATCTCGTACGGTAAGCGAGGGCAAGCTTGCTCTGGATGTAGCTGAGCCAGCTGTTCGTCCATGTTGCCGGAATCGCAACTAACAGCCATCTCAATATGTTGAAAAAGAATTCCAGTGGCCGGGCACGAACGAGAGAAGCTACGATCCTGTGCCAGCATGAGCACGTAGAACGCAACTTGAGGTTGGCGGACTCACTTCCCATCCAAACTGGCAACGTATAACGAGATAGCCGTCCGGAAGATGAGCAAACTAGAATGCATGCACAGAAGCAAAGCTTCCTTGGACTTGATACCCGGAATCACAATCCTGAGAATATTCGACAACCGCTTGTAGAAGACATCATCAACCTGTTCAGTGCCGAGGTTAGTAGCCAGGAACGGGCATTCTCGACAGTGTGATACAACGTACCGCGACCCTTGGCGGTTTCCCGTCTCGTTTCCCTCCTTTTCTCGAGCTCGTGGAAGCTCCGCGACGAGAAGATGGTCCGGATCCTGTCACAGCATGGACGATGGCCATCAGGACGTAGACGAGGTATGCGGCTCTGAGGCCGCGTTGAAGGTAGGGTCGGTTAGCAGCGTAGAAGTCGACAAAGTTCGCCCATTGCTTCTTCCCCCGTGGCCTCAACGAAGAAAATACAACCATAGAGACCGGTGGATTACAATCAGGGTGGGACGGACAGCAGAGGGGGTGCTGCACTCGGCCCGGTCAATCCTAATTTCGATTGCATGTGATTGTTATACTACAGGTCATGCGAGCTACTCCCAGTGACCGTCTGCCTTCGCCTGCCGAACCCACTCGACGACCGCGTCCCAATTCTCCGTCCTGTGGATTCGAAGTCCAGGTTGGGGTAACTCAAACTCATCGTCCTTCCACCACTCGCGTCCATTCTCCACCTTGTTCTTCTCTTCGTGGCCGAGCTCTTCGGCCTCGGCCCTGACCTTTGCCCAACGCCTGTTCCATGTATAATTCCCGAACAACAGGACAGTGACTGGGTGTGGGGCAGCCGCGGTTTTGAACGCGTTCTCTGCGGAGTCGTCGATCAAGACCTTTGCGTTGATCTCCTTACAGACCTGGGGGTAACCTTGTTTGGATCGATCGTATCGAATTCTCTCTGGGTACGCACGTCGGCTTTGGTCAGCTTGGTAATGAGCTCATGCCCGTCTGCGAATGTGGTTTCTTGAGATTGCCCGGTGCAGATCACCGTCTCGAATATACCTGGAAAACGACACGTTGTAACTGCGGAGCCTTGAGTCGAACGGGTCCACTCACCAGGGAAGTGAAGGTCCACCCAGATAAGACTGCGTTCCCGTTCCCGGATAGTTCTGGCGGTGACCACGACGAGCTTGAAGCCCATCTCCTTGAGCCTTTTTACACCGTCTAGAGCGCCTAGGATCGGCAAGGCATTGTCAATTCGGTTCGTCTTGTAGTATTCCTCCACCTTGCGCTAGAGGGAAGAGTGAGTCAGCGTAACGATCGGTGGAATTTTGGAAGAGACAGTACAGCGGTCTCCCTGGGTGATCCCCAACCGGGGTTCTATAAACCGTTCAGCCTTGGACGTTTGAACGAAAGGATTCACCTACGCGCCAGTAATAGTAATCTAGAAGTGACCGTTAACCTATGTTGAGCAACTAGACCAGCAGTACTCACAAAGGAAGTGGGACAAGTCGATGTTGGTACCATGCGCATCGTTGTGCCCTGGAACGCAACCAGAGTCAAGAGGATCGGGGTGGTAAGCCACTGAGGCGCATACACTCAGCAACAGTTTGGTTGGTTGCACTCAGGACATCATCTGCTCGGCTGATAAGCAAGGTGTCATATCGGCATGATACTACCAACCAAGATCGCAGGCGATAATGGGTTCCTTGATGTTTTTGAGATCGTGCAAAGCTGACCCAGCGGACATCGTTGCGATTTACACAACACTCGGGGACGATGGACGACAAGATAAAAGCTTTTGGTACGCCACAGGCGCGTCAGATGGCGCGGCTTCCGCCTTCAACCATCAGATGGCCACAAAAGACGCGATGGAGCTCATGCGGATGGCAATCCTGGGAGATGGCGGAGACTGTTGGACACCAGACGTGGATTATGCAACCTGCCAACGTTGCCAACATTTGTTTGTCATGGTCAACGCTACGCCTGTTATCGAACTAGGCTAAGCCTTGTAATTACAGAACGGTTCCCACGCCACCGACGTGTTTCCCGACCCTCCACCTCCTACGATGTCTCTCGACGATGGGCTGGTTGTCCCAGATGATCTCATGCGAGATCGTGCTCGTATCTTCGAGGAATTTCTTCAATCAGAATCGCATCTCTATGATTACAAGGACAGTGTTTCTAGCATGCTGCGGTGGAAACGGACGCGGCTGATCGTGAACATCGATGATCTGCGAGACTATCGACGCGAATTCGCAGACGGACTCCTCAAATCTCCAACGGATTTCCTTCCCGCTTTCGAACTCGCCCTTACGACCCTTGTTCACCAGGTTGCCGACACACGGAAACACGACATCGAAGATAAAACCTTCCGTGTTGGTTTCAGTGGCTCCTTCGGCGATCACCATGTCAGCCCACGGACTCTGCGAGCATCACAACTAAACAAGATGATTTCATTGGAGGGAATCGTAACTCGCTGCTCACTGGTCCGACCCAAGATGATGAAATCTATCCACTACTGTCCGGCGACCGCCCTGTTCCACTCCCAACAGTACCGCGATGCGACTACGACGACCAATCTCCCACCAACGTCTGTTATCCCTCCTCAACAGGATGACTACGGGAATCCCCTCGAAATGGAGTACGGACATAGTGTTTTCCAAGATCACCAGAGGATTAGCATTCAGGAGATGCCCGAACGAGCGCCTCCCGGTCAACTCCCAAGGAGTATCGACGTTATCCTCGATGACGATATGGTAGACAGGTGTAAACCTGGAGACCGCATTCAGCTAGTGGGGATATATCGAAGTATGGGTGGTGGTGGAAGTGGTACCTTCAGGTCCGGCAACGTTCGATCTGGCGATAAGTCCGCTGATAATATCATAGGACTTTGCTTCTGGCAAACAACATTATCCTTCTGTCTTCTAAAATCGGGGGAGGTATTGCCCAACAAACTCTGTTAGACAGCGATATCCGCGACATCAACAAACTCGCCAAACGTTCTGATATTGTCGACTTGCTTTCCATGTCGCTAGCTCCTTCAATCTGCGGCCACGATTATATCAAACAGGCGGTACTCCTTCTTCTTCTCGGTGGTGCGGAAAAGAACCTTCCGAACGGTACTCATATTCGTGGTGACATCAACATGCTTATGGTCGGAGACCCTTCCACCGCAAAATCACAGATGCTTCGCTTCGTCCTGAACACCGCGCCGCTCGCGATCGCTACAACTGGTAGGGGAAGTTCCGGCGTCGGTCTCACTGCTGCTGTGACGACCGACCGTGAAACCGGAGAACGGAGGCTGGAAGCTGGCGCCATGGTCCTCGCGGATCGAGGTGTCGTCTGCATAGACGAGTTCGACAAAATGTCCGATATCGACCGAGTCGCCATCCATGAAGTCATGGAGCAACAGACCGTGACCATCGCGAAGGCTGGTATCCACACCACTCTTAACGCGAGATGCAGTGTAGTTGCCGCAGCGAACCCGATTTACGGGCAGGTGCGTCGGCATCCATTTTCACGGCTACATCACTCTGACAGTCTCACTCTTCAGTACGATATTCACAAAGACCCTCACAAGAACATCGCGCTTCCTGATTCCCTTCTCTCCCGTTTCGATCTTCTTTTTATCGTCACTGACGACGTGAACGAAGAACACGACAGGATGATTGCAGATCATGTCCTCCGTATGCACCGCTACCTTCCTCCTGGTGTTGAAGAAGGCACGCCCATCTTTGACAATTCGGCCCAACCTCTTAATGTCGCGAATCCAAATCAGGCTGACGCTGACCACGAGCCACAAGAAGTTAGTCCTTTTGAAAAATTCGACCCTCTGCTCCACATCGGCATCACGAAGAGCCTGTCATCCACGAGGAAAGGGAAGGAGAAGAAGATGGAGGTGTTGAGTATTGCGTTCATCAAGAAGTACATTCAATACGCGAAGGACAGGCCGCCACCAGCCTTGACGAAGGGCGCTGCTGACTTGATCGTGAACTTCTATGCGACACTGCGGAATGAAGACAATGAACGAAACCTCAAGAAGGTATAGTGCAGTGTTCCATTCCTTGTGTCAATTTTGGACCGGCTCATGCTAACACCGGATAATAGACGTCACCATTGACCGCTCGTACGCTCGAGACTCTCATCCGTCTCTCAACGGCTCACGCCAAAGCCCGGCTCTCCACCAAGGTTCAGGAGAAAGATGCCAAAGCCGCTGAAGCTCTTCTTCGGTTTGCTCTCTTCAAAGAGGTCGCGAAGCGGACGAGGAAAAATAAGAAACGGAGGTTGAATACCGGAGGAAGTGCTCGACTCGGTGGAGGTCACGATAGTGGTGAAGAGGAGAGTGAGGAGGAGGAAGAAGAAGAGTCCGACGAAGAGGAAGAGGAACCAAAGAGGATGAGTATGCCACCTGGGAAAGGACCCGGTGCAGATGATGCCGGTATGGATGTCGATAGAGCCGAGCACTCTGGCGATCTGCAACAAGGAAGGTAAGCCATAACCCACACGATTCAACAAAACGATGATATTAATCCACATGGCCCCCCCTATATAAAAAAAGGTTCCATCTGTTCAGAAGCAAGCTCGCCAAGCTGTTCTCCACGAAACTACAAGACAGCGAGAACGTAAAACTGACAGATCTCGTTCCAATGATCAACGAAGGTCTCGCGACGGAAGAGTTGTTCGGTTCCGCGGAAGCTGTAGAAGCGTTACGAGCTATGGGACAGTCGGAAGAGGTGATGCTGGATGACGACGGGGTCGTGTGGAAGATTTAATTTCGATTCTGGTTTATTTTTTCCGGTTGCGTGCTTCTTCCCGGTCTCTCTCTCGGTCTCGCGACGGCTACTACTCAGCGGTGTTCCATTCTTTTCCCGCTTCGTTGCGAGGTTATTCCTCCCGTACTGTCGTGCTTCTACCGCTGTTTGTATTTGTGGGAACGAGTGGCAATATAGATGTATCCCTTGCCTCTCGCTTTCTCAATTCCATGTCCATGAATCATCGAACTATCGAATCCGCAACGGAATCGCTGTTCAAAAAGGTCGTTGATAACCGGTAACCGGTAACTCGTGGTTACAATAGCTACATGTACAACTGTGCACCGTTCAATCGTTCAAACTATACTGTGCGGTCCTCTAAAACTACGCCTTCTCACGAGTCCGTTCGGGTGCGGAGAACTGTTTGGACCTCGTCCCTTCTCAATTCAGAGAATCCCATGATCTCGAGGATACCTCGCTCCCAATCCTCGTCCCCGACCGTTCCGAACGTGAGAGCTTTGATCCTATCCCACTCGGAACCTTGTAGTGCCAGTAATCTTCCGGCTTCAACTAACCTCCTCCAAGGTCCCTCGACCAACCTAGCAGACCCTCTCCCTCCACTACCACCACCACTCAAAGCCGCTCTAGAAGTCTCCATCCACAACTCACATTCAGTCGCGACGGCCCTTCTCTCCTTTACACCGATCCTCCCAACTCCCCTCTGCAAAACCATCTTTTGCAAAACGACATTGGAAATCCTCGCGGTGGTCTTCCGGTAAAGATCCGACAACATCCTGGTCGAGAGGCTGGATTGGAAATAGGCCAGATACGAGGAAAAGAGTGAGACCGGAGCCATGAGGGTCGACGGGATCTCTATCTCGTAGTTGTGTTGAGGTTCGATCGAGGGTTCTTCGTGGCGTCCCGATATGTGACTACATCGGTGCGTCCGTTCCGGTTTCACGGTGTTAGTTCATGGGCAAAAAAACCGAGAACAGGGACATAAAACGGACACAAGTTAGTTATTTATCCGATACTTTGAAAAACAAAGAGAAAGGAATCCAATGGACCCGTACCTAAAGAAATGAGCTCTGAGCTCCATTTCAATCTCCCCACACACGTGTTGGACCACCATTTCTTCCGCCCGCTCCACGAGAGCGCCGTAATCTTCGATCAATTTGTCGAAGATCGAACCGCCATCGGACTCAGTGCCGCGTACAGGTGGGGGTATGGGCATCAATTTATCTTCATCCGCCCTCACCCTGAGACCGGAATCGATCACAATTTCCGTCCACAGTTCCAAGAAGAACTGCCCGCAGTGCGTTAGTTTCAAAATCGGAGAAACAAACATACGGCGGTCTGAATGTTCTGCTTACCACTTCGTCACCCCATCCTTGCATGGCTTTGGCGACATACTTGGTACTGATCAAGGCCTTGCACAACTTCTGGGCACCACCCACACCCGTGGTCTCCCTCTTAGTGCTGTTCTCCCCTCCGGGCTGGGAAGGGTCACGACTTATGGCACCCGGTACGGCACGTACAAATGAGGCAGACACCGACTCGAAACCATCCAAAAACGAGGATATCCTCAACCGATACAGATCGAGAATTGGGAGCTGAATCGTCGACAAAAAGTCCAAGCGCTGACCGATATCAGGCAGGGCAGAATACCGATCTACATCACCGCATCGCATCCCCCTTGTCAGGATCCTCGTGTGGCAATATCAAACATAGAAACGAGATCTTCCTGACCTGTGACCTGTTCGATTAAAGCCTTGACCCTTCTGGCTGAATTAGTGGGTCTCAAGTCTTGTTCCTGGCCCGATTCGTTCCCTTGATCGTCAGCCATCCGCCAAGGGTCGCCCGAGGTGAGAGAGGCATGGTACTGATCCAGAGCGACTGCAGAATGCCAGGTGATCGAAAGCGATAACAAAGACCCATGCGAGATGAACGGACGGGTATCAGAACACCTCGGGACGACATATTTCAAGCCAAAGTAAAGCTCGTACATTGTTTCTCGCCTTGTAGCCATGCGTTGAACCAGTCGGATCTTCCAAGGACGGTATCGCTGGTACCTTTCCATTCGTTCTTTCCCTGAGTAACCTCAGCAGATGTCCCCGAAAGGCCAAACCCTTCCTCTCGTAAAGCTCCGTCGAAAGAAATTGCTTGATAAATTGTGTGCGCAAGCACCGGTGGATGAGGCAGCAGCGAGGGCACCGACCGCTTTAGTTTTCGAGTTACCACAGGCAGAAGGAGAAGCACAAATTCTCTCTACGCCACTTGGTCACTCTCGATCCGGCTGATCAGGTCATTTTGCGGAAAAACATACCCACGCGTTGATATTTTTGTGTCTGGTCGAATTTAGAAGGCGTTGGGCGATCGATTCGATGAATGGACGTTGGTCATGCACGACGTTCAGAATGTGGGTAAAGTACCACTCGGGCTAAACGATTGCTCGTCAACGATCCCAGGGGGGCCGAATCGTGGTTAACGAACCTTATCCAGCTGATTTGTCGATCTCTGACCCTCGAAATGAAACCTGAATCTGAGAGCGATGGGATGCACCAGGGCTTGTATGGGATACAGTCCCTCTGCTTTCGGTACACCTAGCTGTTCGCCTCTGGAGTCTCGACGGATTAGTTGAAGGAAGAACCCTCGATGTGATGACTTACAGGTCTTGTAATTTGAGGAGATCAAGGAAGACAGCATCAAACGCTTTCCTATCCTCAGTTCGTGCGCTTGGATAATCCACCTTCGCTGGCCAACCCAACTTCTCAGACACGGTTGTCATTAATCTAGTAACCGTTTCCACAAGAGTACACGTGGTCGTGACGGGTCAAACACTCACGCGAATAAACTCGACTTGATGTCTGCCCATGTCCGATCGCGCAAAGTCTGCAAGAATGTAACGAGATGTAGCGGTTGTTGACCCAACGCATGATCAACGGCAGCACACTTGTCCATCAGTTGCGAAACGAACGTCTGCAAGAGTCCGTAATCAGACACGGATGCATGGGAAGAGAAGTTCTGTGCTTGTCGGATGGCAGCTTCGCTGTGGTATTTGCAGCGTTGCGTGAGCTTAGGGAGACTCAAATCGGTTGAGTTTTATCCATACCTCAGAGAAAGTGCACGATGGATGACTCGAACGTAGCTCTTCACGGACTCGAGTTCCTTGAGATTCCTCTGAAGGGTTTCGAGGTCCTCCAATAGCGTAGGTTGCCTATCCGGACCGGACATAGAGGACACAAGCTGATCAGACAAGTACGACAACTCGTCCGAAAGTGAGTCTCTGATGAGTCCCAGTTCCTGAACTGTCTCGAGGTACGCATCGGCGTCGCGCAACGTCTGAGCAGTGACAGAGTCGACGAGTTCTTGGGAGGAAGCTAGCTGAGCTATGACGGCTTCATAAGTGCTTGAGCTCGGGCGGAAAGGCAAAAGGATTGACCTGGGTCTTTAACTGTTCCGCTTCGGAAGCGGCCTGTTGCACGAGTTGTTCCAGGTCATCCGAATCTTGAAACTGATCAAAGGAGGGAAACTTTTCGTTAAGCCATTGCAAAGTCGTTGACTGAGCATGCTCGGCAGACGGTGGATGGGTCAAAGCCTTGATTTCAGCCGCAGACATATTTCGACGAGTACAGACGTAGAGATCGGATGAGCGGAGGGCCCTGCGAGAAGTTGTTGAGGGTGACGCCCAACAGTCTCGGCACAAGACCGGATCTCGATGGGGAGCGTGTGATTTGTAATCGTGGGTTTGTTACGAAACTAGACGCCCGGTGGGTCGTTTTGATCGATGATCAGCCCCAGGGCCCGGGAATGCATCAAGTTACGCGAAAGCCGTTTTGGAAAACTTTGCCAGAGGATACAGCCGGACTCCCGACGAGGGTTACATACTTGTTATATCCTAGAATGATTTCTGCCACCAGATACCCCTGGCTCGCGACCGTACTACTCCTCCCTCGCAATATTCAGCGATTATCGCGCCATACTGCGTTCGCGTCATGTCGCCCCTTTCCTGCTCCAAATACAAAAAACTTGGTGCTAAGTAACAGACCACTCAGCACCAAATCCCCATCTGCGTCTCTAGAACCGAAGACCATGTCCATCCACGCGCACGCTCACTTTGAGGAGGGCAATTTGTCCTATGTGGCCAGTTTCAGGGATAAAGGGGAGCTGGCAATTCCGCCAGCCAAGCACCTCGCAATAGGTTCGTTTGATTTATGACGACCAGGCGTATTTGGGGAGAAAAACGCCGAGTATGTACCTTGAGGCTGACTCGGATACTCAGTGACTTGTATGGATGCTCGTATCGAGTGAGCTGGAAATATTGATCTAGAGCTCTGTGCCTCCATTTCATCGCTAAAGTCGCATCACAGCGTTGTAGCTCAACTCGGACTCAAAGAAGGAGATGCTCACATCATCCGAAATGCTGGCGGTTCTGCGTGAGTGCGATAATCCTCAAAAAACAAATTCCTTGACTTTGGGTTTATCGGTTGCATACAGAAAAGACTCCATCAGATCGTTGGTCATCTCTCAACGGTTGCTGGGGACTCGCGAGATTGCAGTATTTCACCATACCGACTGTGGAATGCTGACGTTCACGACCCCTCAACTTCGAGAGAAACTCAAGGCTTCCGCAGAAGCAGATGACGGGGAGAAAATTGCCGATGCCGTCGATGCCATCCAGTTCTTGGAATTCTCAGACCTTGACAAGGCCGTCAAGGAAGAGGTGGAATACGTGAAGGTTCATCCGTTGATCCTCAAGGAGACCGAGGTTACGGGTTGGGTTTACCACGTCGAATCTGGCAAGGTGTGTTATCGAATCATCGTTTTCGTCAGGGGGCGCGTGTGATGGGTTGAATCTGCTCATCTGCGTGGATAGGTCCGTCGCGTGGTTTAACCCTTGAGCCTGGTGTTGAATTATCAAGGACGGAGTGATATTGAACGAGTAGTCTCCTTCCTTACCCCATGTAGGATTCCGTGAATGAAATAAAAAATCACCGAAGCACTATGCACAAAATGAAGCCGATATCTCCCCTTGCTGGCCAAATGCAAGAAATAATCGGAAGACGGGAGCGAAGCTAAGTCGAGCTGGATTCGTGCCCCATTTCGTCGGTGGTCGGTTGTTGGTAGAAAGTAAGGATGAACAAGTTGCTTGAAAGATATCTCGCAATGTACTTGGACAACACGTCGTCCTGTAATTCACGAGTGACTACAAGAGGTGAGAGAGATATACAATGGGAGAGAGACTACAAGCATAAGAAAGGAATAAGGTAAGAAAGGAGAGAATACGTCCGTTAGCGTGTTGTGATCGCTGAACGTCTTAGTTGGTGGTGAGAGATATAAGGATGACAAGGGGAGGCGAAATGAAGAGGGAGAACGGGATCGCTCAAACGATGATCGAAGAGATTTCGGGATCTACTGTTGCGGTGGTCAGGACACCAGCACAGCGAACGCAGCGCTTGTAACAAATTGACGCACGACCACTCAATCAAACGGCTTTGAGACGGTGGTAGAGGTGTGAGCAGGTCTGGGGAAGGGAGGGAACGACGATAAGGCCCGAGTTGAAGAGAGAGAGAGAGATGGGGAGACTCACCAACTAGTGACCTACTGGCTACCAGTCCTTGTTGCCGCTGGTGGCTTCACCCCGTCTGCGCCAGTCTCGGTTGGTGTTCTCGCCCGGCTGAGCCACTGGGGCGGCGAAAGAGGCCAGGGTGAGGGAGAGGAGGAGGACGGCGGAAGTGAGTTTAAGGCCGAACATGGGGAAATTTTGAGGATGCAAAGGGGGGGGAGGGGAGAGGGAGGAAGATAGTATTTATAGGGTATCAATAGTCTCGGGTCCAGTCTGAGTTTCAAATTTACCCGCGTGGTCTAAGGGTTGTGAGAAAGATGGCTTGAACCTGGGTTGCCAGATGACCGTTGCGGATAAGGGTGGTAGGCGGACAGCAGATCATCAAATCCACGCATGTGAGTATCCCAGCATCGAGACCTCTCGACGCACATTCCGTCGCAAATCCAGACCTCGCACAACCCCCCCTCCTCCTGAACCGATTCCCGGTCCACTTCTTCGGGTTCTTCCTTCCCACATACCGGTGCCTGAACCGTATTTTCCGTGGGATATCCCCATCAGCCAAATCCCCCCGATTGGCTCATCCTGTCACACGTCGAGCTTCAAGTCCGAGACTGATCCATCCACCAAGCTAAACGTCTCGACCCTCCATTTTCACGCCGTAATTCCCACATCAGAGCGTAATCTCCTCTCTGGGGCATAGGCTCCGTCCGTTCTTTCTGCATCACTTCCCGGATCATCTTGGTCTGTGATATCAGAGACCTCCAAGTTTCACCAGACCCCCTTCCCTCCCTTTGATGCTAAATTTCCCACATTCAAATTGACCCCAAACTTCTGACGGATGAAATCTGTCCTTTCGTCGGAAGCCGAGTAGATCTGCCGTCCCGCTATAATCTTCTCTCGCTGCTATGCAGTCTATACCCTCTGCCCACCGACGGTCATCAATATCACATACAACGGCAATACGACGACACCCTCGCCGAGACGGCCAGCTTGGCAATTATCATCAGACTGAAACACAGCATGCGTGGAAATCCTTCTGGGCGGGTTTTCCCAAGCCAACCACACCTGGGCTTGAGTTTGAACTGAGATCACCGCGGTGACGATGGGCACCTATCACACAGCCGACGCTCTACCCCGGCCTGGTCATCACCTCATTTCCGCTCTCCCTGCAATAACCTTTGAATGAAAGAACCGACCAAGAGTCCGCAATGTCCTCATTGTCACCGCTCTGCCACGATTTCCCAGCGCCTGGGTTCAGTTCACACGGCCTAGCAAGTTGCCCAACGCAGCTTGTATGAACGCTCAAACTGCGCAAGGGAATGCTTCTTGGCCACTACTGACAGCACCCAAGCCGTCCTGCTGAGAACCCCACTTAATCCCGACCCGACAACACGGTATTAGCCAAGAGTTCCGCCGTTACGCATCCGAGATCGAGAGGTCCTTCATCCGTTCCCACCACCCAGCCCGCCAGCGTCGGTTATTTTAACCATAACATCAACCATGTCATCCTTCTCTGTCAGCTCGGAGCAACTGACCTCACCGGAAAGAGGGTATACATATTCACACCTTACGCCTATATTTTTCTCTGACTCTCAAAGATTTTCCCGGCATTCAAGGTACAAATACCATATCCCCAGCGGGGGGCTACCTGACGCGTGGTCGCACTCGCTCCTTGCGTACCCAAGCAAGCTCACATTCGTTTGTGCCTTAAGGGGATGCCAAGGTACCAATAAATTTTCCAGATCAGAACTGTCCAATGTTTTAGCTGCCACCCAGGAACAGATTATGGCACGGCGTCTTATGTCCTGGTCGGACCGCTTGCGGGTCCTACTGTCAATGGTATGACAAATGTTTCAAACCACATTGGAAAACAAACGCGGACCGAGCGGGTATGCAGAATGCCCAACGTTTGGGCGGATGTTGGAAAACAAGATCTATTCCTTTTGCCAAATTTCGCGTGGGACCCTGACGAACCTAGGCGATTTTTAGCCGTACCTCCCTGTTTGCCTGGATTTCGGTTATCAGTAGGGGGTCCTTCCTTCGACTGTTTTTTTTTTTTTGGTTGTTGTAACTGATCCTAACATTTGTTCTCTTTCGGGAATCTGAGATATCGGCTTTTCGCTCTTGCCTTTCAAACAGGAACCTTATGTGCCATTGATCATCTCCGTTTTGTCACTGTCGTCACTGTCATCGTTCGGGGGAGATGCGGGGCTTCGAAACTTCCGCCCGGACACAGCGCTGGGAGATGAAGGATTAGAAATTGTGGTCGATCCCGAAAATTTCCACACGGTGACTGGGATGCCGTGCAGGGTTACTGCGACGGGTATCGGCTAGGGGCTTTGTTACTAGTGATGGGGCCGGGTACTTGCGAGCAGTTGCAATGAATGTGATTTTTGTGCATCTGCTTCACATCGACCCCTCTCCTTCCCGTCCTGGATTTGACCGCCCCCCCTCTAAAGGTAGACATTTGCCACTAAATTCAGCTCTCGGAAATACCTCAGTTAACTTGTTGACTTGTATAACTCGAATGTATGTGATGAGCGTATCCCGTGAACAAGGAAAACCGATATTGATGCAAGTTCTTTGTTTTCCTTCGGTGGCGCCGGGCATGATATACATGCATGAGGCCATACAATACGTATATATATACTTGCAATTGATATGCGATATGCGGGATGCGGCACGCCGGTGATCCTTCCCCCGCACACAATTTCCCACGTTTTCTTCGTAAAGATTTGGAGGGACAAGGATGAACTTCTAACCGGTCAATAGCTGATCCGAACGGCGAGGTGACGAGAATCATCTTCGCAAGGCGATTTCTACCCCCCCCCCCTTTGATCAAGAGTCACCTGGGTTCGGGAGGGAGGAAGCAGGTTGAAGAAGAGGTCCTTGATCATCGATCGATCTCGATCAGGCCTCAGGACCTTATGCACGAGTATGGAGAAGCTCTCAAGACGGGTCCCCAGTTCCGTCCTATCATCACTTTTTTTTCGTTGTTGTTCCTTTCACATATACGTACTTTTTTTTCTTGTATGGTGCCTTGGTAATTATATTCATTGCGTAAGGGGTAAGGGGGGGAGGTCAGGAACGGAACGTGGTAAGAGTTCTTCTCGACGAAGATCAGGGGTGCCACTATTTTATGCTTACACAGCACGTGTTCTTTCCTTTTCGATTCTCCACCCCGTATTCTCCGTCTCCGATGTGATGACGAAGACATGCTGCACAAGGGTCCAACATTTCCAAGCCCCGAAGTAAGCCAACACCTCTCCTCACCATCTTAGACCATCCCTCACGATTTCGTAAAAGGCGACGAACGCACGTGGGTAGTGATGGAATAGACTACAACATGTACAATCGTATGTCCCATTCAAATCCGTGAGATCAGTCCTATAGAGTGCAGACCGGGATTAGGAAATGCTCAGCCGGCGTCTCGATACGAATGGACACAATTGGATACTCACCCAAAGCTTGATAAGACCATCCCACGACGCCGTGATAACTTTCGACTGTAAGCGTGGACATCAATGAATGCCATTCATATTAACCGCGTGGAGCTGGAAACAACTCACCGTTTCGTGAGGCAACCATTCATGTGCAATCACAACCTTCGAATGTGCCTTGAGCCGCGACTTGATTCGCCCAGTCTTCCACTCCCAGAAAACCATGTTACCCTCTCCGTCACCGCTGCTGATCCATTTCCCGTCTGGCGAGAACCCGACTTGGCATGCGTACCCGGCGATGGAGTGGCCAGCGAACCGCTTGTTCCTCGCTTGACGGAAATTGTCTGTGCTGTAGACGAGGATCTGATTGTCCAGTGACTGAGCAGCAAAGTATTTCTCTGCAAGAAGCAAAAAATGAATCGCGTTTCAGAAATGCCGTCACCGAAGAATTCGTCTTTGAACGTACTGCTAGGATGAACGGTCACTGCGGGCATAGAGTGCATGTATGGCTCGGCGATATATTTGATCGTGACAGGGATGTCGAAATCCCATGCGCGAATAGTTTTGTCATCAGACGTGGTAACGAACCTCCTATTCTCATCCACGAAAATAATCGTATTGACCGGCCCTAAATGTTGGTCGTATTCTTGCGTGATTTCCCCTGTCCTTATGTCGTACTCGAATGGGAGACAGTTGTAATTCATGTCGAAAGTGATGAAGGTGGAAAAGCTTACCTGTACAATCTTTTTGTCCGACATGCCCGCGAGGAAAATATTTTGCTTGTCCTCGTCGGGATGGAACCGAACCACGTACGGAATCTTTCCGTTGCTAAAGCGGTTGAGGCACTGACCAGTCTCAGTATCCCAAAGCTTCATCTGCCGGTCATATCCACAAGACAAAAACTTTCGGCCGTCGTTCGAGAACGTGAGGTCTTTGACGGCCTTTACGTGTCCATGGAAAGTCCGCAGGCAGTTCCCATGAGTGTAAATGTCCCACAACTGGAGGTATCAGTTCGGAATTTTGTGACGCCAATCTGGTGGTTAATCTTACCTTGATCTTAGTGTCCATTGAGCCGCTTAGGAAGAGGTGCCCAGTATTTGGCAGAACCCGAATAACGGAAACCCCCTGTGTATGACCGGTCCAAGTGTGCACGCACACCTTCGGGATGAAGGTCTCCTGAGACCCGACCTCCGATTGAAGCTGGGGAGCTTCGACGATTGGAGGGTGCATATACGTCCGGCCCTGGTAGTCCGTCATAGATTTCCCATGGAACACTGAATGCTCCTGACCAGGGGCACCACGCTTTGGCTTTCCCTTCCTGCGCACGACCTGCTCTTCCTCCGATTCCTCTTCCGACTCCTCGCCCTCACCTTCAGCCTCAACAGGGGTCTCCTTGTTGTCATCTCCCTCCCAAGACCCCCACGGCCCAACATATGCGTCGTCACCGTCCACTACTTCAAGGTTTCCGGCTGCTTTTCGTTTCCGCTTCAAAGCCTTCTTTTGTGATCGTGAAGCCTTCGTCGAGCCAAGGGTGGCGAATCCATTTGCCTGTGCAGCCTCGATGGATCCAATGATCGCAGGCGCATTGGGGTCGACGGAAGGGTTGGCGGAGTAACCGAGGATGGAATGGGTCAGATGCTGTTGACGGAACGCGTAATCTGACATCGATTGTTCCTCGACGTGTCCGGCAAGCGCGTTTTGGTTATCAAATCTGTTTCTGTCGCCGTATGGGTTCTCCGGTCCCTGTATTGGTAACATCATATCGTCATAGGTAATATTCACATTCATCTGCGTATCGGTGGGTCGGGTGATAAGCGAGGTCTGCTTCAAGGGGTCCTGTCACAAAATTTTTAAGCATCCGAGAGTTAGATAGGCTAGAGGCGTTGCGTACTTCTGAGAGTACATCTGGAGCAGAGTGTGGAACGACCGACATCGGTTTTGGTGGCTCCACGCGTGGTTTTTTCGCAGCAGGGAGTAAAACGAGTCCAAAGGCATCATTAGTGGGCAATACCTGGCCTTCGTCCTCGTCAGAGGAGTAGCCTTGGATGAGAGACATGGCGGGTCGAGAACAGCAGAAGACGAGAAGTCGTGAGAGATCAGAGAAGAAGCGGTGCTATAAGCGCCTTAGACACCCCTTGATTCTTTCGTTCCGTGTTCTCGTTCCGTGTGCTCATCACATCCCCGCAGCTCCATGTCATGGCGAACAAAGTCGTCGGCAGGCCCTGGACTGCAGAAGAAGACAACCTCTTGGTCCAGGCGATCGCTATCCATGGCCAGAATGATAATTGGAAACAAGTCGCTCTTGCAGTTCCAGGCCGAACGAACAAGGCTTGTCGGAAGGTGCGCAGCAAGTAAGCTAGCCTTCTTAAGTTCATCAATGATAATATACTCTATCCGAAAAGCGATGGCTTCATTCTTTGTGTCCCACCGTAAAGAAAACCGCCTGGACTCGCGAGGAGGATGAGCTTTTGATGTCCTTGTATGCAATACATTCGACCAAATGGTCCGTCATCGCGAGGCAAATCCCTGGTAGAACAGATGACGCCTGTTCCAAGAGGTACCGCGAAGCCTTGGACCCCTCTTTGAAGAAGGGGGACTGGACTCCGGAGGAAGATTTCCAACTTCTCCAGGCACACCAGAGGCTTGGGGGTAGATGGGGACAAATTGGTGCAGAGTTACGCAGGAGTGGTTTAGGCTGCCGCAACAGGTGCGCCCAGGATACCGCGATATGTGGTTCGAGTGTGTGATATCTATGTGTACAGATGGAGACTACTGGAACGGAAAAATATGACTTTGGATCGCACGCATAAACAATCGACCTCCAGTCCACAAGGGACCTCTACGGGATGGGCCGAAGTCCCCCTGCTGCCCCAGAATATCTGGCACGGTTCGCAAGCTGCAGAGTTTTCCGGGCACATGTCAACTACTCTCGAATGTTCTGATCATCGGATGGGCGTCCCGTCCTCAACACCAATGTTCCAATTCGCTTCATCATCCTTGAGCTCTGCTCTTTCCCCATCTGTTTCGTCCTCGAGCCCAACTCCGATGCACCTTCAAGCAGACGGCACACCTCCATATTTGACGGGAAACTGTGGTAGCCCTGCAATCGAGCCAGGGAACACTCCGATGGATATAGATTATGACAATGTCAACCAGGATCATCGTCCGGTTGATCCTGACCGAGGGTCCATTTCTACTGTCATCGATACCCCGTTGAATTCTGTGGGGGCTCACTCTCCGGTTCGTTTCTCCGTTCCTCCAAATCCCTCTGGCGAGCTCCCGCCGGCGAATGTGTCAATCCCGAATAACACGCAGTCGCATGCTAATCTTCCGAACCTTGACGTGGAAGTTCCCTGCGTAACTTCTACACTTCCGGTTTCCATTCCGCCGATATCATCGGTTCATGATGTGGCCATAGACCACCATGCTCCCGGTCCCTCCATCCCGGAGACACTCGTTCTAGAAGAAGCTACAGTTCCCATCCTGTCTTCTAGATCAGAACCTATGACCTCCACAAAGTCGAAGCGCGGGAAGCAAGGGTCCAACTATAAATTGTCTTCATCTTTACCGGTAACCCTCGAGTGAGTCGGACGAGATCTTGCGCTCAGCAATTACACATCTAACATTACGATGGAGTAAAACCCTCGCCTATGCCTGTGGCCACGAGGACTGCTGGCCCCCGGATACGCCAACGGGTTCCGTTAGCTTCGCAACATCAAAGGAACTATCCGATCACAGCAAAAATGATCATAATGAGTCGATGGGAGGCACAAAACCATATCGATGTGCGTTAGACCGATGTGGGAAGGGCTGGAAAGTCAGTTGCTGCCATCCTCTTACCGTCACCCTAGTCAATGGTTAATCTTATCATCCGTTCTGCCTCGGATTTATCTTTCTATTGGACGGCCAACGCTCGTTTTGGTGCTTAGAGCATCAATGGATTGCAATACCACCTTCAAGTGTAATTCACCCCATTTGATGTTGGTTTTTCCATCGGACGTATCTAACCAATCTTCTCCCTTTAGATCCAAGGCACACTTTAGTCAGGCTCTTCTCGATCGGTATTCGCTGCCGCAAAAGCAAAAGCAAGAGCAGTCTAAGAACAGCTCGTCCGCTTCTGGCAACGATGCGGCAGGAGAGGATCAGGGGACCAAACGTAAAAAGCACCCTTGCCCCCACGATGGATGTCCAAATATCTACCGTCAGAAAAGCGGCCTCCGGTATCACCTGTCGCATGTGAGTCCAGGTGATATGATCCGCAATTCACCCCACCTGAAGCATATCTTTCCAGGGACATCAGAGTACACATCCTGTTCAACTCCAGGTCATACCACCGGCCCTGGCGCAGAAGATGAACGAACGAACGTGCGCGTCTGGATGATCATAATCGCAAGGTGAATATGGTCCATGTAATGTACCGTAAATCTTAGGAGCAGGTTTCGTATTGGAAACAATGAAACAAAATCCCATAATCAAAGGTAACGAGTTAAGTTGATCCTAGATTGCGACTTCGTCCTGTCTATCGGTCAGCGTTCGCCACCAGCACCTCCCGCACCGAATTGACTGGCTCTAAGAATGTAACGTAACCGCGGGTCAACGAAATGGCCCAGAGTACGTACGTGCCACTCACAATTCACGTAGGCCTGGGTCAGACATCAGCTCGGCCATTGAAGGCATGCCACCCCCAGACTGCACGCGATTCATCTGAGAAGTTCGGGTCAGAAATAGTCCGAGTGGGTGAGGTCGCATTGAGAAAGGGATCATCCGGACGATGAATGACCTACCATGCTTGCGACTGAAGGATTTTGCATTAGCCTCTCCATCCCGCCGTTGGCCATCATCTGCTGGGCCATCTGCATCATCATCGGGTTGTTCAACATACCAGCAAGGCCGTTTGCTCCGCCTCCTTCCCCGGGACTACCACCTGTCATACCCCGGAACATGTCAGCCATTCCACCTAAGTCCATTCCTCCAGGTCCTGCACCGGGTTGGGGAGATCGTGTTGATTGATCATCGCTCGGTGGCTCGGACTCTTTCGCTCTTGCTTCTGCGTTGGCCAAGGCAGAAGTCAAGCTGGCATTTCCTGGCTCGACATCGATACCCCGTTGGAATGAGGCAGCAGCCTCCTTGTAATCTCCTAAGGAGTAGCGGGCGTGACTGCAATAGCCCAACCTTGAGTGATTTTTCGGGGATGTCGTTAACGATGGGACTTACCCCATACGGTGGTATGCCTTCACATATGATGGATCTACCTCAATCGCCTTTTCGGCATCCACGATAGCCGACAGGTGATCTCCCTTGCTCGAGTGAGCTGCAGCACGATTGGAATAGTAGACGGGATTCGTAGAATCAAGCGTGATAGCTTCGGTATACGATTGAATGGCCTCGTCATACTTCTTTGCGGACATTAGAGAGTTTCCCTTTTGCTTGAGTTTGTCGGCATTTGCTTTATCTTCAGCAGTAGGACCAGCAGGTTTGGGTGATGCGGATGACGAAGCCACCTTGTCTCTCGTCTTCAAGAATAGATCGAAGACAGATTCTAGTGCAGTGGGCTTGATTGAAAGCCTTTCTGACTGATCCTTGTCAGATGGATCAACACCAAAAGCCTCGCCGATGCATTGAACTAGGGAAACGACCGCAGTTAGTTAGCCCTTGCATCTAGTAATAAATTTTGCAACGAACTTGCAACCTCGAGACCCTCCTTATCATCCTGCTTTACCGTTCCATCCTCGAGTGATTTGTTGAGGAACTCGATAATCGCATATACCAACTTTTGCTGGGACATTGATGCAGGTGACGAACCGACGTCGATGAGCGACCGTTGGGCGTCAAATGGTTAACCGAAGTAAACCCTTCACCTCGACCTCGACCAGTCCCTCGAAATGTTTTTCTGCGGAATTTCTGGCGAGCCTCCTCAAGACCCGGTCGTGTCTTCTAAATCTGGACACGTTTACGAGCGTCGCCTCATACAAAAATATATCACTGAGAATGGCACCGACCCTTTGACGGGCGAAAAGTTGGAGGAGAACGACCTCATTACCATCAAAGCTAGTGCGTTTATTTATCGAAGATTCCTATCCACATTGGAACTAATCGTCGTGGAAAGACCCAAATACCGCTCCTCCACGTCCCCCGACTCATTCCTCCATTCCTGCTCTGCTGCAAACCCTCCAAAATGAATGGGACGCGCTCGTCCTCGAGACTTTCACGATGAAACAACAGTACAACTCCATCCGACAGGAACTGAGTTACGCGTTGTATGCCCAGGATGCTGCTACTCGCGTCGTTGCGCGGGTAATCAGGGAACGTGATGCTGCCCGAGAGTTCGTGTTCTGATTTCTGCTTTCATGGGTCTTGTGCTGACCAAGCGCGTATAGGGCTCTTGCTAATGTTCAAGCTTCTATGGGTATTGCCCCTTCCAATGCCAATGGCCCAGATGTCGATATGGCCGACGCCGGGGAAGATGCTGGTGGTCTTCCTGCACCCGTCATTCAACAGATCGACGAGACTTATCAGGCCCTTTCGTCCGTTCGCAAGAAACGGAAGGCTCCTGCAGACTACGTGACTCCTGTACAAGTCAAAACCTTCACTGCCAAACACACTATCCCATCTCTTCACTCTTCGTCCCCATCCGGCATCAACTCGATCGCTTTGTCAAAGCTCAACCCTAACCAGTTCCTCACAGGCGGAAATGACAAGATTGTACAACTGTACGATAGGGGAACTGATAAGGTTTTGGCTACTTTGAAGGGACACACAAAGAAAGTCAACCACGTCGCGCTTCGTGAACGTGAGGGCGAGCCCACGCTACTCACTTCTGGAAGTGCAGACAAGTTGGCCAAGGTTTGGGCTCATGACTCTGCTTCAGGGGAATACATTCCCAAAACCACTATTCGAACGCACAAAGGGGAAATTTCCGGGGTCGCAGTTCACCCTACATCCACGTTACTCGCCCTTTCTTCCGCAGACAAAACATGGTCGCTGCACGATTTGACCAACTTCGAGCCAATCTTCCGTTCACCCGAGGCTGACGATTCGTTCAGCGCAATGTCAATCCATCCAGATGGTACTCTGATCGGCCTTGGAACACCCACATCGACGATCCAGATATTCGACGTGCGCACCGGCGCGGTTGCCGCCTCTCTCACTCCAGACAATACCACACCATTTACTGTGAACACCCTCAGCTTCTCGGAGAACGGTTACCACCTACTTGCGCCGAACTCGACATCGTCTGTGGCCATTTGGGACCTTCGTAAACCCAAGATTGCCCACTCAATCTCTTTGGGAGATTCGTTCAAGATCAACAAGGTCCTGTACGATTATAGCGCGCAGTTGCTCGGTGTAACTGGTAACGAAGGAGCCAGGATTTATGCCCATAAGTCTTGGGAGGAACTCATTCGGTTTGAGGAAGGAGGCGAGGTCGTCGATCTTGCATATGGCGAGCAGGGTCAGGAGATTTGGGGTGTTAGCGGTAGGGACGTCAGGATCTGGGGTCTGTCTGCTTAGATGACGTGTCTTCTTTTATAAATGTTACTACCCCTTGCTAATCTCACTAACACTAAGACCTTGCTCGACTCTACAACATCCATCCTGAAGGTATCGCTCCACAGAATTCGAAGTCACCCATCACCCCTAGTTCGTATCAAAGGTGTGATATTGCTGGATATCCGTGAGGTTTTGGTATACAAGTATAATACAGCAGCTAGGTGGAACAAAAAATCGTGAAAGCGTGCGCAAACATCAAAGCATAAAGAAAAAAAGTGCGCGAAACGGAGCAGAGTGGTCATTCTACGACCCAGAGACAAAGGCAAACGAAGAAGGGGTACCGGATCATCTGTACATACCCGTACATATGAAAACAGTCCGGTGTAGGTGTGAAAAATGGGGATATCGTGATGTGTGTAGTGAACGTATAAGTCAAAACTTGATAGTCCGTCTAGCCCACCGTGCTCAGCCGCTGTGGTGTGCCAGCTCACTGCCACGTCCTCGGTCCGAAGAACTCTCCATCTGGAACAGTCTTCAGCGGAACACTGTTGAAGTCGGCTGTATTGAGGTAGACGGTGTTACCCCACCACTTGAGCTGCTGGCCGCCACCGGGATACACGACGGTAAAGAAGATGACAAGAGCTCCCATGGCGAGACCAAAGTCAAGCGCGAGCGAGAGGATGTAGTTGTACCGCATCCACCACATGAAGCGGTATCGACGTAGATAGTATTGGAAAACGAAGCCAACCAATACCCATGAAGACAAGTTGATACCGGTGGCGGGAGGCATGCCCACGGGACCAACCCAGAAGACGGGGATGTTGACGTAGCGGAAGAGAGATCGTGGGTACTTGCGGGCGAGGAAGTAAAAGGGGATGGGGGAAACGGCCCCAATAAGCAAGAACCAAATGGCGGGGTGGTACCTGGAGGGGTGATTGGTCAATCGGAGCGTTTGGTCAAGAGGGGCAAACTTACAATTGACCAGCTCCGAACAAGCGAGACGGACCAATACCGCCGTACAAAAGCGAAGCCTCGGCGAAGACTTTTGACGATGGGCAGATGAACCCGTTCTTCTGGCCGTGCTTGCAAACACCCTCAATATGGGTGAGAGCCCAGCGCTGAACGCCGACGACGACGAAGCAGGAGATCGCACTGGCGATGGTCTGAGCAATGAACATGATTCTGGGCGGGACCTTCATATAATGACCAAGTTTCAAGTGACCGGAGAAGTCCAGGGCTTGTTTCGTTACGATGGTGCCATAAACCTTGAAGATCATAACGGCAATGGGCTTTCCAGGGATTACATAGCCGGCAATGAGCTCAGAGAAGAC